>JAHQIW010004413.1:0-91560 GCA_019055375.1 Parelaphostrongylus tenuis | reverse complement strand
GCTGAACTAAGACAGTTAAAAAAATTCACAACTTCGTTTTACTCGCACATCGTGAAGAAATTGCGAGGAGTTGTCGCTGCTCTATAAAGCATCCACTTTGACGAACATTGAACGTTCAAGAAGATAAACGAAAAAGCTTCTGTTGGCGTCGCCCACACTTTCTTTAATAGCAACGTCCACTGAACATTCCCAATTCTATGCACTGAAAATTTTATCAGAATGAAGGATCTCTTTTCTTACAACTAAATTTAACGTCATCATGCAAATGTTTCACCTACAATCAATTTTTTTTACGGCTCCTCTTTTGCTTACTTATGCTGTTATACTGTGTAGAATATTTTAAGCATCAGTTTCCCTCTCCCTCGACAAAGAGGTAGCGGAGGTGTAATAGATGTAAGAGTAATGAGAGCATAAAAACTCAATATACGCGATTGCTGCTTCATAGAAATTTGCTGCCAAGCGTTTCTCTTCAAATCCCTGCTCACAGTTCTTGAAAGTCGATACCTTCTGCAAATTTTGTCATATAAATGCGCTTGTTATTCTGACCTTTTTGCCGATTTCATGAAATTCTGGATTCCTGGAATAGTCGCAGTTTTATGCCACATTACTATAACTTTGGAAATAAATAGGTGGATCCTTATTCACATCCGCCCCACTTACGAAATCAGCACATTTTTTAGAATTTCTGTTCAAAAGGCCGTTCTTACGAAGCCTGTTATTCATCACCTGACACGGCTTTTACACCATTAACCGAATTTCCCGAGATTCAGCAAAATCTATCATAAAACATGCTCTGAAAAGTATTGCTCTGAAATAAGCAAATGGGGAATTCTTGAAGTAACTAGCTCTTACCCTGTAAATTTCCTGATGCAGATAATGGTGAGCTTGCTTACATCTGAATTTACATCTTCTGCTTAGGTTTTTAGGGAGCAAAAGTGGTGTATGTCGCAAATATGGTAAGATATTCCAATCCCATAATAATTTCGCTGATGACCACAATCTCTACTGTGTTTGGATGAGGAGTGCTGCCTGCTGGCCAAGGTAATGAATAGACTATGTAATTACAACCTTCTCAATCTTAGACGGAGAGTTATGACCTATTTTAGAGTGAATATGTCTGATAAATCATCAGTTCCCTAGAGCTGTCAGATCCAAGTCTCACAACGGATTATTTGAAAAATGTTGGCGAAAATAGGACTAAAAAACTCTCCAAATATAGTAATTAATCTTTGCTTGATTCGCATATAAACTACGAGATTCCACTTCAGAGAGCACTAGAAGCTTCACCGCCACTGGCTTCACTTTGCCTGTTGCCATGGTTTACTCTACCGCAAGTGATGCTCCAGCCCAGGTGGCTGGTATTGCAACTACCGAGGCAGGAAGCTAAGCGATTTGTTGAACGCCTTATAATGCAAGCAGTGAGCAGCAACTCTTATACACAAAAGTCTTCTGATTTTTCGTCTCGAGTTTTTCTAAGAGATCACCTAAAACAGTATGTAATTTGATAACAGGTTTTTCCAGCTTTTCATGAGGTTTCTTATGGCACTCAAGTTTCAAGACACGTGCTTCCGCCAGTTGCCATAACAAGCCTTATAAAAATTCAAAAACATGTTATTAATTATATATGCATAAACGCGGTCTTGCAAACACTCAAAACTAAGGTGTGACAAACTTGTTTTGCCAACCGCGATCAATCGACTGTTACAAGACAGTCCGTCCAGTGTTTTCCACTCTACGGCGTGTAAGCATTTCGATGCTTACTTACTTACTTACTTACTTCTTTAGTACTTTGGATGGAGAATTTCCCGACGCAAGTGACTGAACCAAAGACGCCGTGCAACCAACTAGGCTGTAATGCTAAAACGCGTGTCATTCACTTGTATCAAGTGCCATAAACGACCTCATGAACGGCTCAAAAACATGTTATCAGTTGTCTTATTTTTACGATTTTCGAAAACGTGTGTGAAGGAAGCCTGAATGTTTTGACAATAAGTCATTTGCTTAGTATCGATATGATTTGTATCGCTTCTCATTACTGAGAGCATTTTCAAAAATTTTGAACTTAGAGGTGAACTTGCTTTCAGGTCTTTGACGTTCTTGAAAGTCACAGCTCGTAGTGTACTCCTACCTGATGCTATCGTCTCGGCCATTTTGAGTCAACTTACTGTAAGAGTCAGTTACGCTCCACTGAAGGCTAAAAATGTATTTATGCCCCTACTGTGAAGAGCCCACATTTGTTAGCTGATGTCAAATGCAAGGCGTCCAAGAAAAATCAGGAAAAAATTAATTCAGATTCACATATTCAAGGAGTTATATCTTCATTAACATAAAATTCTCGGAAGCAAACCTATTTCCATGTGATGATGTTATCCAAATCAGCGATGGAAGTTGATTAGTAAAGTTATTAAGAAAAAACGACTCTAATTGCGAATTGGGATTTTTTTGTCGAACTGTGCTGTTACCACATGTCTCTTGAGAGACCTTCAAAATGATAAACATGATACTCGTGACAAGTCATTTTGAATTTTCCAATTTCTATGAATGCAGTGTGAGAGGTGTAGTCTCGTCTAGTAGAGAATGACAAAACGTTTTGAATTACATACATATTCATCGTTTTCCTCGAAAGTGTTGCAGATAATCATTGGATTTCATTGTATTCAAGACAAGAAACAGATAAGATTTTGTAAAAACAAAAAACAGTAACAACGATTATAAGAATTTTTTCCTATAAACTTCAACCACTTCTAACCCTTTTTAGACCGAGTGCGATGCCTAAATCTCACTGCTCAACAACATTTTCGCCAAACAGAGCCAATTTCCTCAAGCTTATTTTACATTACTTCAACACTTTATTTGCTTTTTTGCACTGTTAGGATTCGAGTTCTTCTATCATTCATGATTGAGACTACTCTTCTTCATAAACGTTATAAAATACTAGCTGAGTACATCATGCAGGCCTCGAGGGTATCTCGAATGGGACGTTTCGAGGAGCGCTTATTATTTATTGCCGCAGGGAGCTGGAAGGTGGGTGATCAACCAGGATTCGAACTGCTCGGCGCATCACCACCCATTGGCCCCCACCGGCCTTATTTGGTAATTAACATAATATTGAAGAAGTAATGCTCATGAAACGACTGAACAAAGTCTCTTTTACAATATCATGAAGGTGGCAACTATTGTAAATTTTAAAATAATCGAAAAATTGTTGAGATTTTCTTCTGACTGGCATCACAAAGGACCTCGCTGGCGCGCAGTGCTATTGGCAAGCGGCATGCAATATTCTCAATATGATTGTGTTTTTTTTTTCGTTTTGATACGAAAAAGTTTAGCCTGTTTGGGTTACTCTGATGTTTCATGACCCTTTATATACCTTCCCATGCTTTTTGTGCATGTAAGCTCAAGTGCAAAACGTAATGGCCTTTTTTGGCTCCAATAAAGTTCTATTAAAAACTTTCCAAAAATCAGATCCGGCTTCAAAACCAAAGCAATTTTTGCTATCAAATGATTACCGAAAGGTTTGTGGAAGTTCAGCACGGACATAAGCCGTGCGCAGAATGCGCCTCGAAATGGGAGACAATTTCTGCTTGCCACAACGCACTATTTACCTCTGAGGGTTGAGCGATGTGTTTGTATTTTTTAATGGCCATTTCTTGCACTGTAATAGTCGAAATAAAATTTTATTCACATTCAAGTATATTTTACCAGATGAAGTCTTTCACAAGTAATCAGTAATTATTAGGTAAGATAAATCTAAGCAATTTCAGCTGTGTACTTGGCTTCTATAAAGGACTTCTAAGAGCGCTGTAACAGTCAAAGAAGGTTAGGTTCCGCGAATTCGGACCACTTTCACATCCACATCCTGTTTTGGCCCTTTAGAAAAAGTGCGTTTTTTGGACTGTTTTTCAGTGCTTTCATTATCATTCGATAGCCGAATTCTCGAGATTTTTGCAAGTGCACTACTTTCAGAATGACTTCCTTAATGCGCTCTGGCACTGAAGAAAATATCTTTCTTGTTTAAACAATTTTCGCATAAGAAAGTTTCCCGCTGGGCTTTTGATAGTTTTTCGATAGCTCAAATCTCGACGATTCCCATGTAACTATTTTGAAAAAACTCCTCATTGCACTGTAATACTCAAAAGAAGTATGCGCTTCGCAGTTGATCGAAATGTTGCAAAAGCGAGGTGACTTGGGGCCAATGTCGCGAAATTCCACCGAGAAAAGATCGAGAGAAAACGAAGTTAGCAATTCAAGACGCATGCATGGAGCATCCCTCAAGGAATGGACAGCGTCGAGAGCTTTAGAGCTTTTCGATTAAACACTCAGAGTGTACCGAAATTATACGAGAGTATCCTGAAGGAAATTTGCCTCTATCTTGGGCATTTGAATACAACTTTTGTGAAGTGCATTTAAAGTAATCATTTTGAAGACAAGCAATAAAGACATGTTAGTACACTAGATAGAAACGTAAGAAATTTTAGGAGACCTCATCTCGGATAGATTTTACAGCTTGAGCGTTATTCAGTTTTTACGCCGTTAACGCCGCTTACGCTGTAACGCCGCTTTTAGAGGCTGACATTTGATCACTGATAAAGAGGAGAATCCGACTTTCATCAAAGTTTGAGAATATTAATGAAGAGCAAATATCGAATTACATATTAACGATTATACGTTTAAGCAGGGTGTCAAAAAACAGTAGGAAAAGAATGTCACAGCATACGTTTCACCAGTCGACTGTAGTAACTCTACACACCGGGTGGTCTTATAACTTGCGATGAGTATGAATAATTCAGTAGGAGGTGCCGGTCCTTAAAAGAACTGATCGAACGGAGAGGTAGCGAGCTGATGATGAATGTGAAAGGCTGGAAGCGTACGTTTAGCGCTACACAAGTGCCATAAGTCACCTCATGAAAGGCTCAAAATATGTAATCATCCTTTACCTTTGCTCAGCGGTTGATATATATTCTTGGAGGACAATGACCGACGTGGCGACAATTTCGTTTTTCTTGCTGCAAAAATCAATTCATGAGTCTACTAATCAAAGAAGATGACGCACCATAACTTATTTTATTCGGGAAAAGTCGTCGGTCGAAAGTCTTAGAAGGGCAAAGGAAGGTTTTATTTCTGAAAACAAACCACGGGAAAGAGGAACCCACTCAAAGGCTTTTCCGGCTTTTCCGACAAGTAGAAAGACTCTAAAGAGGTCACCTGTCACGAGAGTGTCAGGATAATTCAGGTTTCAACTTTAAGATTATTTTGCAAATAGTTATACAATGAAATTATTATTGGTGGCTCCTGTTTTTATCGTATTTTGCAGTAGTGTCGGGAACCTATTAATTGTACATACAACCCTTGACAATCACGTATACCGTTTAACGGTGCAAAGCGTGCGAAGCGCTCGCGCCGCGTTGAGACTGGCTCGTAATCACTGAAAATAGAATTTATTTGTTAATCAAAGTTTTGAGAGCACATAATCAGCAAAGCAACGGAGTATCATGAAGATTTTTGCTGAGCTTTTTGGTAAAGAAAACGTTCATCTGCGTTGGTCATTTTAGGTTTCAACAAAGAATCATATCTTTTCCAAAGGAACTCGCTTCCACTTACGATACTAACTTCCTCTTTCGTTTTGGTCTATGTTTTTGTACTCAATGGTAGCTTGAAAAATGCCAATTCTCATACCAAGCTTAATTTGTTGGGGAACTTTCATATTACACTTCACTAAGAAAAAGAAGACAAGGCTTTGGCTCCCGAAGTGCGCTGCTCCAGTTCCACAACGGATTTTCTGGCACTGTATAGTAGAACTTTGGAGTTAAGCAAGCTTTCTCGCTATTGAAAATTAATTGTCATTGGATGGCTTTTTATAAACGTATTTTCAGTAAGAAGAAAGCTCAATCAATGTTAAAAGTTCTTACTTTTCCAGCACGAATTGCGTGGAATGCGGTGGCATTATATGAATAGTGTGTATTGTTTCCATTATGGTGGCACCACTTGGGGCGTTCGGTAAAAAAAAAACCTTTTGTCTTTGCTAACGTTATTGAGTAGAAAAAAAAGTAGAAAAAATTATATTTGGGCTATCGGAAAGGACTTTTTTCGAGCTTTGTAACAGCCGAAAGAATACTGAGTTTCACACTCAGTGAACACTTCGAGTCGGCTAGGGTGCGTGTACAGCTGTAATACCAATTCGCTGCATAGATCACATGTGAATTTTTTTGACGAAAATCAAAGACATCTTTCCACGCTTTAGAATTTTTATACATGTCCATGTGCTTTTCAGAAAAGAAGATTCGTTGAAAATTATTTATCGTTTTTGAAAGAATGAGACAACACTCACAATAAAATATCGATCATTGTTCAGGAGGCCAGAAGAATTTGTTCGCATCTATGAGTGATTTAGAAGCATCGCCACCTAAATCGACAATGGAGATTACAACTGGGACCGCCGCTGCTCATGCCAAGATTTTTCTCGCACCATTTGAGCGACGTTTACTCTTCACTCCAACCATGGAAGAAACGGAGAGCAGTAATAAAAGCAAGACGACTGTTCCCGAGTCAATTTCATACTATAATACCGACCTTACCGCAGAATCTACATTTGTAAGATCGCCAAGCCATTTTTTGAATCGAGTGCAGCTTCACTGATGTTCTTTCTTGCATAGACGTCTGGAATGTAAAACGCCGTGTCTTGTAGGAGCAGGACGGCTTCTTTTTCGGTGTTTGGTGGCGGAGCGAAAATGCTCATGAATAAGGGAAATTGATGAGAATCAAAAAAACAGTTGTAGGCAAGTGACTTGTAATGGCTAGTCAATGTGGGGAATGCTAAATGGCTCGTCAGACAGAGGCCAGTATTGTGAAATCACATCCACACACCTAGTAATGCGTTATGGCCAGGTGCTGTCGCTGCATTGCACGTTCTGACTCATTACCGCTCACTAAGAAGTTTTTTTCGAATAACCAAATACATTACTGGAATTCACACTATCGAATGGCTACTAAAAGTCTGAGTTAAATGCTCTCCCCGATGAAAGACGCGTTGAAAAACGCCCTAAGTGTGAAACTTGCTTTTTCCTGGCTGATACAGCGATCTGAAAGCTTTCTTTAGAACCTAAGTCTACCGCTGGATTGTCTGGATTTGAGCTATTGATTAACCTAAGGAGTGATTAGGAAAAAATTGAAAAACATTCTTGCTTCTGAAGGTGTGCGGAAGCCAGCAATATTTCAAATGTGTGAGACCCACTCTTTATGTGCGAATTGCAGTCCTCTAAGATGCTCTAAAGAGTAAACACATTTTCTTAATCAGAAAAGCTTGCTCTATCTAACGTTTAGGATTATGTCATAAAAAGCTTTTATCAGGCGCTAATCTCTAAATGCGAAACAAAATCTCATTTTGACTGCTACGATGTTAAAACAAGCATTGTGAGGAATGAAATGTACCATTAAAAGTCACCTGACTTAAGTGATCAGATGATCATAAATTTGTCATAAAACACCAAAGAACACGCTTTTACCGAAGGCCACAAATGGCGCCGCCCCAATAGAAGAGTACCGAAAAGTGCTCATGTTTTCTTTTCTCAAAAAGGGCTTTTTCTTTAGATTACCAGAAATTAACGGAACATCTAACTATAAACTAGCTTTTAAAGAGCTTTTAAAGAGTACGAACTGAAAAAAAGAGAGAATTACGTTTTGCCTCCGGAGTGAATTGTCCCAGCTCCACAGTGAATCCTTGGGATTATAACGAGAGCTTTTGATACTGAGCGAATTTTGATATAATGACGAAATATTACAGTAGAAGCTTTAATAGAAAATTCTGAAAAAGTGGAAACCTCTCACGTATAGAATAATTATCTATGTTTTAGTGAGAAAGCCATGTTATTGCAATGCTGTTATATAACATTTACCTCGTTCTTATTGATCTATATTTCCATACTCATAATGTGCTTGAAAAATGCCGATCCCCAGGCCATTCTTAACTTGTTGAAGGACCTTCTTATTACATTCTCCTAACGAAAAAAAAAGAAAATGTTTTGCTCCCAAAATGCGCTGTACCAGTTTCACAGCGGATTTTTTGGATATTATGTAGCAGACTTTTGTTGTTATGTAAACTTTCTCGCTTTGAGATAACAGACTATTGCTGGATGAACCTCTGTAAACGTTTTTTATTAGAAAGATAGTCAACTGCTTTTCAAATCCCTCACTTTTTATCAAGAACCGAGTGGACTACGGTCGCAATTTACCAAAACTGCCTTGGCTTCTGTTTTGTGGCACGTCCTATCCACTACAAGAAAGTTAACGTTTTGCAAGCGAAGGTCATTTTGGTACTCTTGCGTTAAGGATATGAAATATTTTGAGCCATAGGTCTAGTGCTATATAGGCGCCTCTTTCGTTCTATTGGGACTCATCAGTAGCACCCTCCCTCGGTTCCGTCGATCCCTTGAGGTGAAATAATCCTCTAAAGGAACCGATGCCGAGTAAAATTAAGCACTCAAAGTAGGATGATGTTATTACCTGACTTTGTGGTGACCGGCAGTCGAGCTTACGGCTTTTAAAATGAACTATACTTCTGCTATCGACTGCTTTTTTACAGACCCGCTCAAAATGATTTAATCTGATAAGGATATGACATATTTTGAGCCATAGGTCTAGTGCTATATAGGCGCCTATTTCGTCCTATTGGGACTCATCAGTAGCACCCTCCCTCGGTTCCGCCGATTCCTTGAGGTGAAACAATCCTCCAAAGGAACCGACGCCGAGTAAAATTAAGCACCCAAAGTAGGATGATGTTATTACCTGACTTTGTGGTGACCGGCAGTCGAGCTTACGGCTTTTAAAATGAACTATACTTCTGCTATCGACTGCTTTTTTACAAACCCGCTCTTGCGTTAGCCAAGCGCCACTTGGACCCTCCAAAAAAAAGCTTGTCTTGTGCTAGTTTGCAATATAATCATTCGTTAGCTCAAATCATAAAATTTGAACAGTATATTCATCTTCAAAAAGATTTCGTCACTGCGCTAGAGGAACAGAAATAATATTTTGTTCCTCATTCATAGATTTCTCGCTGATCAAAGCTTTTTCTTCGCAGTTTTAATGATCAGGTGATAGATTAGACCTTAAGGTTTAGAATCACTTATTTGATTTTGAAATGGTCTAAGAATTACGCCGTAACAACCGAAAGAAGATTGGGTTCCGAAAAACTGGATGATTTTTTTATCCGCTCCGCTCCTTGATGCTTTGGGAAACATGTATTTCTCTGCCGTTTTCAATGTTTCAGTAACCATTCAATAGTTCAGATCATAACAATTTTGCGGTGTATTTTGTTTCTAGAAAGGCTTTGCAGTGAGCTCGTAGATTCGTAGAGCAAGAATGAATTTTTCTTTCTCATTCTGAAGATATCTCGCTGACTTGAGTTTTCCTTTGCATTTCTAATAATTGTTCGATAGACTACATCTTAAGAATTTCAATGATCTATTTGGCTTTGAAAATCGTTTTCGTATCATGCCGTAACAGCTAGGAGAAGATTGGGCTTCACAAAACTGGAAAAAGCATTGAGTGCGAACTCAATGTTCTTTTGATTCTTATGAAGCACTAAGATATCCGTTCAAGAAACCAGAAACATTTTTGGAATTCTTCAGACTAGATCTATCGTTCGGTTCTTGAAATTATAAGAGAGAAGCTCTGATCAGCGAGAAGTCTTCGAATGTGGAACATATTATTATTTTTGCTCTTTCAGCACAACAACAAAGTCTTTCAGAAAACGAAATACAACGATCAAATTCTTGCTATTAAACCTATCGATTGATCTCTTAAACATTAAAACAGATCAAAAAATACGATATTTCAATGAATCGAAATGATGAGTTGAAGATGTCCATTTCTTGCGAAACCCAATCTTCTTTTCACTCTTGCAGCGTAGTATCAGGTCCATTATTAGAAACCGTTTCAATTATAAACCTATAGTTTATAGCAGACAACATTAACTGCTTTAGTGCTCTGCAACGTCAGCCTTGATGAATGCAGTAACCGAGAAAAAAATTGTGAGTAGTGAAAAAAGAAACCAGCGTTTCCTAAATGTTGCAGTCTGAGCTACCCAATCTGAGTAGCTCGACAATGACAAGCGCTAGTTTGATAGATCCTGCGACAGATATCTATTAGTAGCATAAGAACGGAGAGCCCTTTCGAGCAGCTCCGTTAGGTGGTGTCTGTTTCTTCACTGTCGCAGTGCAGCGGAAAATTCCGTTTGGTACAGCAGATGCATACTTTCATATTCAAAAGGACAAATCCTGCTCAGAAGCAGATTACCACCTAATTTTGACTAGTGCAGGTTTACGACGCATTGTCGATTCTCTCACTACCATACTTTTACGAACCTACATCACTACAAAAAACTCTTCCTACCCTCATCCCATCATGCCATGGAGTTTGGATGAAACCCGTTCGGAAATATGAATATCCGACTCCTAATAAACGTCGGCGATTATGATCAAAGCTATCTTACTAACCTACATACAATAACATTCAGTGATTTGCAAATTTTCAAACGTCAGACGAAAAGCGAATCCGTATTTCAGTCTTTCTGGAGGCGCGTGTTAATCAATGTGCTATTGATGCTCATGTTTCGCCATCACTCTTCCTGCGACATAAGTCATCTATCTGTCAACGATCAACGGTCGACGGTTTGGCCTAGCAGTGACATATCGGACCTGAACCCAGCACGGTCGTCAGTAGTGCAGTTGATTAGCACGCGCTACTGAACGGTAACTGACGGCTCGCCCATCCGGGTTTAAAAATTCTGCTTCGCCGTTAATATTGATGGATTCATTTTTGTGACTTCATACCACAGCATAGTTAAAGAGGTTGTGTATGAAGAATTCCAACGTCTCACTATTGTTCCTTTTGAAAACTCGCTTGAAGATGCCTTAAGTGCCTGCAGTTGCCTTAAAAGCGATGACTGACATTTCGACAATTTCACTTTACCAGGGCTTGGATGTACTATTAGGATGAAAAGACCGTTTTGGAGCACCTGCAAAAAATTAAAGTCCATGCTTGAACTTTGAGTAGAATTATTAACTCTTCTTAAAAATTTAGGCCATCGTTTTTAAAAACGGCTATATTTGCTGGAACGAACATCAGAATTACTATCAGTGGCCTTTGCTTTGGCAATTTCTAACCGTTTTCCGTGATAAGTGCAATGAAAATTAATTAATTTTTAGCCTTAGTTCTGAGGAGCTGTTTGAAATATTTACATAATTCAAAGTAAATTTCTTCATTCGACCGCTTTTCTATAGACATCGCTCGAAAACAGTCAATAATGATATAACATATTTTGAGCCGTTTGTGAGGTCTGATGAGTGCTAAACAGGTGCCTGTTTCGTCCTCCAGGACTCGTCAGTAGTACAGTTTCCTTCGCTTCGGCCGATTCCTTGACGCTATAGTCCTCCATAAAGAAATCGATGCCGATTAATAAATCGCCGCAAGTCAGACGACAGTGTCCCACGGCATTACAAAGACCAGCAGTTGAGCTTGTGACTGCTAAAATGAATCATACCTCTTCATTCGAAGCTCTTTTATAGACCTCGCTTAAGATTCATGATAGTCTGATAACGCCTTAAAAATGATACAAATGATATAGTGATAATGATATACATATAATAATATCTCACCTGAGCTGCGGTGATTTATTGTTTGGCGTCGAATCCGTTGTAGAGGACTGTAATCTTAGTGGATTGGCTAAACCGAAGGCAATTGTGCCACTGATGAATCCTGAGGGACGAAACAGGCTCCTGTCTAACACTTATCATACCTCACAAACGGCTCAAAACATGTCATATCATTATTTGAAATGTTTCATCATTCTCTAATAAACGCAATTACAACATTTATGATTGCAGGAGTTAAGGCGGAAAAGTTTGAAAAAATCTAAACAACGTCGTCATCCTTATTACTTTATATCATTTTGAAGATCTTAAGTTAACTATACACTCTAAGCAACTCTACGGCTTAACAGAAAATTCGCGAATTCACAAAATCCAGATGTTTCTAATTCATTTTTGGTAGAATTCCATAAGAGAGGTGGGTAACGGTGAATAAAGCAGTTTTAAAAATTTTTTCAAAGTCATTCATGTTGATTTCAGTTACCAAGCACGGGAACAGAAGGATAGGTACATTTTCTGTTAAAGCTTTGAAGTTTTGTAGCAGTAGATTTAATCTCCAGTCATATATTGTGGACGTTTTATCGTGGGATTTCTTGCACTATTCTTGCAACTAGCTTTTTCATGAAGATAGACAAGGTAATGACATGAACAACCTGTGAATTTATAAATAAAGAGAAGTCCTTAGTGTGATTCTTATTTGCGGATTCTTAGTCGCTTCCCAAGAAAGCATTAAATCAAGATTTATCACATTATGCACTTCGATGTGATATATTGCACTACTCTGACTAGTTAGCAACCATATGATTTACCAATTCATTACTGCTGTAATGTTACATTACATTTGTTTAAATGAAAATGATTGCCTCAAGCACACCCTAAAACACTTCTAGTTTCCATCGACAGTGACAATTATGGAGTAGAAGTGCGATCCTAGTGGGCCCGTTGCCAACATTCGTACTGCTCTATTTACTACACTTTGCCATATCGCTCTCGGTCAGTTCGCCATGTTAATGTTCGTGGTCTACACAGATTTCTTCTTAACCATAAAGGTGTAATAAAAAAGAGTGCAATTCAAACCGAGAGTGATCCCGAGATTGTCGATGGTGGCCCGATCACAGGCGCTATTTACGTTCTGGGCTATTGGCACACTGAATGGCATCCTGGCTGGATTCATACTAGTGCAAAAAAGAGTCACCGTGTTGCCAACGATTATGCAAGCACTTTCGTTCGGCATAACTGCAGATAAACTAGGATTCTTGAAGTGATATATTCGTTTTGTGAGTCAAAATGTGCAAAAAACTAAAAATGACTTTGAGTGCTGATTTTCTTTTACTAGCTAAAACTCCTTAGCGTCAACTACAGCACTG
This sequence comes from Parelaphostrongylus tenuis, assembly GCA_019055375.1. Lineage (NCBI taxonomy): Eukaryota > Metazoa > Nematoda > Chromadorea > Rhabditida > Metastrongylidae > Parelaphostrongylus > Parelaphostrongylus tenuis. The sequence goes on along the minus strand of JAHQIW010004413.1, from coordinate 78,551 downwards.
AGTGATGTATAAATCTCAGTAAAAGATACGTTAAGAAAATTTGTCCAAGTAGTATCAAATCTACAGGTTCAGATTCTGTTGCAGCCACATTAGTTTTTCCCGCACTCCAAGATTCTTTATAGTAATTTCTAGCATATATCTGTACTTCAGAGAATATTGAAGACTGTCGTGCTTTTTTTGATGCTAGTGTAATTTTGCTTCAAATCTCTCAAGAATCAAAGATGGAATATTTACGTGGATCTGGGTCTCTACACCGAGGACGCACCATCGGGCACCTCAGGGGTGTGTAAATGACTGTCACAGTAACTTCAATGACTCAATGCGCAAAGAATTCGACTTGTTCATAAGCTTACTTTAGAATGTTTTTCATTCAGACTTTGTGAGACGGATGCAATTCACATTGACATTGAAAGGCCGCCATCTTGCATTATTAATCGAGTTCTTTTCTGAAACAAGTTTTAGTTCTTCTTTATTCATAAATAAATCGTTCCATAAGGAAGCCCGCCTAACTACAGTTCTAGAGTGCTGATGATGTGTTAAACACATACTATCTCCTCAGGACTCCTAAGCTCTCATTTCAGGATTGGGAATATCAGAAGCGCCTCAACAATATTCTAATCATTACTTTGACCTGCAGGTATCACTCCACATCCAAACGCTGTCAAGAGTGTGGCCACCAGCAAAATCATAAAGAGATCTCTTGGTAACCTCGCTATGTTTGTGAGAACATTCATTTTTGGATCCTAAAGAGTGAAGCAAATATTTTGTGCGCAACTGCAACCAAACTGAAAATTTTCTACCTCAGATCATTTGCAAAGCTAGAGCGGAATGTTTACTTAGCGTGGTGTCACCACGTTGAAGACAGCTCTTTAAATCCAGGACCTTCAGGTGTTCCTAATTCGCTTGATTCAAAGAAAATCTTTCAGAGAATGCTCTTAGACGACTTCAGCTAAAATAAGAGGAGATTGGTCGCTAAATGAAATGCATGCCAACTGTTAAGTAACAGAAGTAACAATGAGCTGTGTAGAAGAAACCACGGACACGGAACTCTCGCAAATGACTCATTTTCTTAGCGCGGCAAGCTGAATTCATCCCGCCTTCGCAATTCTGATGCTGTGAGATGAAAGCTCAATTCTTCCTAGAATAATATTCTACTGTAGTTATCGATTGACGAAACCAAAGAATAATCTTTGCTGCAAAATGTTTTTGGCCACAACTTTTGCAGAAAAGTTAGATTGCATTTGTCAAGCATTGGTATTTTCTTTGAGCCTTTCTCATTTATTGTCCAACGAAATCACCTTTGCTGATGGGAGACTGAGTGACACTCAAGATAGAGAAATTCTTGCAAATTCTAAAGGATTTGAGACAGCCGAGAGAATAATATGCCATCAGCAGTTCATTATTATAAGAGCAAAAGGAGAGCAGTGTCAGAGTTGGTTGTAAAAAAGACAGTTGCATGGTGACAATAATCTTTCATGTGAGGCGAAACATTGTGATACTTTCCACATTTGGAATTTCTAGTGGGCGTTGTTATGAACAATGAAAACGTAAGATTAGAATTTTCTCACCGTCTCAGATGTATTAGGTTTTTCATCAATGTGGATGTTTATGAACGCCATGAATTCCTTGTAATATCTCCATCTGCGTAGGCAAATCAAAAATGTTGTTGTGCATTCCGCATAGTAAAGCCGCGGTTTATCGAGTCTATTCAAAAAAAGCCACTACAATTTCCACCTAAATTTTGTGAGACTTGCTAAATAGATCCGTCGAAGCACTGAGGTGAATTACGATGGAAAGTTATGCAAAAATTTGTATTGTAATAAGGAACAGGCCATATAGAATGTCCATCAATGCATCACACTTACCAGAGGAAAAAATCAGAAAGATGCTGTTTTTATAGCTTCAACGCAATACGGGGTCATGGCATAACCATACGGGGATGGATGAAACTCACGGCGCGTGGCCGAGGCTGGTGATTTGCACACCTCAATACTCTCTGACATTCAATAACGAACGCGCTACGCAACGCCTCAGTCTGACTATTCTCATGGCTGCAAGGAGACGTACCTAACTAGTAATATGCGAATTTCGTGAAAAATGAGAAACCAATCAAATGCTAGAAGTACTGGAATTCGCATAGTGTAAAAGCGTGAGATAGATCAGTTCAATATAAAAAAATAAAAAATAGCAATTCTCGAATATTTATATGCAATGCTTTATTCCCTTGCACTGCTTTATCCAATCTCTTTTCAAGTCATTTTTATACAATTATTTTAGCAGTCTAGTGGAAAATCCCTTCTCATATGGTCCAGCAAACGACTTAAAGATCCCGCCAACTGAGGACACCTATTTGGCCGTTCATTGTTCTGACATGGAAGCAGTTGTATCCGGAAGAGATACTGGTACGACGAATCCCTATCACAATTCAGATATAAATTAGATGCATCCATTCGTTGTATTTACATATAAATCCAAGTTAGACGAAACATCCAATATCTAAAGTTTCTTTGAAGTGATACCTGCATGCCGTAGCAAAGCTCGATCATAATGAAGTCATTTCTACAACCTAATGGAAATTTGAAAATGTCCTTCCAGCTTATGAAAATGTGAAGAGCTTTTAGCCGAATTTGCTAATTTTCTAACGCTAAGAGCTATGTGGGTTTTATAATTTCAAAAAATCTCCTCTAGAAAGCATTTACAATTTTTAGTGAAACCTTCGGTGCATAAAAAAATTTCAATGACACTATAAGCATCATTGGAAGGAGTGAGCAGACAAAGTACAGCCTTGTCTCCTTGCATACTGGTTTAGTATGTAAACACTCTTCTGAGACTCTTTCCACCTTATGAAAATTTGATTGGCTGCCAAGCGCGCACGTCGCAACCCTGCTTTCACCTACTTTCGCGGTTAAGGTGTCAGTCCAAATGTGCCAGCAATCAAGTTAATCTAGATTTAGAGGGAAAGAAACTGTAGTAAAACGCTCTCTTAATTCTGGTGCAGTATGCTTCGTTGAGTGCTTAACCTACAACCTTGCCTGTGTTCTTCATCAAAACCGCTTGCTGGACTGTGGGCCTTCAAGGACTACGATGAATGAGTACTTTTTGTCTCAGGTGCTTTACTCAGTGTCTTCAACAAGAAATCCACCTTTACGACTCCAGTGACGAATAGAGTCACCTTCGGATGATCATTCGAATTATAAAAAAAAAACTCTCACATTGGATACCTTCATGACGGAATGAAACCGCGCTGTATATTAGTTATAAACACAGAAAAAAAAAACCACGGGTCAATACAACAATAAAGAGGAGAGCGTGCTTTGTGTTTCATATAATATTTTTCATGTCCAAAATGCTGCTATGCCATATTTATATGCTTTATTTTTTCGGGTTTTTATTTCATGATTTTTTTTTAATAAATATCACTATTGAAAGCAGGGAAGCTGCTTTTGCAAATAACGACGGAACAAGGTTGAATACCGAATTATATTTCACACCTCTTTGGAATCCGCTCAATTTATCACCATCGACAAAATCAAAAATTCGGCCCTTTTCTCATGAACGAGGAAGAAAACTATTAAATTCTTAAACTATTCTTTTAGTTCCTCTTATTGAATGAGCTTGAAATTTTTTGATTTCTTCTTATCAAATGGCTGACTCCGAGAATTCCTGCGTATATCGTTCCCAGTTTAACGAATCCACCCCTTAGGTCGGGCATTATTCGTGATTGTAGTGACTCACTTTGTGTGTCCGTTATTAGCCGCTCCACTCGAATATCGTCCATTTGAGGTTGTTGACCCATGACACCTTTGATGATGACTTGTCGACTGCTAGCCGTTCTATCGGGAACATTAACTGCTTGACCATTGCGTCCACTTCTAAATTTGAGTATATTCCTCCAACGGCGATTGATTTGGTTGTGATGTACGAGAAAGTGTGGTCCTGGCTGAGGTCGATCGATTCCGGAGGTTTGACCATGTGAACTTCTAGTCCGCTCGCTAATTATGTTCCTGCTATGTCTTATTTTGGCCCACACTTTCTCGTACATCACAACCAAATCAATCGCCGTTGGAGAATATACTCAAGTTTAGAAGTGGACGCAATGGTCAAACAGTCAATGTTCCCGATAGAACGACTAGCAGTCGACAAGTCATCATCAAAGGTGTCATGGGTCACCAACCTCAAATGGGCTATATTTGAATGGAGCGGCTAATAACGGACACACAAAGTGAGCCACTACAATCACGAATAATGCCCGACCTAAGGGTTGGATTCGTTTGAACTAGGAACGATATACGCAGGAATTCTCGGAGTCAGCCATTTGATAAGAAGAAATTAAAAATTTCAAGCTCATTTAATAAGAGGAACTAAAAGAATAGTTTGAGAATTGAATAGTTTTCTTCCTCGTTCATGAGAAAATGGCCCGAATTCTTGATTTTGTCGATGGTGATGAATTGAGCGGATTCTAAAGAGGTGTGAAATATAATTCGGTACTCAACCTCGTTCCGTCGTTATTTGTGGAAAGCAACTTTCCTGCTTTCAGTAGTGATATTTATTGGAAAAAAATATGAAATAAAAACCCAAAAAATGAAGCATATAAATATGGCATAGCAGCATTTTGGACATGAAAAATATCACATGAAACACAAAGCACGCTCTCCTCTCCATTGTTGTATTGACCCGTGGTTTTTTTTTCTGTGTTGTATAACTAATATACAGCGCGGTTTCATTCCGTCATGAAGGTATCCAATGTGAGGAGTTTTTTTTATAATTCGAATGATCATCCGAAGGTGACTCTATTCGTCACTGGAGTCTAAAGTGATTTTTGTTGAAGACACTGAGTAAAGCACCAGAGACAAAAAGTACTCATTCATCGTAGTCCTTGAAGGCCCCAGAGTCCAGCAAGCGGTTTTGATGAAGAACACAGGCAAAGTTATAGGTTAAGCACTCAACGAAGCATACTGCACCAGAATTAAGAGAGCGTTTACTACAGTTTCTTTCACTCTAAATCTAGATTAACTTGATTGCAGGCACATTTGAACTGACACCTTAACCGCGAAAGTAGGTGAAAGCAGGGTTGCGAACGTGCGCTCTTGGCAGCCAATCAAATTTTCATAAGGTGGAGAGAGTCTCAGAAGAGTGTTTACATACTAAACCAGTATGCAAGGAGACAAAGCTGTACTTTGTCTGCTCACTCCTTCCAAGGATGCTTATAGTGTCATTGAAATTTTTTTATGCACCAAGGTTTCACTAAAAATTGTAAAAGCTTTCTAGAGGAGATTTTTTGAAATTATAAAACCCACATAGCTCTTGGCGTTAGAAAATAGCAAATTCGGCTAAAAGCTCTTCACATTTTCATAAGCTGGAAGGACATTTTCAAATTTCCATTAGGTTGTAGAAATGACTTCATTATGATCGAGCTTTGCTACGGCATGCAGATATCACTTCAAAGAAACTTTAGATATTGGATGTTTCGTCTAACTTGGATTTATATGTAAATACAACGAATGGATGCATCTAATTTATATCTGAATTGTGATAGGGATTCGTCGTACCAGTATCTCTTTCGGATACAACTACTTCCATGTCAGAACAATGAACGGCCAAATAGGTGTTCTCAGTTGGAGGGATCTTTCAGTCGTTTGCTGGACCATGTGAGAACGGATTTCCCACTAGAGTGCTAAAATAATTGTATAAAAATGACTTGAAAAGAGAATGGATAAAGCAGTGCAAAGGAATAAAGCATTGCATATAAATACTCAAGAATTACTATTTTTTACTTTTCTATTTTTAACTGATCTATCTCACTCCGTAAATACCCACAAGCTGCAATATTGGGATTCCGCAAGTGTGTTTAAGGTATTTAAGTTCTCCGAAGGTGCTTATGTGTTATTCCGCCAAATCGATAATCCGCAGTTCGAGATGTTGCGCCGATTCTTTTGTGATGAATGATCGGTCCACACACGTGTTGAACATCACTTCTATCTGTTCTTCTATCCGAGTGTCTTGATTGAGATTTCGTGCCCGCCCCACTAGAATTTGTTGATCGGTCGCGCCCTTATTGAGTACGATTGAGCACTGTAAACGCTTCGTGCAGTGTTTCAGTGGTTACTACGTTGATTCTTGTCTGAAACCTCTTTAGACGAAATTAAATCTGTCCCTTTGAGAACAATATGCAGCCTTTTTTACGCGCTATTCCAAAGAGACCTTTTTCACTGCAATTCTTCTACGAGATTTAGTTGAAAAACGGCTATGTCATTCCGTTCTCGGTTTTAGAAAAGTTTTTTGTAGTGCGTTGTGGCAGCCAAGAGAAAATTACGTATAATCGTTATTGCATTTTGCGTACGGTTTGTCTACACTTGGATTCTCACTGAGCATGTAGCAATCATTCGACAGCTCAAAATCCGTGATTCTAAAATTAGATTTTTTAATGGAAAGGTCAATGTATATCGTTACTAAACTGAGAGAAGATTACATTTTACACTTGAATTACTACGCACATAAGAGCTCTATCTTGACTGAAAACATGGGACAGTAAATAAAAAATCGTAGATCATCAAACTGACCCAAAGGAATCCTGAGTTCTCTGCAAAACCGAGAAAAACTTTAATCTTATTACGAAAATCGCTCACCGCTAGCGTTTCGCGCTACAATGAGCGATCAACTGTCGTCCCTTTGCTATTTCAGTTCATAGAAACTCTCAACTAGTTTTTGATTATCCGAATATTTTAGAATTCCTTCATAGAATGTAAGAAAAACTTTGTTCAGTCGTTCTGTGAGAAATAACTTTCAGTCGCAGGGAGTCAGCGGCCTAGTGACCAATGAAACTCAGCGCGGCTCAACTCAACGCCAAGCTGTTTCATCACCCTCCAGCACATTCCGACAACCCTCAGAACGCCTCAGCCTAGCTATCCTCGAGAATTCAAAGACATCTGCACAAATAGTATTTTACAAGGTGTATAAAATAGACGAATTCTCAATCATGTCAAGCAGAATGAGACGAATTGAATGTTAGAAGTAACGCAATCCCCACTGTGGAAGCATGGATCTTCAAGCTAAAATTTAAAAGTGACAAAAGTAAGCTCAACTTGAATTGAAAACAATGGTAATCACTCAAAGTGAGAACCGACTCTGTTCGGTAGAAATGGCCACTGAATCGCAGTACGATCTTGAGACCCCGCGCGGTTCCGAAAGTGTTAGAAAATGTTTATAGTTTAGACAAAATGTGCCAATCATTATGAATGATTTCAGTTTTGGCAGCTTTCCATTACTTTACTGTCATGAATTCAATGAAACCTGATAGATATTTTCAATAGTTTTGAGGAACTTTGTGAAAATGTACGTAATTTGAAACATTCCATCGTTCTCGTATAAGTGCGACTACAGCCCTCACAATTGTAGGTATTGAAATGAAATATTTGAAATTTATCTAAACTACGATTGTCTCGTTTATCACTCTGGGCTCTTTTCAAGGGAAAGGAGGTAGCACCACAACTCCGCAGAAAAATCGCCAGTTTCCAAGATGCGAGATTTTCGTTTTTATGAATAATCGATTTGTTTAATAACGTAGAGAACACCTTTACATGAAAACAGATTTTCCGTCAACCATCTATGCTACTTAAGATCTATATGTCTGAAATGTAGATCTAAAAATGTTCCTTCTTGGTAATTTATTCACTTGAGATCACCTAGCAAATATGGGCACTTCTCATAGGCTACGAACACATCTCTAGTTAAGGCCTTGAGGTGTTCGTGTAGATCCCGTTCTAGTTCCTAACATCAAATATTTCATTGCTTTCGCCCATGTAGTACTTCTCCAACAGACCGCTAAATTCATCTATCACATGGAACACTTCAATTTATTGCTCTGAATAATCAGCGTTCACATGATTTTTCCGTTTATTGTTGCAGTAATGCTACAATAAATAACGGCTCAGTAAAATTGCTTGCTTCAGATACACAACAGTTGAAATTTCGCTTTCAGTCGACAGCAGCAAATGCCGAGCGGAAGTGCGATCTAAATGGACCCGATGCCAGCATTCGAATCGCTCGATTAAGTACATTTTGCCACATTGCTTTCGACCAATTCGCCATGATAATGTTTGTGGTCTGCAGTGAATTCTTTTTTCACAAAACAAAGTTGTTCAAATAAGAAGTATCAAATTCATACCGAGAGAGACCCCGAAATTGTCAAGGGTGGGCCGGACACGGGCGTTATGTTCACATCCGGATCTGGGACGCTGTGGCAGCAGCGTGCACGGCTTTCATGTTGACTGCGCATCCATATTAGAGCAAATTGCCGTCACCGTGTTGTCAATAATGATGCAACTCATTTCCTTCGCATTGACTGCAATAAACTTGAACGTCAAAAAGACTTATCTCCTTATACGGCAAAAACCTGAGAGCATTTTCGAGCATTGACTGTGCTCCCATTATTTGTAACTCTTAAAACCATCACTTGAAATATTGATTGTTGAGCCATTTTCAAGGAATAGATACATGAAATCTTGTTTGAAAACATCGAAGTCACAAGGTTTGAATTTTGCTGGAGTTATAGGATTTCTCCTTTTATTCTAAGACCCTTTATGTGATCCTATAGCAATTGTTTGCATGTCAGAGAGTACGAAAAATAGCCGCGGCTTTATGGTGCCCGTTGTATTTCTGCTTTAAATCTCTCAAAAATCAGAAATGGAATACCCACTCGGATTTACGTCTGCTTCACCGAAACGCACATTCGGGCACTCCAATGGTGTGTAATTGACTGTCACGGTAAGCTGACTCAAAATAGCCGAGATGACAGCATCAGGTAATAGTGCACTACGAGCCTGGCTTTCTAGAACATCAGAGACCTGAAGAGCAATTTTTTCTAATTTCGAAAAGCTCATTTAGAAGTGTCTCAAATCAATTTGTGCAAAACGGTGCAAATCGTATCAAGATTGAGAGCCTGAAATATCGTTATCCAGTTGAAGTTCACTTCCTACGCTGTTTCAGTATCGCATAAAGCAAGAGGACATTGAATTCTAAGAGTTGTCCCTCACTGTTTGCTTTACAAGGTGCTCAACAAATCCTTTAGCTCCTGCCACGGTAGTTGCAATACCAGGAACTTGGGCCGAGACAGCAGGTGCGGTGGAGTAAACCATAGCGACAGGCAAAGTGAAGCCAGTGACAGTGAAGCTTCTAGTACTCCCTGCAAACAGAATTCTATAGCTTTTTGGTGAATAGTTCGGAGCGAAATCACTCAATTAAACTATTTCTCATCTTTTTTACTCAGGGTTCAAATTTTTTCATGGGAGTACTCGGACTGCGACGTCTCAAAGCACTGACCACGTTTAAAGTTTTCATTCCGTTGAGAATCATACACTTTTAAGACTGAAAGTATCTGAAGTGCCATAGCAATATTCCTTACTACCTTGACCGGCCGGCATCACACCACATCCAAACACTGCCGCAGTTGTGGCCAAAAACAAAATCATGATGTGGTCGGTCCGCACTCCCGTTTTGTTTACAAGAAAACTCATTTTAGTCCCTAAATAGCTAAGTAAATCATGAGCTCAACTCAACCAAATTCATAATTCTCGTACCAAAAATTCACAAGGCAACAACGAATTTGGTGCTTAGCACTTGGACGTGGATATTGTCGCTTTGGCTCCTTTTCGAACTTTCCTAGAGTTTTAGAGGCTCAATTTATTTAGAGCAAATTATTTCGAGAAAGCTTTGTGAGAGATTCTGCCAAAGCACGGAGTCAATCGGATAGTGAATTGAAGTGCATGTCAGAATTCCAATGACAATAAGCTGCATAGTGTATCACTGAATAAAATTTTCAATAAAGCAGCAATTTCTGAAGTGATGTAGCTTGAGGTACCCGCCTTCTCATTTCAGATGCTGCGACATAAAATCCCCACTTTCTCAAAAACAGAATATTTGCCATCGACAGAACACCTGACTTATATAAGCACTTCTGAAGAAATTTCACAAAAAAGGTAATTAACAGATACCAAGCGTAACTTTGCTGCGAAACATTTCTGGCTACAATTTTCTGTAAAGCAAAAACAGTCTTTGTTAACTTTTGATGCACTATCCTCATACATCGTATAGCTATCTTTTGCTAATGGAGAGGTTTACTGATACCCAAAATAAGAAGTTTTACAAAGTTTTGCTGAAAACTCCAGAAACAGGTGGGTGATGGCATATCTCCAAAAAACACCAGTAGAAGGAAGAAAAATTGTGGCCGTGCCAAAATTGATCGTAGGCAGAAAAATTTCATAAGCAGATCTTGTCGTGAAAAAAGGAGTATCGTAACTTTAACGAAACTACCAGTTTATCGAAATGGGTACACCAGACGCTTAAGCCATCAAGTATAAAGACACTGAGCTAAGGCTTCTTTGTCACCTTCTCAAACGTTTCGTTTTTCTCATGGTGAATGTTTATGAACCTCCCTCAAGTTTTCCATAATGTGCGCACAAAACAGAAGTTGTTGTTGTGCATTTCGTATGAGGTCTCATTTTATATGTGTAACACTTCAGTGGCTATTTTCTTTTTTTGCTTATTCGTTTTGAGACATGATCTCGAAAGTTCGCAGCATAGCTTTCTTATGATAAGTGATCAATGCGACTCAATCGTATCCTACGTTTCCAAAGTAATTCGAAAATTCTTACACAAAACATTACTCTAAAGTAGGTGTTGCTGTGTCTTCAGAGAGAGAGAGAGAACTGCACTCAATGCGACTGCGACATTTTTGTGAGTGGATTACAGTAGCACTCCAGTTTTCATTACATAAAAGCAGTGCTGTATACAATGGAGTGGATTTCGAACTATGCAGCACATTTTGCTGACGGTTGTACCTCCAACAAATTGAGAAATATTCTAGAACACATTTTCTTCACTATGTAAATCTCTTGTATGTGAAGCAGAAAATCCCACTCGATTTCAACAAGTTAGCAAGGACTCTCTGCTGGACCATAATAAATTTTGTTCTATCTCTTTGACGAGCGACAATTGACAGCACTGTTAGCGCTGTATAATCATAGACCACCTAAGAGCTTTTTACCAGTGATTGAAGCGGTAGCAGTTCCCGTTCTATAGCACTTCCGCGTTATTACGATTTTGTGTTGTTGTAATATCGTGCTGCAGCAGTTCGCTGTTATAGCAGTTCCGTATTGCAACAGTTCCGTGTGAAAGCAGATTTATATTTTGGCCGTTTCGTGTCGCTTTACTTTGATTGCTAATTGACGTACAATATCGCTGTAATAATCTCCCTACAATTTCAGTACGATCTAATACGATGGTGCACTAAGTTAACGATTTTGAACACTGCTGGCTCTAAACCTTCTTATCGAAGACCATATGATCACATTTGTTCCACAACACTATTTGTATGGCTTATCATCTTGTGTCACATGCTGTCCCAACTGCCGTCAACTGACTTAAGCGCGCTTCAGTAGACCACCTAATTTCCCGCTTTGCATGTAAGAGAACCACAATATATTCTTCAGATTACAAGCATTCGCTGGGCATCAACTTCTTCTTTTAGTTAGTTCGGAAAAAATCGGCGTTGAGACGTATTGCAGGTCCTTCTCACTCGATAATCGAGAACCTGCCGTATAGAACAGCGTCTTTGATTTCAAATCGTTGACGTAGTATAAAACTTTGATATCTTCCTACCATTTGAGAAATACGGAATATTTTCACTGAGCGTTCAAAATGCGAAGTGCTTTTTCATCCTGATCATCTGCGAGCAGGATCGCGAAGCATACATTAAGATAAATATAATGGCGAAGACGAAAAGGTGGGCACAAAGTTGGATGTTCTTCATTCCTTTCATTGCTTTCCTTGATGCTATTGACGGGCAAGCCACTAGCTTCATACTGGTCAGCTCTGACGTGAGGTAGTTCATCAAATTAACTTACTATCTCATAAAACAAAAACTTGAGCACTCAGAGATAGTCATTTCGTAAAGAATGAATAGAAAATCAAAACCAATCCTTCCATCTTTAACATCGTTCTCGTGTTATTTAGACAGAGACGCATCCTTCCATATGTGTTGGTAGAATTGGTATACATTCGTCTTACCTGATTGATACCTGACGTTATCAAAACTGTGCCATCGGCAAAGCGAGGATGAAATGATTCTCAAAAATTAAGTTTCTCTTTCATTCTCTCTTCCGTTGTTTACAAAGCGATCTGTAATGTGGCTGTGATAGATTTTGCCATATTCAGACTCCTTTTTGAGCCTCTCCTTCTTTTGGTCGATGGAAGTATTGTATCACTATGATGACACTTCAGATAGTCGCTTATAAGTAATAGTAAAATTGGCCAAACTCTATACTCAAGTGGCTGGAAACTGCACTCGAAAATGGTTGCAAGAAACCTCCAATAAATAAGTTCCTTACTTCGTCTATAGTAGAGATTATTAAAGTACCCACTGAACAGCACAACGTCTAGATCTTGGCAAGCTGTACGTTGAATATCAAAAATAAAGTACAGAGGAAAAGAGCACTTTTCCGTCAACTGTACCCTGTTCTGACCCCTTGAAAAAACGCGTTCTTTGGCTAAAGGTTATGTAATCGCATGATAGCTTAAAGTAAAGGATTTGGAATAAAGTAATTTATTTTCTAAATCGCTCCATTATTAATGTGAAACAGAAAAAAATTTAATTTTGTTTCCCATTCGAACATTTCTTGCTGAACAAAGCAGTTTCTTCGAACTTTCCTTAAGTAATCGATAAACAAATCCCAGGGGCTCTAATGATGCATTTGAATTTGAAAAAAGACTTCTTTATGCGCTGTAACGGTCAAAAAACTTCAGGTTTTGCAAATTTTGCATCGAAAAAAGCACGGTGGCATAGCGGCCATATTGCGAAATCCCTTTTCACATACCGGCAGAGTACGGCGATTTGGTGTCAATGTTGCACTGCGTGAAATTTAACATTCTTTTAACTGCTACAGCGCAATAAAAAGTTTCTGCCGATGGTCGATGAAAGTATAAAGGAAAAGCTTTGTTTAGCGAGAAATACTCAAATGAAAAGCCTAATTTTACCTTACTGTTACGTTGCAGAAACACGTTTTTCTTATGGAAAAATCAATCAAAGGTGTGGGTGACTTGCTTAGATTTTTAGTAATTCCCGAGACGGGCCATCGAATAACCTCGGCGTAGTGGATATAGATCACTAGTTCTTCCTGCTGTGCAGTTCCGATGTGTCAAAATATAGTATTTATTGAATAAGAGTGCTGCAATACAGCAATACAGTGAAGTAATGCAGCATGAATAGTACAATAATTGTGGTGGCTTAAGTTTCGACTGGGGTGGCCATCTTCGGAGCCTGGGAAGGTCAAATTGGTTCGCAATCATTAATTTGAAATGGTATTTCTAATGATACTTCGAAGCCAATTATGGAACAACGATAGCAACAGAGTAGCAATATATAAGGCGACAAAGGAGTTTCATGAATAGGCAAGCGTTGGCAATATGAAAAATATCGGTTCCTCCTTCGAATGGAAAAAAAAGAAAGAATGGTATTGGAGCGAGGTATTGTGGAGTGATGGTAGCGCACAGCAAGCGCATGGATAAGAAGAGGTTCCAACTTCCATTTCAGGTTTCAAATATGAATTTAACTCAACATCCTCGGTTATATAGTTATAATAGTACGACTACAAATGGGGTGAATAGAAATATGCTTGAGAATTATTTTTGAGCCATGAAGTTGGTCTGTTATGGGCACATATACACTGCAATACACGTTGACCATAAACATCGATTCGTTTGAACGACTCACAACACGTATCGGACAATTGCGGTTGAAACGATCTGGTTCTATGCCGGCTTTGACCATCTTTGTTGCTTAGGCACCAACATCAAGCTATGGCAAAGACGAAGTCGAAGCGTTCTATATGGACCTCCAAAAATTCTTCTGAGAAGATCATACATTCTTCAAGGTCATTGTCGGAGATTTTAACGCAAAAATTGGACCTAGAAGAACGTCTAAAGTACGTCACCTAGGGACCCACGGACTAGAATGGAATGAACAGAGTGAGAGGCTATCTAAGTTTATCATGACGACCCAAACCATCCATGGTAACTCGCAATTCCAAAAGCCTCTTTCTCAGCGATGGACGTGAGAGTTTACCAATGGAGAGCACCACAATGAAATAGACCACATCCTAGTAAATCGAAGGTTTTGCCTGAACGGTGTCGCTGTTGTTCCTAAGTTCTACACAGGATCAGACCATCACCTCTTTCGTCCCACATTCCGTTTTTCGAGGAGAGGAGAGAAAGCCGCTAAATTCAAACAACGAAGTCCCTAAACTACCATAAACTGGGATGTATTCAAATCATTAGTCGGCTCTTGGGAAGATACCGTTGTCGACAACATCGACGAAGAATACGATCGACTCGTTGAATATCTTCGCGTTAGCGCTACGAAAGCCGAGAGTCCTAAGGTCACGAAGAGACGCATGCCTCCGCAGACATTCGAGCTGATACGTCAACGCGGAATCGCACCAGCTACGGGCAACCGAAACCTTTGTCCGAACTTGCGAAAACGCTGCAGGAAGCGATAAAAGAAGACCTCAAAGAGAGAAGAGCAGTAGTTATGGCAAAAACTGCAAAAGCTGGGAAGAGCATTCGCAAAGCCTAGCGAGGCTTCGCCAACTATAAAACCAAGATGATTGCACTACGATACCCTGACGGGACAATTACAGCCTCGAGAAGGGCTATGGAGAAAAGCATCCACCAATACTACTCGGATCTCTTTGCTAGCCATGTCCTCTTACCGTAATGTAAATTGAAAGAGGACGAATATGTCGTTGCACCGGTCCTACCTTCCTAAATCCGACATGCTGTATCGTCGGTGAAGAACAGAACAACACCGGCTCAGACAGGATCAGACTAGAACACATGAAGAACCTGTCGCCATTTCCCATCAAAACCAGGCTCGGCTTTTCACTCGCTACCTGTCAGAATGCAAGGTCCCTATTCAATGGAAAACCAGCAAGAACGTATTATTGTCCAAAAAGAGACCTTCACGACATAGGCAACTATCGCCCAATCTGCTTGCTGTCTGTTGTTCATAAACTCTTTACTCGAGCCATCCCAAACAGGATTGACAGAACACTGGACGAAAGACAGCCATTCGAACAAGCAGGGTTCCGAAAAGGATTTAGTACCATAGACCACATCCACACGATTACAAGACTCACTGATGTTTCACGAGAGCACAAACAACCACTCTGTCTCACTTTCATCGATCTGAAGAAAGCCTTTGATTCAGTGGAAACAGAAGCGGTTATAGAGGCTCTGGATAACCAGGGCGTCCCTACTCGGTACATAATGATCCTTCGTGAGCTTTATAAAGATTTCACGACCAAATTATCTCCATTCTACAACAACATCACTATTGACCTAAGAAGAGGGGTTCGACAAGGCGATACAATCTCGCCAAAAATTTAACTGCCACCCTACAAAACGTCACGCGAACATCAGAATGGGACGACATGGGAGTGAAAATTGATGGTCGACTATGAACCATCTTCTCTTAGCTGATGGATGATATCGCCTCATAACACCAAGCATCAGCCAGGCGAAAGAAATGTTGACCGATTTCGACAACGCCTGTGGATTGATTGCTCTTCGACCAAATTTAACGAAAACGATGTTCATGAGGAACGGATGGGTTTCGAATGCCCCATTCACGCTCAACGGAACAACAATCTCCGAATGCCCAGCATAGTATTGAAAACAGCTTTCTCAAGCAGTTACGTCTATCTAGGTCGTGAAATCAACATGATGAACGACCTAGCTCTAGAGTTGAGCCGACTCCGTGCCCACCTTTTCGACTCGACAATTATCCCTGCCCTAACGTATGCAGCAGAAACCTGGTCGCTACGTAAGCAGGATGAAAGATCACTTGGCGTTATCGAACGCGCAGTCGAAAGGTCGATGCAAGGTGTATCCCGTATCTTGCAAATGAAAGAAAGGATCCGAAGTTCCGACCTACGTCAACGATCGAAAATTAGAGGCGCCGTTCTACACGCCAGGATATCGATAATGAGGTGGGCCGGACAAGTGGTGCTCTTCAACGACAACCGATGGACGAGAGCCATTACCGACTGGATGGATTCCTCGGGGCGTTAGGCGCTCTAAACGAAGACCACCGGCCCGTGGTCCGATTTCTTCACGAAAGCGATAGAAGAAAGATATGATGCTCAGCGAATCCCTAGAGCGAGGAGGACCCAATGGGCCACTCTTGCACACGACAGGGAAAAATGGAAGAGTTGCTCGTACCCGCTCGAATCACTCGACGGTCAACGGGACGACAGGTGATACAGGTGTATACGTGTTTCCTCTTTCCAACCTCGCCAGTTGCACGGTGCCTACGGTTCAGTCAGTTCCACGGGAGATATCTCCTGCTAAGAGAAACCAACTCCGTAGGATTTGAACGCGCGATCAAATGAAGAAAACAGTAACCGGGCAGAATTGTACACTCGATTGTTCTTGGCTATTAATTGTGAAATATCATATCCATGGCTCAAAAATAATTGTGAGGCATATTGAAATTCAAGTGTGGTCTCAAGAAACATTCTAAACGAATGCTATGATATTTCACGAGTACCAGTCATGAGCAATCGAGTGTGCATCACTGCCCATATAGTACATATATTATTATATTATATCACTCATTGGCGCGTGTAAATCGTGCGGCGTTGGTTTCTCTTAGCGTGGGATATCTCCCCGCGCAACTGACTGGACCGTAAGGTAACGTGCAATTGAGAGTCTGGAAAGCCAAACACGTGTATTGCACTGTATACGCCCCAGAACAAACCATATATATGGCTCAAAAAAATTAACAGGCTTATTTAATTTGACCGTGATCTCAACAAACATTCGAAACGAATTAAATTTGAATTACTTAGTCAAATGAGGCATTGTTAGAGTTTTGCGATTCTGAGACTGCTGTAAATGAAGTGAAGTCTGTGGGTAATCATTCTACGTCCAGTGTAGTAAAATAGGTAGATCCAAATAGATGTTGCACTAGTCCAATTAAATATAACAGTCAACACAAATGCAGTTGCAAAATCAGCGGGTTTTCGAAGAAAGTCTATAGAATCTTGCCGTTGACACGGTCTGGCATAAAAGGACACAAAAGGCAGCGCGCACGTGTGCCGAAACAATGCGTCTCAGTAAGGGTCAGGGTTGTAATAAGCAGCCTGTTCGATAAAACAACACTCTATAGAGCGGTAGTTGTACAAAAGTGTGCCTTCCTCTCTAGCTGAAAGCAAGAGTCGGAAAAGAGTCAATACGCATTTTTTTCTTCAATCCAGTCAGTAAATTGTTTCTCCACTTGGTTACGTGTAGATGCTTTGTAGCTGAAGGATGATCAGTGGTATAACGAAAAATTGAGAGCCCAATTTGCGTTTGGCATTAGTTATCAGAATATAATCAGATATCTCGTAAGGAGTTTTACAATAAATGTCATTAGCATATATCTAATATTCGGAATTCAATATAAGACTAAAAGCTCATCGCAAAAAGTTACGTTGCATGCAAGGATATGTTTGGATAGAAAAAACGTGTGATTCAGGAGAATTGTAAGTTCATAATTTAATTTTTTGAGCTAGTCATTTGAAGTATAGGTGAGGAGTTAGCTATGAGGATCAAGGACTATTTTCATAGACTTATTACCTTTTTGTTTCTTAACTCTCTTGATCTCCCTTACCATCAACAGTTTATCTAACAGAGTATACCTTGTTGTCATCTTCACTAGCAACAGTCGCTATTCTGAACAAGAGGAAAACACGAGTAAACAGGTGTGCTACACACTTTGCACAGAATAGAGGTCAAGAAAATTCACACTTGAGTTCAATATCTGCATAGGTAAAATACTTATTGACTGAAGACAGTCAAGCATGAAAAAAACTCTATCCACCAAAAGAAAACTAAAGAAGGAGAGACACCCAATTTGCCTATGATGTCATCACGCACAAGCATTATATGTTGACAATATGACTATTTCCCGGCTATTATTACATCGCCCAAAACACGAATTCTCCATTATAGGCAAGAAAATATTAACAGAATGACAACGAAAATAAGTAATGAGAAAAATACCCATACTTGATATCATTACATGCTTTATAAGCCACTTCCATACTTCGGAATCTTCCTCAGAGGATTTTATCAGCAAATTAGTAATATTTTCAAAAAAAAATTCTTCTAGGTTATCGTGCATGTAGGGTAGAGTCTCTGATAGTTGGTCAACACTTGGAGACCTATTATTGTGTAGTAAATCGGTTGAATTTAGTTAAATCCGTCACTCAACAATAGGATGCAGACGACTGAACCTCAGAAGAGAACTGTCAATTTACCAACCACATCAGTTCATAAATTCTGTTGCTAAGGCGTACTGATACAAAGCAAGAACGTAGACCTGTCGTTGGGAAGTTCTGAGCCAAAATCATGCCGAACCCGCAGCAGTAGTTTGCCCAATGAAGTGAGTGGTCATTCTGAGAACGTCAGCACGTTTTGGTTTGACACTATGAAGAATACATAGAGAGCTGTTTGTTAGGAATTTTAATAAGGTCTGATACGGTTCACTAACCTAGCGTAGTCGCATTCATTCATCTCAGAGCACCAGATAGGAGCAAAGTTTGCCGTGAATACTTCTTCTAGCACATTTGGCTTTCAATATTTTCTATTTGTAATAATGTTTTTTTGCCATAGATCTTTCACTCAATTTATATCCTGAACATTTAAAATGTTATATCAAATGGCTTGTGAACTGCTACGCTTCGCTCTTGAAATTTACAAAGAGGAAGATCTTTTCTACAAATCAATCGTTTAATCGAAGCACGAGTGCCCTAGTTCTGCGTTTGTATGTTGAATTTTTGAACTCAAGACACTTCAGTGACACGAAAAGATGCTTAATTAGTATGGAAACTTGTATGAACTGTGATTGCAGTATGTAAAAGAAGTTCGCGTGCAGAGTGCACATACACCAATGTGTACAAGGCTTCTCTGGAGGCATTGCACATTATCGGCCTCTATGCTCACAAGCCTTCATGAAACGTTGATCCGAAATGCTTTGCTTGTAAACATCTGCACTACAACCTACACTTCTTGCAATCACCCTTATCAGATACTCATTTGTAATTATCACAGTACACAATCTTTATAATGCACATCTCCTACACACAATTAGAACACATCCGAAACTAAACAGTGGTGACAGAAGAGGAGTTCCAGTGTGTAGTAGTAACAGGCACCTTCGGTATGGGTATTCTTCCGACTATTCACACACAAAGAACACCACGTGATACCGGTAGATTTTTTTCACCAAGAGACTTGAAGAGTTATATGATGCCTAACAAATCTCTACGACTAAGTTGACCTCCTGGGCTACACTTTTACGCGATGTGGAAATTTGAACGTTCGTTGTTGCCCGCTCTAGTTACTCGGCAGTCAGTGGGACGTTAGGTGACGCACGTCTGAATATTTAAACTAAGTAGTGCTGTGCAAAAGTGGTCATGCGAAGTTTGATAAAGTGCTCTTGCAGCGTAGTGGTGGAAATTTGCCGACTTAGCATAGTATTATATTGAAAGTGCAAAGACTATACTGCAGTGAGCTGGTCAACGTTTAACAATTCAACTAATACGACAAAGAATCGCTAAAACATCTAACAGCTTCAACACGGAAGTTCTAAGACGCGAAAATGTTTATTCAGCATTGATGTTCGCTCGTAAAAAAATCATAACAAAGCCTATGATTATACAGAGCTCAAGGTGTTTTCTTCGTGATTAGCGAAATGGTCAAAACAAATCTCATTGCATTTTGGGACGGAGAATTCTCGACAACATTTTAACAATGGATGAAATTTTCTGCTTCATACACCACGCCGCTCTGCGTCACCTGTGTTACATTCTTAGCATGTCCTCTATATTTTCCTATATCGATGTATTTCAATTTCATCAAAGTGTGGATTGTTCTGCCTCAAAAAAAATCTACTGCTTTTATGAGTCCTTTCTTCCACGACCAACCCTGAAATAGTTTTTTTCTTGTTTCATAATTTTGGTGGATTCTTGGCAAAGTGCTGTTTCCTTGCTTGTCACTTTTACGTCAAAAAATTCTGTAAAATTTTCCATTTTGGGGTTGTTATTTTTTCAATAACGATGCAGATTTCTAGGGCTACTAAGTCTGAGACGTTAATGAGAATATCATGACTTAACAAATGCGATTTCTACTTCTCAGAAGTAACTTTTTGAAGTGAAAACTGTGCTTCGCTTTTACCGATCGATATATGTACTTTCGAATTTTGCGACTAAGAAAAAAACAAGGTTTAATTGCAGTGTTTTGTCGATTGCGAATATTTCATTTCCGAGAGAAGCAGGATCTTATGTTGCACCATCAGAAAGAAATTGACGGAAATTGTCACCAAAGGACTTAATACAATAACTACTTTTTTGTTTTAATAGCCACGTAGCTTATTGCCACTCAGTTGACATGCATTTCACTTCATCGATCGAGTCCCTCATGCTTCGAAAAATCTGTCACAAGAAGAGCTTTGAAAGGTTTTGTTTTGAAGCAAGCGAGTTCCGATGCTCTGAAGCTCTTGGAAATTCTAAAGAGCCGCCAACGAAACATCACCCACGTACGAGTGATGAACGCCAAATCAGTTATTGCCTTATTAGTGATATAATGTGAAAAATGGTAAATTTGTAAACAGTTGAGGTTGCTTCGCTTTTCAGGAACGAAAAATGAATGTTCTTGTTAACTTGGCGAGAATTCCGAGCGATCGCTTCATGATTTCGCTGTTGGCCACAATCTCGGCAGTGTTTGGATGTGGAGTGATGCCTGCAGATCAAAGTAATGATTAAAAGATGTTATGACACTGAAGATTTCCCAATTCTAAAAAAAATTTATGAACCTAATCAAGATGAAATTGTTTAGGAATTCATCAATAGCCTAAAGCTAGAGATTTTCGAACGTTCTGATATAAGAGTTTAGATTTTGTAAGAATAGAAGAAGTGAAAATTTTTTTCAAGATGGTGATTTAGTTTTGATTTATCGTCAGCACGAATTCTTTGTAGTGAGCACTAGAAACTTTGCTGTCACTGGCTTTACTTTGCCAGTCGCCATGGTCTCTACTGCGCACAGTGTGCAGTCCCAGGTCCCTGGCATGGCAACTAGCGAGACAGGAGCTGCGGGATTTGTTCAGCGCCTTGTATTGCGAACAGTGAGTTACTCGAATTTGAAGGTTTTTTGAGAAATCTAATGAGACGTAAGGAGTGAGCTCCATTAATTTGACATTATGTCAGCTTCTCAGTGATAACATGTTTTGACTAGCTGTGCATGAACTGAGTGGAAGTGCTTCCAAGTAAGCTTTTTAAAATAACGAAAAGATTCGCTCTTCAGGTCTTTGACGTTCTAGAAAGCCAAGCTCGTAGTGCACTTCTGCCTGATGCATCATTTCGGCTATTTTGCATCAACTCACCGTGACAGTCTCATACACTCCCTTTATGTGTGCGAATGTGAGTTTCGGTTAGACGGACCAAAATCAGCGTGGATATATCATCCGTAATTCTTAGAGATTTGAAGCTGAATTACGACAAGTTTCAAAAAAAATTCGCCTATTTCTTTTATTCTCCGAATAGTAAACAAATGTCAGAGAATTATCAAAAACGTCCTAGTAATGGGTAAATGATAATTCCTTTTTATTTAATCGCTTCTATCGATCTTAAGATGTTTAAAGTATACCCGTTGATGTAGAGTGATGTGTAAAACCTTTGCATCAGTTGGGACTCAGACCCACATCTCACTCTATCCGGGAGCACGTGCCCTAATCCATTACACCTTTGATACCCATTTGCTCACCACTCTTCCTACGCTACAACGCATTTATCTGCCAGCGATCAGCCGTCCGGCCTGGCCCAGCTAGTCGCTTATCGACATTGAACCCAGTATAGCTGAAACATCATACCACCGTTAAAAGCGGATAAATAAAAAGGAATTTTATTTGATCATTTAATACCCAATATCTGTCAACATGACCTGGGTCAGGCCGTTGGCGGCTGGTCGCTGACAGATAGGTGTTTCGTAGAGTAGAAAGAGTGGTGAGCAAAACAGGCGTCAACAGTGCAATGAGTCAGAGCAGCGCTCCCGGATAGAGTGTGATGTGAATTCGAGTCCGAATTCGCGAAAGTTCTGCACGTCACTCTACATCAATGGGTATATGGGGAAGACTATTATAACGGCAACAAGGTGTAAACACTTGACTTTGATGCTTTTTCTATATCTTTTTTTGGAGAATAGTGTAATACTGGAGTCTCAAGTGAGGAACCAAAGTGTTTCGAATATAAAAGATAATCGAAGCCTGAAGTATTTTCAGTCTTCTGCTGTATTGAAGGAACATGCCTTTTGACGTTACTAGTTTATTGTAGTCAATCCGATGGAAATGAGTTGCATCATTGTCGACAACACGGTAACGGCAATTTGCTCTAATATGGATGTTGGAATGCACAGATGTACGCTGCCACCCCCGAATCAGGGTGTGATGATAACGCCTGTGCCTGACCCGCACTTGAGAATTTCGGGTTCTCTCTCGGTATTAATCTCATTTTTTTCGCACAGTTTTTGTTTCGTGATAAAAGAATTCTTCGCAGACCACAAACATTATCATGGCGAACTGGTCTGAAACCATGTGGCAAAGTGCAGTGAATCGAGCGCTTCGAATGTTGGCATCGGGTCCAATTGGATCGCACTTCTTCTCGGCATTTGCTGCTGTCGACTGAAACTGAAATCAAACTGTGTTTATTCGAAGAAAACATTCCCACTGGGCCGTTATTTATTGTAACATTACATCAGCAATAAACGGAGACATCATCTCAGTGTTGATTAGTCAGAGTAATGCAATAAACAGCATCGAAGTGTATAATGTGATAAACTCAGACTTAGCGCTTTTCAAAAAATTGGGAAATTTATAAATAAAATTCACGTAAAAAATCTTTCCGTTTATAACTCGAAATTCTGGTGTCGATAGAGCAATTAGCTGAAGAAGGATTTCGAAGTTGGAAGCAATAAAAGATTTACAGTGAATGACTAAAATGTCAGTTAAAATGGGATCTACTGCGACAGCACTTTGTCTTATTAGAAATATACTCATGCATCAATCAGATGTGGCCATATTTTGTAGCTAATTTTACTGAATGATATCAAATAAAAAAGTCACTTCTCAGAAACTCGTATTCAGACATCCAAGTCCTGAGTATTATAGCTCTATCCACCGC
The DNA here is from genome assembly GCA_019055375.1 of Parelaphostrongylus tenuis. Lineage (NCBI taxonomy): Eukaryota > Metazoa > Nematoda > Chromadorea > Rhabditida > Metastrongylidae > Parelaphostrongylus > Parelaphostrongylus tenuis. The sequence continues at coordinate 55,284 of JAHQIW010004413.1, read as the reverse complement.
TATCAGTCCAGAGAAATGCAAAGCTCTACCTAAAATTGTGGAGTTATGACTTATCACTAAACGCTTTGATTACGACGGTTCACGTTTTGAACGACATAACAAGTAAATGAGAGAAAGCAACTTTTTATTGTGTCATTCGCCTTTTATTCAGATTTTTCTGTGGTTTTCGTATAAGATTTCGCAATAAAATACATATGCCATCTTTTTTCCAAAGTACTTATCAGACATTTTCACTTCTGAAACATATATCAGTCTTCGACGAACCTCTTTTATGAAGTGATCTATATTCAGTCGGTAGCGAGAGCGCATGGTTCGCTCTCAAGTACTGGATGCGGGATTGGAGCGGAATCCTTTTGTGAAATGACGAAAACGTGGTGACATATGCTGAGAACCCTTTGAGAGTTCTATATTTATCTTCTACATTCATCTGTTCCGTGCATACACTAGCGATGGTACATCATATATATCATATAAGATTGAGAACTATTGGCCGAAAATTGCAAATATTCACCTTAAATTATTTTGAGAGTCTGCCCTATAAAAATAAGGTGGAGAAATTTTGACAATGGTCTTGTAGACACTTTTTAGACATTTCATTGATCCTTTTTCATAGTGTTTTCATTGTGCAGATCCCAGTACTTCGGGCATTTAATTCAGGTTTTTCGTCTTCCTCTTGAACGTCGTAGAATACTGGCTGAGCGTGTCTCCTCAGAATCTTGAGGATAGTCTGGCGGTGACGCTCCATAGGGCGCTCGATGTAGAGTGATAATGTTTGTGGTCTGCAAAGATATCCTTCTCCATAAAGCAAAGTTGTATGAATAGAAGAACGGATTTCATACTGAGAGAGATCCCAAAACCGTTAAGTGTGGGTCGGACAATCCCATTATTTGTATTTATCAGTATTCTCCCATTATTTAGTATTTAGTATTCTCCCATTATTTGGGGCCCACCAGGCAACACCGTACATGGCTTGTCTCCTTTACACCCATTCGGCCACGGCGCCTTCTGCTTTCATGTAGAGAAAAAGAACTGAAGTTCCGAATGCGTCAACTATTCAAAATCAATGGAGCAGTTCTGGTCTTCAAGATGTCGAAGATTATGGAAAAGGATACGCAGTGCGTTCAATGGCGACCGATTATTTACGAAGAGCTCAAAAGAAAAGAATGGTGACCAACGAATGCTTACAGCTGAAGTAATCTACTGGGGTTCTCATTCACGAGAAACGGAAAATGGAAGGTTTGAAATGCGCTCGAGCTGCTCAATGAGATAACATGTGACACAAGTTATGGCAAGCCATACAAAATTGTTTTCTGAAACAAGTGTGATCAGTGATTTACACAAAATATTTAGTATCAACAGTGGTCAAAATCGTCACTTTAATATAGCATCGTATGGGAATGCAGGGTAAACATTATATAACAATTTTATTCGTCGGTTAACAATCAAAGGAATCCATACGAAACTGCTAAAACATAGGACTGCTCGAATACGAAACTTTTACACCACGAAAGTGCTATAACACGGAACTGCTCCAACACGGAACTACTACAGCACGAAACTGTGGCAACAAGAAACGCTCATTCAGCATCGATTGCTCGTGAAAGGACTTAAATCACGGTCTGTGATTATACACCACTGACTATTTGACTATCTTGATTTGTCATTTGTCAGATAGGTAACACAGGATTAGTTATGTTTCAAGTTGGAAAATTCTTATTAATATGGTAAAAAAGGTTGGAGCTCTCTGCTTTGCACACATGTGACTCCCATTGTGAGAAAAATGTGTTCTATAAGATTTCTAATCTGTTGAAGATGCAACCGTTAGCAGAAAAAGCTCAATAGCTTGAAATCTGATCTATTGTATGCTTCGCTGCTTCAATTTAAACTGGAGTGCCACTTTTCCATTGGCAATAGTGTCGTAATAACATTAAGGGCATTTATCACTCCTTAAAGCACAACAGTATTAGCGTTAGTTAGAGTGATGTCTTAGGTAAAATGTTTGGGATTCTTCAAGAAGCAGGATACGATTGAGTAGTAATGATTGTTGAATATGAAAAAAACTACTATCTTCCTTAGTTTTGGATAATCCTTCAAAAAATTTCAGAAATGATGTAGATCACTGGACTGTTATACAAATAAAGTGAGACTTCGTGTAAAATGCATGACAGCAAAGTTTCTTTCATGTATACATTGTATAGAAGCCGAGGACGTTCACAAACATCCTCTTCGACAAATAGCTTGAAGGGCATGAGATGGTGAGCAAAGAAGCCTCTGCTAAGCGTCACCACAACTGGTTTTCTACAACGTCCACTGCACCACCCCAGTTCATTGCACATTATATTGAAGTATAGGATTCTCCCCTTTTACGATAAAATCTGATGTTTTCGGGCAATTTTTCGCCTACGATCACTTTTGACACGGCTACAATTTTGCTTTCCATTGATGATCTTTCTCGGTGTATGCCACTACCTTCTTTTTTTGATCTCTCCATTGAAAATTTAGAATTCGTACTTCGAAATCCTTAGTATTAGTCGACCCTCCCTTCCTTCCATCTCCGTTAGGTAAAAAGATTTCTTATGTGTACACTGTTTGAGAAGGTAGTCAACGCATTGAATCTTAAAGAAGAGCTTGCCGTTTCGTAAAGATCTATCGCCACAAGTGGTTGGCAGAGAAAGCTATGCTGGTGTCAATCTATATCTTCTTTTACAGCTTTTTCCCAAAAGTGATTATATGAATTGACCTCCTGACGACAGCAAATATTTTTTTCAAGTGTTGCTTCCATGTCGTAGCATCTGAAATGAGAAGGCGGAAACCTGAAGCTAATCTTCTCTTTTCCCTTTTTTCAAGAAACTGGTGCACTTACTGACATCTCTCTTCAATAGTCTATTCCATGCAGCTTGTTGTCATTGGAATTTTGGCAAGCATTTCAATTCCTTGTCCGATTTACCCCATGCTTCAAAAAGAATCATCGCATAACGTGTCGTGAAAGACTTTGTTTTCAAGCAACCTGAAACTTTGGACCTCTTGGAAGACTCAAAATGCTGCCAAGAAGATTCCGACCTACGTATAAGTTCTAAGCAAGAGACTCGTCGTTGTCTTATGAATGATCTCATGCACACAGTCTTAAACTTCCCCTTTTTGCTCAGAGCTGATCAATGACATTTGTGATGTTTTTTAGGAACCGGAAATGGAAATTCTTTCAAATATGGCAGGAATTCCGGCCAACTCCTTTATCTTTCCGCTGTTGGCCACAATCTCCATAGTGCTTGGATGTGGAGTGATGCCAGCAGGTCAAGGTACTAAATGGAAAATTGTTTTGGCACTGCGAAAAATTCGTTAGGAGAGCGTGCGAGCCTTATAAGAATGAAAACGTTCATTACTAACCAATGCTCTGAAGATGTTGGGATCAGAGTTTTGATGAAGTAATTGAATTTGGGTAAAAGCGAGGGTAAATTTTTTGACATAATGATTTGTTTCTTCATTCGACCGTTTTTTTTTATAGCCACGGCTTAGAGCGGTAGTGATCTGATAAGGAAATAACATGTTCTGAGCCGTTGTCAGCTCCAGTACTACACAGGGCGCCTGTTTCGCCCTTCCGGAACTCATCAGTTGCATCGTCCTTGATTCCGATTCTTTGAGGCTAAATAATTCTTTATGAAGGAATCGACAATGCCAGGTATTTCCACCATCTAATTTGTGGTGTAAACGGCGTCGAAAACTTCACAGAGGATAATTTAGCCTCAAAGAATCGGCTAATCCGAGAACGGTGCTACTGATGAGCCCCGACAAAATGAAACAGGCGCCTGTATAGCACTGGAGCCGACAGCGGCTCAGCACGTGTTATATCCTTATGGATTATAATGATTTCCTAGTTAATTATTCACCAAAAAAGCTATCAAAATCTGTTCGAGGGAGCACTAGGAACTTCACAGTCAATGGTTTCACTTTGCCTGTCGCTATGGCTTACTCCAGAGCATCTAATGTTTTGGCTCGAGTCCCGGGTATTACAATTAGCGAGGCAGGAGCTATAGGATTCGTGGAACGCCTTGTAAAGCAAACAGTAAGGCGTAACTTTGGAAAATCATGTGTTCTCTTCCTCTACACGATATAGGAAAAGGTATGAGAAATGGACTCCAATCCTTTAACGATATGTCAGCCTCTCATTGTGTATGCGTTTTGAATAATTTCACACAAACATAGTGAAGACACTTCCAAGTAAACTCTGTGAAATAGCGAAAAAAATTGCTATTCAGGTCTTTGACGTTCTAGACAGCCAAGCTCGTAGTGCACTACTACCTGATGCTGCCATTTCGATCATTTTGAGTCAACTTACTGTGACAGTCATTTACACACCATTGATGTGCTCGAATGTGCGTTTTGGTGTATTGGATGGTGATAACCGTGAGTATTTTATCTTTGAATTTTGAAGGATTTGAGCAGAAACACAGCAGGTGTAACTGGTTTCAGTTCTTTTATCTTGTCAAAGGAATATGCCTTCCTAGAGCTCAGAGTTTATTGCAGTCGGCATGGGCAAAAGTGCTTGCATCATCGTCGACAGCACGGTGACGGCAATTTGCACTAATATGGATGTACAAGAGAGGCCATGTGCACCAGGGCCAGTGCCACGTCCCAATGGTCCGAAAATAACGCCTGTGCCCGATCCATTGACAATTTCGCGATCTCTCTCAGTATGTGTTTCAGTCCTCTATATAGACATCTTTGTTCTGTGACGAAGGATTTCTCCTCAGACCACAAATATTATCATGGTGAGTTGGTCAAACGCAATGTGGCAAAGTGTAGTGAACAGAGCGATTCGTATGTTGGCATCGGGTCCATTCGGGCGGCATTTCTTTTCAGCGACTGCTACCGTCAGCAGAAACTAAGTTTGTCGTGCGATGTATTTGAGGCAAACACTTTCATTTTGCTGTCATTTACTGTAGCATTACCGCAGCACTCTACGGACAAATCATCTCAGTGATGATTACTCAGAGCAATCTATCAAATTACATCAAATTGTGTAATGTGATAAATATGAATTTAGCTCGTTCTTTTGAAAACAGCTGAAAAATTTGCAAAGGGAAAATTTACATTAGAGAGTTCTATCTATAATTCAAGAAAATGTTACTGTCGTTGTCGCACTAGTGGCCACAATGACAGTACTTGAAGAAGGATTACGTGGACGATAACAATGAAAGATTGTTATGAACAACTAGAATGAGATCAACTGAGACAGCTTTATCAAACTTTCAATGACAAATGTGTTTATTCGGTCTTAGAGAAGTGCCCATGATAGATGATGTGAAAATTGAGCTGCAAAATTACATATTCCCCACTAAAATTTTGAGCAGTACAGGATACTTTTCACATATAACGATGAATTTTTACACTGAAATATAGTTCAATAACCTCTAAGAGACGGCGTGTACCATAAATGGCACACTAGTCTCTGAAGGCGCTTCTCTCTTGTTAAAGTTTCCTCTCAGATATTTGCTAATCATTCGAAAGCTCAAATCTCTGCTACTTCAGCGATACGTTTAGTTTCAAAAGGACTTCCTATAACGTTGTAGCAGCGAAAATAAAATTATGTTTCACACTCAGTTCGCTTCACTTGCTCGGCTGGCGTTTCGATATGGCCCTTCACCAAGGTTTCATTAATCATTGGATACCCAGATCTCAAGGATTCTGTTAATGCAATTGGTTTTTCTTAGTTTGTCATCATATCACGCTGTAAGAGTAAACAGAAGATTGCATTTCGCTTAGAATACTGCTTCGCCGCTTTGACGTCATGGGTGGTTTATTGCTGTTTGTTGGGAAAGTTTATACGTCAGATTTTTTATTTACAAACGAAATAAACAAACTTTCAACCCATATTGTGCATTTGCATCGCCTATCTTGCAAGAGCGTAGCTTCTACAATGGAACACCTCTGATAGAGGTTTTCATGTGGAGGTGATTGCAATATGTAGCTGGAGTGAGTATGAATAAGACGCGCATTCATCATTGCGGAGAAAACGGTATTTTTCCTATGCTTATTATATAGATTACTGAATGCAAAATAAATATTTCAAGCAAGAGATTGGCAGCATCAGCACAAGGTTTGAAAAATTTTATGCCAGAATTATGCAATTTCTTCGAAGAACTCTTCTACAAATTGATGATTTTGACAAGGTTTGATTCGACTGCGTACTAGAAGTTACACCACATCAGTTTCTTGAAAAGCCTACACATTAAAGAGAATGCGTTTTGAATTTTACACTTCTACATATAGTCAAAAAATAAGAAACGAAGATGAGTGTTTACTCATTAATGTGACATTCGTACTTGAAGTGGGGATTTTTAGGACACACGAGAGTTCTTTCTACCAAAAAAAAAATACTTTCTTAAAAGGCCTTCAATAACATATAATTTCTTCCGATCATAAATTGCCTCTAGCGGACGAGTTTTAGTATACAAGTGCTAATATACCAACTGCAAAGCTCAAGCGACGGGCTAATTACTCAGAGTCTGAAACGTGATCTCAATGCTCTTGCTACAGCACAATGCAACATTAGTTCATAAACGAAATCAGTCTTCAAAAATTCAAACTTTTCGAGCTATTGAAAGATCATCAAAACTACTGTAAAGTCAAGCATATGCGATAGCGGAGCACACGCATTGCATTTCAGAGGCGAAGCATAATTTCTGCTTGTCGTTACCACAGCGCTGTAAACAGTTTCCATAAAGAATTGATTCAAAAATGATGTTGATTTTTGAATTGCCATCTTTCAAGCTATCGAATAAATGCTAAAGCTTCAGTAAAAATACTTTTTTCAGCAAAAAGTAGTAAAGCAGTCACGAATTCAATTCACACTAGACAATCCGATGAAAACAACATGATTTTCTTTCCGTTGCAACAGATCACGAGAAGTTCGAAGAAAAAACCGTGACATTGCGCGTGTACCACTGGTACACGTGGTCCCGAAAAAGTTAATTTTTGTTCCACAAAAGCTGTTCGTCACAATATATCTCATGATTCTATTTCAGTTAAAATCGCTGTTCATGAGGTGAGTGGTCGTCAGAGGATTGCATTAGCAAGGCATTAGTACTGTGATGCATGTGTGCAAGTTCACTATTTTTGATTTGCGCCTACACTCTGAAATAGCATGACGGACCTCGTTGATTATTTATTTACTTCTCAAGTCGTCACAATAAATTGATGTTATAATGAAATCAGCTCGTTGTGATGATGACTTTGTACAAATTGTAGAAATATTTTCCTCTTCAGATATTCTACCAATATATTGTCTAATCGATAAACCAAAGCTCTATCAGTAACAATTGATAGATGCCTACCATTCTATACATGCAGTCGTTGATACTATCTCCTATGTGAACGAACTACTTGATAAAGTCAGTTTGAGATTTCGATTGCAGCAGTCACATGTTCTATTCAAAAGCTTATAATATTTGAATGAATGTCCATTTTTCTATGTTTTTTCTTATTCTTATATTTTGCTTTGAAAATTTTCCTCATATTGCGTGTGTTTTTACTTTAGTTCGTGAATACTGTGATAATGTTCACAACTGTTTGTTTAAAAAGCATAATGTTATTACTTTAAGTGACCTTTCCTATTAGTTGATAACAAATTCGCGAATTCAATGTCGAAAGCTAAATATCACAGTAGTAATCAATAAACGATGTTCTGATGCTTTCATTATTATTTGAGTCAACTTGATATATGGTCTGGTAAGGCTCTTGTACAGCCCGATACACGTGCTTCGTCCTTACAGACTCGTCAGTCGGGCAGAACCCTTTGTCTTTCGATATTTTTATAGACAGTTCTCTCGGGAGCTCTGCTCCCTTACAGAGAGTTACCAGAAGACATCACAAGTTGGCTCAAATAATAGTGAAAGGATTTTCTTCAGAGCCTGGGCATATGTAGAACTTCTACGACTAATTTACCAACCTAGCGTCAGCTAATCAATGAAAGGATTTTATGAAATTTGAGTGTGGTCTAGATAGAGCACTCAAAATAAAGGTATAATATGATAAAAATACCAGCCAAAGAGCAATCGAGTGCGCAAACATTCTGTGTTAGGTGAAAGTTTCGCTTGACATAGAGTGTAAAACGTTCGTCTTCGATAACTCCCTGTAAGAGAGCAAAGCTCCCGAGAGAACTGACTGTAAAAATATCGAAAGACAACGGGTTCTGCCCGACTGACGAGTCTCTAAGGACGAAAACACGTGTATCGCGCTGTACAAGAGCCCTTACCAGACCACATGACAACTTGGCTCAAATAATGATGAAAGGATCTATTGAAATTTGAGCGTGGTCTAAACAGAGCACTCGAGATAAAGGTATAATTATGATAAAAGTACCAGCCAATGAGCAATCGAGTGCACAACATTCTGTGCTAAGTGAATGTTTCACTTGACATAGAGTGTAAAGCGTACGTCGTCGATAACTCTCTATAAGGAGTGTAAGGCTCCCGAGAGAACTGACTATAAAAAGATCGACAGACGACGGGTCTGCCCGGCTGACGAGTCCGTAAGGACGAAACATGTGCACCGGGCTGTACAAGAGCCCTTACCAGACCACATGACAAGTTGGCTCAAATAATGGAGCGTGGTCTTAATGAAGCACTCGAAATAAAGGGATGTTCTGATGTTTTGTACAGTGTCCATATATTATGAACCATTGAAATGGTTCAATTTGACATCAGCACCCAGTAGATTTGAAAATACTATTATATACAGTTGTGCGTCAGATTTGTTGATAATGTAAGTAGAAGGAGTGACTCAAAACATTCATTTATCTGACCCGTCTTGCATTTGAATTACTGTAACGATCGTAGCTGGAAATGAATGAATTGAGCAAGAGCGCTAGCAGAGACGGCAAAAATTGAGAAGATAAAGGCAGTATACAATGAAAATAAATAGGAAAACTTTACAGAAAAGCCACAAGCTGGACTATCGATCACCACAGCATTAGGTAATACCATCATCCTACTACGGCTGATTATTTTTTACTCGGCGTCGATTCCTTTGGAGGATTATTTAGTCTCGGATCGACGCCACCGAGGAAGAGTGCTACTGATGAGTCCCAATAGAACGAAATAGGCTCCTTTATAGCACTAGACCTATTGGCTCAAAACAAGTCATACCCTTATCAGAAAACTTCAGTATTAGTAAAATCACAAGGAAAAGTGGTTCACATAGTGGTTATCTCAGGAGTACTTTACTGTATATTGATTGGTGCAATCAATTCTTTTCCATTTTCGAGGTCCTATGTATATTTCTAAGAGAATTCAGTGGTAAGCAAAAAATGGCTATGGCTATTAGCTCAACTGGGTCTATAGAGCAAAATCGCATACCCGACCTCACCTGCTGTAGGTTGGTGGCTGATAGCTAACAAAAAGATGTTGAAGATTGAGTGTTTGGGCAAATATGCCTCGGTGGTATAGTGGTAGAGCACGCGTCCCCGTATAGGATGAAACGCAGGTGCGATCCCCGCCCGAGGCCACGTTTTTTCTCACCACTCAGTTCTCTTAGGAATTTATGAATTATCATAGCACAACGAAAGAAGTAGTAAAATATTAAAATTTCCATATATATTTGCAAAAACTCTTTTGCCGAACAGCGATTTTCCATCGGACTTATAATAATCATTCGAAAGCCTGAATAGCGATGAATTTGAAAACGTAATTAGTTCAAGAAAGCTTACCCAAAGTGAAATGAATGTGATTATGAACGCAGCTTGTGTGATCGCGCGTAATTTCGTCATTCAAAAATTTTTCTCCGTCTTATAGAGATTCGTCGGTTTTTTGTATTGCGCTTGTTGGAAAAAATCTTTGTTCTATCGTATTCTCGGTTTAGGTTTTCGTTTTACTTTATATTGCCAGATAAAGTAGCTAATAAGCCAAAAACTAAGCAGTCAAAGCCTGTGAGCGAAAATTATATGAATGTTTAGAAAAAATCGTCTAGTATAAAATGGCTAGAAGTTTTTCTAAAGACGCTAAAACCTAAGATTCTTTTCAAAAATCGTGCACCACATGTGAATCTCATGGCGCGCTCGTTAAGGCGCTTAATCGATCCATAACACTCACTGTGACAATTTCAGCTTTCATTCCACAACACATTGGAAAAATCATTTCAAAAAAACAATCACAGTTTCGGAAGTGCTGAGATTTAGCATCGAATGATTACTCAAGTTTATTTTCGCTGCTACAGCGCGGAAAATAGGCTGTTTTAAGAGTCAAGCACAGCACTTGAATCGCCGAGATTTGAGGTGTCGATTAATTACAAAACTCAGATAAATTCGGAAAAGATCTTGTCTTGAAGAGCGAAAATATGGATCGCGAGAAAGGCTAAAGATTTAACGTCAGTCAATCTTTGATGTTGCGATAGACAAGATGATTTTCAAAAAGCATTTAATTGGTGGAATTTTTATGTTTGAGTGTAATATTTGCATGGAGTAACGTATTTATATAAGAAGGTTTAACAAATTTCAAAACTTCTTATGAACGTTAGATAGCGCTGACTTGTGATGCGCTCCATCAGAAGGCAGGCAAGCTGATAAGCTAGGCATTACATAAATCCTCTCCGTAACATTCGTTCGCAATCAATCATTAAATCTCTTTAGGAAACGCGGCTGCTCGACTATCGCGAAGATTGAATGGGGAATTATTTTGACCAGAACTGTACTTTGTTCATGAGGAAGACAAAATCTTCAAACGGCAACCGAAGCGACATGTGAAATGCTCGAAGACCTTTGTGGAGAATGAATGCGAGGAAACGAAAAGAGTTCAAGAAGTGCTCGTTCACGCACAGTCAATCGTGAGAACGATTTGTGTTCAATTGAAAATATGAAAATTGCACTATATAACCGCTCAAACTTAAAATCCATGTGTTGTAGCTGAATAATCGGTCGCGATTTTTTTTTAAAGATGCGGAATGACACTGTTGTCGATCAATTTCATGTTCTTCAGAGATAACAAGAGCACCTGATGAACGCACAAGTATTGATGCTTTGCCTGAAAAATAACATTTTGCAAAAAGAGAAATTAGTTTGAACATTAAAGCACGAAATTTTTCCACAATTTTTGGTCTATGTGTTTTCAATTATATTTTTCCATTTAACGCAAAATTATCGTGACAGAACTGCATCATAAATGCAGACTTAATCTATTCAAACTGATCCAATGACATAAGAAGTTAGTGTTCTACAGGATTTTGTAACACTTTATCCAATTACCTGCATCGTAATATTTCTTTGTTTACGTAAGTTGAGCAAAAATTCGCGAATTTCGTTCAGTGGTGCTTGGGAATTTATGCTCTATTGCTTGCTGAATAAGAACAATAGAACCACTTCGTCAAATTTCAGCCGAACAATGTACAACGATTGGTGTTCTAAACACGTCGATTATAGTCGGCGGAAAAGGGCGAGCTCTATATTAGGTTGAGAAGAAGTCTACCTGCTTACTTTCAAGCTTGTACATAAATACAGTTGAAAACAACATTAATTATTCTTCAAGATGAAGACAATCATTACTGACGAAATCTGCTAATGATGTGCAACCTTCTGGATCTGCTTGAAATCGCCATTGACTGGGTTTTTACTCAGAAAATTTATGACATGCCTCTTTAATTTAGTCAGATGTCTCGAAAGGGCGTTCACGCAGGACGTTTTCCATTGTACCACTTTGCTACAGTCACATGGCTCACAGTTCTGTTACGTTCTATAGTCCAGATCTCCTTCACACTTTCATCTCCTGTCGAAAGTTGTCACTTCTGGCAATAGCATATAGAAACTGGCCAGCCCAATTTTGTTCACTGTCATGATTTGTTATTGTAAGAGTAAACTAGAGTTTGAAGCACTATTATTAGCCTTGTTGTGAAAGTTTCTAATGTAAATATTCCTGAGATAACATGTCATCTGATCTGGTAAGGGCTCTTGTACAGCCCGATACACGTGTTTCGTCCTTACAGGCTTGTCAGTCGGGCAGAACCCGTCGTCTTTCGATCTTTTTATTGGTCAGTTCTCTCGGGAGCCTGCTCTCCGTACAGAGAGTTGTCGAAGACGAACGTTTTATACTCTATGTCAAGTGAAACTTTCACCTAACACGGAGTGTTGCGCACTCGATTGCTCTTTGGTTGATATTTTTTATCATATTATACCTTTATTTCGAGTGCTTTTTCAGAACACGCTCAAATTTCAATAGATCCTTTCATTATTATTTGAGCCACTTGTCATGTGGTCTGGTAAGGGCTCTTGTACAGCCCGATACACGTGTTTCGTCTTTACAGACTCGTCAGTCGGGCAGAACCCGTCGTCTTTCGATCTTTTCATAGTCTCTCTCTAGCCTCTGTAGGGGAGCTGGGCTCCCGAGAGAACTGACTATAAAAAGATCGAAAGACGACGGGATCTGCCCAAGTGACGAGTCTGTAAGGACGAAACACGTGCATCGGGCTGCACAAGATCTTCTCTTAACTTCAAAACTTTTCAAAGAAATTTTTTCTGCTATATTCTGTCAATCAGTCTCGATATTATCCCCTCAATGCATCAAGTGACCAAACAAATTCCCATGTTTCCATTGTAAGGTGTGATAATAAAGACTCCCGCCGGCGCAGCTAATAACAGCTCAGAACGTTGTCACAGTTCTTGTCCATTATTAGGCGACAAATGAAAAACTGATCTCATTCGCTGGGTAGGAACTTTTCATGGGAGTTTTAGTAATCATTCAAAATCTTGAACCCTGGCTATTGTTGTACGTGACCTTTTTTTTAAAGAGCCTTTGATAACGCTGTAAAATTCCATGTAAAATTCCGTTGCACATCGGCTGCGCAATTCAGTTGCTGTTTTGCTGGAAGAAAAGCATATGAATGTATAAAGAATGTCTTTCAGTATTAGTATCATACGTTTGGTCTTGACTTGCTTTCGAAGCGGAGAAAAAATTTCTAATCGAATGATGAAATTCGCACTTCTCTGAAGCGAAAATCGATCTACCGTGGGCGGCCACTGCATGGAATCTGCAGTCATCAGACCCTCCGATCGTGAATTAGCTTGTCAACAATCAAGCCGAATGTGTGAAACTCGATTTTATCTTTCCTGCTACACTGCAACGAAACGCTCTTTCCAGAAAATGAGTTCGGCAATCCTTAAGTCGTGCGCTTTCAAATGATTATCAACAGTCTGAAGAAAGAGCTCTGTCTTGCGAGAAATATGCGTGTGGAAACAAATAGGTTTTCCTTCTGCAACAAGGTCAAAAAAGCTTTTTGGAAAAGTTGGACCAGTTTTGATATATTTTACTGGAAATAACACTTGAGAGTTATAATAGTGACTGGAAATTGGAAAAATAAGCAGTATGTCAAAAGGAGCTGTTGTGCAATGCATGGAATGCCAGGTCATTGATAATTCTTACTATAACCAAATTTTTATAGCCAGGATTCGTTCATTTCTAATAATTTATATAGTGATGCACGTGAGGAAGATTAAAACTTATGGATTGCAGAAGAATTTTGTGCAAGAAGGGTCAATCGTATTCAGGGGAAGCAGTAAGTATAGCATTCTATATTTGTATTCTCGGTGTGTAGAGATCGATTCTTTGCTGACAACCGATATCTGATGTTTCGACAATGCTTGAATTGGCTGCTCTATCAAGTTCACAAAACATGATGATTTTACATCAACTACAAGCCATACTAGCCACTGCATATGCTGGGTAATATAATTGTACCGCGTATAAATATGTCTATTTTCTAAGTTACTTTGAGAAATTGGATCCGCATGTGAGAAGAATTTTGTAAAGCTGCTACTTGCTGATATTGTGAGAGAAGTTATGTCTAGATAAATACTTTGAATAGAAGGTCTTCTCCACTAGTGAAACTTGAAATCTTACAAACTGCCTCCAAAGACGTGCTGCAAACTTTTGCCAGATGTGTACTCAAGTAAATCAAGCACATACGTAGAATTCATAGCGCTTGTGCGCGAAGATAAGTTTATAAAATTGCATTGATTACTTTGTAGCATTTTCGCTAACTGCCAGTGATCGACGCTTGTTAATAAATTATCATTTGCTGAATAAATGTTTCAAACAAAAGAATAACAACATCAGTGGAAAGCTTGAAAATTTGGGTGGGGAATATGAAATTTCTCCAAAGAAGGGATCTAGAAATTGATGATTGTGGACTGTGGATGCTTATTCCACTGCGTACCAGAAGTCACAGCACATAATAAAAAGGATAGAAGGATAAAGCTCTCGGCGTTGATCAATCCCTGAAGGATGCGCCATGCATTCGACTTCAATTTCTAACTTCGATTGAGGTGACTGAATGCATATCTGGTCTTTACAATGACTCGCGGTGGCCTCCCGCTGAACCGAGTCAGTGCTGCTTATCCTCCCAGACAAATCTGAGACCTGCCTGGTACGAATTTACCGACCCCGGAGGGATGGATGGCTTGGTGCGCCATGAGCGCGAGATCGAACCATTGGCCTCGTGTGCGACGCAGGGCACCTCTAGCCACTGCGCCACATGCGCTCTTCACAGCACATAAGCTTCTTGAAAAGATCATAAATTGAAAAAAATCCGTTTTAGTTTTGCACTGTCGCATATCGTCAAAAAATAATAAGTAGTAAATGGAGATACGTTTTTTTTTCCTTAATGATACTCTTGTACCAAAAAAGGCTTTATAAAAGGCCTTTAATAACATATTATTCTTTCTAATCATGAATTTTCTCTAGGGTACGAATTTCACTAAACCCATCACCAAAACACCTACTGTGAAGATCAAGAGACTAGATGTTCACTCAGAATATAAAATGTAATCTTAATTTCCCTGCTTTAGGGCACTAAAAAATTAGTTCAGAAAAGTCAAATTAATTTCTAAAATCCACATTTTTTGAACTATCCGACTATCAAAAGAATACTGTAAGGCCAGGCATAAACGATAGCGAAGCACGCAAAGCACTCCGGAAGCGAAACGCAGTTTTTATTTGTAGTTTTTACAGCGCTCAAAAAACCTACCTTCGCTATTCAATTCAAAAAATAAGTGTATATTTAGAATCAGCATTTCTCGAGCTAACGAGCGACTACTGAAACTCTGGTGAAAAACCTTTGCCTTGTAAAAAGTCAGTGTGAACACCAGTGCAAATCACACTGCAGATTCCGAAGAAAAAACGCAATTTTTTCCTCGTTGTCAAAGCTCAATGAAAAAATGTTCCCAAAAGCCAACGTCACCATCAGAGCCGCAATTTTTTTTGTGATATCGAATGGCCATCTCAAGTCTACAGAGAAGTCTATAGTTAACGAGAAAATCACGAAAATTCGCGTGTACCACTCATGGTACACACGGCCCCGAAAGGGTTAATCTTGACATCAGTTATCATGGGCATTTCTCGAAAGTAGAATGAATACATTTCCAACTAAAATTTTTACGAAGCTGTCGCATTTTGTTCTCATTCTTGTTATTCATAACATTTTTCCAATGTTTTCGTTCATGTAATCCTTCTAAAACTGGTTTCTTTATGGCCATTAGTGAGGCGACAACAGTAACATTTTCTTGAAAAATAGATGAAAGAGATTCCCTCAATGTAAATTTTCCTTTTGCAAATATCTCAGCTGTTTCTGAAACAAAGCGCTAAAATCAAATTCATCACATTACACACTTCGATGCAATTTGATGCATTACTCTGAGTAATCAATACTGAGATGATTAGCCTATTTATTGCTGCGGTAATGCGACAGTAAATAACAGAAAAATGAAAATGTCTGCTTCAGATAAATCGCAATTCATTTTCAATTTCTGCCGACAGTAGCAATCGCCGAAAAGAAGTGCCGCCTGAATGGACCAGATGCCAACATACGAATCGCTTGGTTCACTACACTTTGCCACATTGCCCTCGACCAACTCGCCATGATAATATTTGTGGTCTGCAGAAAAATCTTTTCTCACAAAACAAAGTTGTCCAATTAGCGGACTAAAACTCATACTGAGAAAGATCCCGAAATTGTCAAGTGTGGATCGGGCACAGGCGTTATTTTCAGACCATTGGGGCCTCCTGCTGGTACTGGTGCACATGCCGCCGCAGCTCCATCATTAGAGCAAATTGCCGTCACCGTGTTGTCGACGATGATGCAAGCACTTTCCTTCATTTGGACTGCAATAGACTCTGAGCTTGAGGGAGACATATTCCTTTGACAAGATAAAAGAAGTGAAAACAGTTTTGAACACGGATCATCTTTCATCAATCGTTGTTTTTCGAACCATCACGCGAAACATCGAGCAATGTACCATTCTTCAAAAGAGGTACAAAAAATTGTACTCTACCAATTGTTTGTATTTCAGAGGACAAAGAAGTTAGCTGTGCTTTTTTGAAATCTGCTCTGCTCCTGCTTTGAATCTCTCGGAATCAAAGATGGGATACTTACGCTGATCTGGATCCTGTACACCGAAACGCACATTAGAGCACATCAATGGTGTGTAAGTGACTGTCACAGTCAGTTGACTCAAAATGGCCGATATGACAGCATCAGGTAGGAGTGCATTACGAGCTTGGCTTTCGAGAACGTCAAAGACCTGGAGAACAAACTCCCTATCACTCCAGAGAGTTTACTTGGAAGCGTCTTCAATCAGATCATACGGAGCGATGCGAAGGATATTTACATCGAAGCTCACATACTGTCAGACACCTAGAGCTTTCTTTGCTATAATATCATTCGAAATTCAAGAGTTGCAGCTTACTGTTTGCATTATAAGACGGTCCACAAATCGCCTAGCTCCTTCCGCGCTTGTTGCAATACCAGGGACTCGCGGCGGAACATCAGGTGCGGTAGAGTAAACCATAGCAACAGGCAAAGTGAAGCCAGTAACAGTAAAGTTTCTAGTGCTCCCTGCAGTGAAATATCATAGTTTTCATGGCAAATAATCAAGGACTGAAATACTGTGTTTTGAGTTCTTACTTATTTTTTATCGAAAATTCAAAAAATCTATCAAGAGGCCCGGTTGTGAGAGCTAGAATACTGATAAAATGTTGGACCCAATCATACTGATTAGGGTTCACGATTTCTATCTAAGACTGAGAATATCTGTGATGCTATAACAATCTTCTAATCATTATCTTGACCTGTAGGCAACACTCCGCATCCAAAAACTGTCGAGATTGTGGCCAGCAGCGAAAATATGATGAGATTAGAATGTCTCACCATGTTCATTAGAGAAACTACTATTGTTTCCTGAAAGCTGAGCGAATATTGTAAACCCAACTGCAGGCAAGTTTATTATTTTCTGCATCAGGTCTCTGACAGGGATAGAGCAGCACTCATACGTGGGTGACACCGCCTTGGCCAGTTTTTGAACTTCTCAAGTGCACTATTCAATCGGAAATCATTTTTATTTGACCGCCTATTGCGGTGTTATGATGTTTTCAGTAAACCCAATGATGTAGAGTGGGGCGCAAAAACGTTTGCGTCAGCCGGGATTTAAACCCAGATCAAGTGATTCAAGCAGTCCTAAGTCGCTTAATTCAAAGCAAGACCTTTCAAAGTACATTTATGATAGATTCTGCTAAACCAGGGAGATATCGGTTAGTGGTGTGAAAGAGATGTCAATTGATGAATAACAATGAGCTGCGTAAATGGAAACACTTCAGAAATATCAATTAATGCAACAATTCTTCAAGTGGCGTGACCGTAATTCAGTTCAATCCTTCTAATTTATGATACTGCAAGAAGAAATCACGACTTTCCTAAAAAAAAAGCTATATTCACAATGAGAAAATTGCCGAAATCACAAGTGCAATTTTATGGAAAGTCTGAAAGAACATTGCGACATACAGAAACGAAGTACAAGTTTTGTTGTGAAATGTTTTTGATAACATATTTTACTGTGAGGCAGACATTATGCATGCTGAGCACTGGCATTCTTATTGACCTCTTGCCTTCAGTACGCCTATGAAATATTTCTCATTGCTGGAAAGGCCGAATGATATCCAGAACTGAAGGATACTGTGGAGCATTTCTTTGAAGCATTCAGAGACAAGCGGAAATTTGCATGTCAACGAGGAACCACCAATATCAGGAAACAAAAGGGGAAATCGCGTCAGAATTGATCGTAGAATAAACAATTGCATGACGCACTAAATTTGTTGTGAACAGAAGAATCCCACAGTTCAATGGAATTCCCAATGTATCGTAATGGGAAAGTACAATAGACATTGTTAAGAGCGAAAGTGAGGTGACGCTGAGCGAAGGTTTTCTTTCTCACCTTGCTTGTTTTCATGATTCCCATCATGTTAATGTTCATGTAATGCCCTCAGTTTCTCGCATTCACGACGTGAGACAAAGCAAAATTCGTTGTTGCACATTTCGTGTAGTTAACTCTCTTGTCTGAAGGGTTATCCAGTTTCTGCGAACCGAAAAGCTGATCTGAAAATTGCGAGGGGCATTTTCCTTACTATAAATGATAATTTCGACTAATTCAGTACCTTAAGTTCTTGTAGTTATTCAAAATTTTACGCAAAACAACGTTTAAAACAAAGTTTACTGTGTCTTACAAGAGTGGAGACTGGACTTAACACCATTCCATTTCCAACAGTTTCGTCTATGGATAACAATAGCACTCGTCCTCCAGTTCATAAGATTATGTGTAGCGAACGATGCATTAAGTTTCGAATTTTGAAGGACTCTTTATCTTGAACTGAACAAATGAAAAATCTTTCGAAAGACATGCGTAGTTATCCCGTCATAAGGTGTAGCATTATCTGGTTTAGGGTGATGTTTTAAGTAAAAATTTTCGAATTATCTTATTAACCTAGGATACTAATTGAGTCAAATCTGTCACTTATTTTAACAAAAGTACACTTTGGACTTTTGAGATGCTCTTTTCAGGGCATTTGCAGAAATATGATAGACCACTGATAAGCCCAGGTGATGGAGCATCCGTCTAGAATTTTGCAGCAACAGAGCCTAGGTCGGCAACGCATTGAAAGTGCTAAAATACTTTATTCCTATTCGTACTCTACATTTCTAAACTCACACGTCTACGCTCAGAATAGGACTTTTGGATTTGTGATTATCCTATAGACGGTTGTGGTCACGATGGTAAAGAGACTGGAGATTGTTGGGCAATTAGCAATTCAAGCAACGCGACACGGAACTGCTAAACCGCGGAATTTTTTCAACACAAAAGTGCTACAGTATGGAAGTGGTTCCGCTCGTAAAAGATTCATAACACGGCCTATGATTATACAGCAATGATGATGCTTTCATTTTGTCGTTTATCAGATGAATAAAAGAGAACTTTCCACTTTTCATTTCACAGAATTCTCTTGAGCATATTGAAAATTAGTGAAAATTTCTGTTTCACTAGACACGTCTCTCGCTATTGAAGTGAGGTGCCATAGTGATGGAGATGTATTCTAGAAAAACTTCCACTTGTTAGAGAGCAGCCGTCAGCAAAAAGCGCTTTATAGTTCAAATCTAATCCAACGTATGCCGCACTGATTTTTAAAAAGTGGAAGATGAATGCTGCTGTCATCATCCACTGACGAAAATGTCGAAATCCCATTGAGCGATTTTCTCCTGTAAGACATGGATCTCCACTGACCGCTTTTCATATACCGCGCTCGAAACGATAATACTCTGATAGTAACATAACGTGTTTTGAGCTGTTTGCCAGGTCTAAGTGCTAGGAAGACGCCTGTTTCGTCCTTATGGGCTTCTCAGTAGCACAGTGCCTCGCTTTAGTCGATCTGTTGAGGCTGTGGAAAGGTATGATTTATTTTCACAGCCGCAAACTCAACTGCTAGTCTCTGCAATGTCGGCAGATTCTATCACCCGCCTTGCGGTGATTTATTACTAGGCGTAGATTCCTTCATAGGGAGTATAGCCTCAAGGAATCGACTGAACCGAGGGACTATGCTACTGAGGAGTTCTTGGGAACGAAACAGGAGCCTGTCTAGACTTGGACCTGACGAGCGGCTTAGAACATGTTATATCATTATCAGAGTAAGATATTCCCAACTGATACAAAGGAAATTTCATCATAGCAAAGATTTGGTTCATGTCCATTATTAGGCGACTAATGAAATGTCGATCTCATTGGCTGGGCAGGAACTTCTCAAATGAGTATAAATGATCAATCGAAAGCTCAAGTCTCTGGCTAGAGCCTTAAGTAGTCAATTTCTCAAAACACCCTTCTATAACGCTGAAAAATCCTAAATGAAATAATGCTTCACGTCAGCTGTGCATTTCAATGATTACCTCGCTGGAAGCACGAAAAGCATATGAACGTATAAAGAAAATCTTTCAGTACCACAGTCATACGTTTGATCTTCAGTTCCCTCGAAAGTGGAAAAGTCCTTAATCGGATGACAAAAATCGCACATCACCGAAGCGTCCATCGATCAATCGTGGACGGTTGCTGCATGGAATCTGCGGCCACCAAACCTTCCAACCTTCGATTAGCGTGTAAACAAGCAAGCCGAATATGTGGAACTTGATCCCATTTTTTCTGCTTTGCTGAGGTAAAACGCTCTTTGCAAAAATAAGCGCAGTGTTGGAGTCCTTAAATCCTACGCTATCGAATGATTATTAATAGTCTAAAAAAAGAGCTCCATCCGGCGGGAAATATGCGCGTCTGAGACATAGTTTTATATTGGACTTTAGAGCGTCATAAAAAGGAATTTTCCAAAGCGGCCACGTGAAGCTGTAGCCAGAACGTCTCAACAAGTAATGCTGAAAAAAGACCCATATAAGTATTTATACATTCACTTTACAAGCCAGTTTTACACATCGAAATCTTCTTCAGTAGATCTTTTCAGCAGATTTGTAACATGTTCAGGACGAAGTTGCTGAAGACTATCGTCCACGTACGGTCCAGTACCTGATAGTTGACCAACACCTACAGACCTGTTATTGGACAGTAAATCGGCTGTGTTTCGATCTGAGCCTCGCCATTCAACGTTAGGCTGCAGAAGACAGAACCTAAATGTAATTTGCTAATTCACTACGCACATCACATCGGTACACCCTTCAAATATTAGGTGATACTGATACAAAGTAAGATTGGCGAACTACCTGTCGTTGGGCAGTTTCAAACCAAAGTTATGTCGGACTTGCGGCAATGGTTGTCCATTTCGATCACTGGCCATTTTAAGAACTTCAGCACGCCTTGGTCTCGTATCATAGAGAATACCTAAATAGTTTAAAGCGAAGAACTGAACTAAGATTTGGTACAGATTGTTGAACTATCTCCAATTGCATGAATTCATCTCAATGCACAAATAGGAGCAAAATTTAACATAAATACTTGTTTCAAGGAATCATGAGCATTCATTAGTTTATTTTGCTACGAAGGTTTTTTGCTTCACTTTTTCTACTCAATAGGTAGCTTAATCAAGAAGGATGTTGTGTTAGACAATCCGTAAACAGCCGCTTTTTCCGCTTACGAATCTATGTTGAGAAATGTCTTTCCCGACCGAGTTTATGCATTGAATTGAAATCCTGCTGCTGGTGCTAGCCACTGTGAACATTGAAGTTCCATCCTTATGAACACCTTGTGGTTACGGCAAGGTGATAAATCAACAAGAAACTTGTACAGTTGCAAGTACAGATGTAAGTATAGTTTGTAAAAGAAGTATGGAAGCGGAGTGCATATCCATCAATGCGTGTAAGGGTTTCTTTTTCGTTTGGCAGCACAGATTTTCAAGCCTATCCCCTACTCTGGAGAAGAAATTTCATAAAGAATGCTAGTAATCATTCAAAACCTTGAATCTCAGGCTAGCGTTTTACGAAGATCGTTTTTGTGAAGACCTTTTATAACGCTGAGAAATTAAGAATTAATTATGTTTCACATTAGCCGCGCAATACAACTCGTACTTCGCTGGAAGCACGAGAAGTACATGGACGTGTGGAAAAAATCTTGCAGTATCAGAATCAGACGTTTGGTCCGAAATTATTTGGAAAGCGGAGAAACAGCTCCGAATCAAATACACCTTTCTTAGATGCCATCGATCCATGTTCGCGCCGACACCCCAACGCTCCCCACCCCACCGCACGTGAACTGGCTTAAGAACACTTGCTCGTGCATGTGAATCAATCTCATATTCCCAGCTCGTAGCTGAGAAACAGCCTTATCAGGATTTGAACGCAGCGTTGAAATCGGTAAATCTTACGTTATCAAATGATTACCAATAGTCTAAAGAAAAGCGCTGTAGTGCGAGAAATATGCACGTGTGAAACATAATATTACATCGAATTCTTCTGTGTTATAAAGGAGTCTTTTTAAAAAACCGGTCATGTAAAACGCTAGCTTGAGATTCAAGCTTTCGAACGATTATTTACAATATTTATGAAAACTTCTTGCCCTGCGTGGAGGATAGGTTTGAAAATCTGTGCTACCAAACCAAAAAGTACCATACCAGGCATCTGAAAATTTTGCAGACTACCATCTCCTGTTCTCACAACCTTTCATCGAACATCTAAAAATGTTGAGTGGTATGCAAAACATTCAACCCAAGGCGGGAGTTGAACCAGCGTTCCACTTATACGGAGGGTGCGTGCTACCAATATCCCACCAACATCGCCGCCTTGCTACCACTCTTTCTGCGATTTTAACTACCAAAGCAGCCAGCATTAAAGGCAAAAAAAAAACAAATTAGTGTTCATCTCTTTTGGACGTTACGTCACTACCCAAAAATCAGGTGTCGTAGGCAAAGCGTTCCGTGATAAGCTATGATACCAAAGTTTTTAGGTAACAAATGCATATTGCTCTGTCTTTCTAATTGTGGACTGTGAGAAAAGAATAGCCTGCCAGTGAAAAACATAGCAGAAAAAAGGGGTCTAAAGGGACTCTGCTGAGATGTTCCAAGAATCCACGGCTACTCACCACAGAAATCCACGGCCATTTGTACATCAGTCTCATCGATCACAATCTTCCCGCAATGTTGCGACATAGCTTTCGCCTTCATGAGCAAACCAGAAGTTGTCGCGTAGAGCAACTGAAAAGTTGTAGATCACTTTATAAGCCTGAATATAGAGAGAAACCAGCACTTGTCCATTTTAATGGTGACAAATGAAATAGCGATCTCATTCGCTGAAGAGGAACTTTCCTCAAGAGTGTCAGTATTCATTCAAAAACTTGATACTCTGGCTACAGCCCCAGGTAGCCGTTTTTCCAAAAGCCTTTTTTCTACATTATTACAGAGGGACAACCTATGTGCTTCCACACGCATTTTTCTCACGAGACAGAGCTCTTTCTTCAAACTGTTAATAATCATTTGAAAGCGTATAACTTAAGGATTAAAATGTCGTGCTTATTTTCTGGAAAGAGCGTCTCGCTGCAGTGTAACAGGAAAAGTAAGATCGAGTTTCAAACATTCGGCTTGATTGTTTACAAGCTAATTCATGATCGAGGGGTCTGATGACTGCAGATTCCATGCGGTGACCGTCTACGATCGATCGATGGGTGCTTCGGAGAAGTGCGATTTTTGTCATTCGATTAAAATTTTATCTCCGCTTCAAAAGGATTTCCAGATCAAACGTATGACACTGATACTGAAAGACATTCTTTATACGTTCATACGTTCTTCCAGCGAAGTAGCAATTCAACTGTGCAGCCGATGTGAAACGGAATTTCATTTGGAATTTTACAGCGTTATCAAAGGGCCTTTTGAAAAAAAAAAGGCCACGTACAACGATAGCCAGCGTTTAGGATTTTGAACGATTACTAACACTCCAATGAAAAGTTCCTGCCCAGCGAATGAGATCGGTTTTTCATTTCTTGCCCTATAATAGACAAGAACTGGAAAACCTCATCGACCTTCTTCTAATCCTTCTCCCTAGACTGGCTGCGCCGGCGGGAGTTTTTATTATCACATCTTGCAGTAAAAAATATGGGAATTCGTTTGGTAATTCAAGGTACTGCGGGGATACTACCGTGATTAGATGAAGAAATATACCAGAAGAGGCTACAAAAAATTTTATAGCTTAGAGAAAGCCCATGTATCGAAAAGTCATCTATGTTTCAACAAGAACATATTGTTGTGAAAGGGAATATATTTCCAGCTGTTATATAACATCGTTTCTTTCTTTTTTATTCATATTTTTGTAGTCATTTGAAAGCTTGGGAAATACCTATTAACCACTAAGTTTGATTTGTGAAATAACTTCCATTTTACTTTCTGCTAACAAAAAAAAGCCCACGTTTCAAGCAGAGTTTGTTTTATTGAGTATCTGCCTTTTTCCGCGATGTTCTAGGAGAAAGCATCACCATTGTTTCTGCTACAAACAGCTTTATTTCATGTGCTTTCTTAAATTCACGCTTAAATTCAAAAAATCTCTTCATTATTATTTGAGCCAACATGTCATGTGGTGAGGTAATGGGCTTTATACAGCCCGATACAAGTATTTCGACCTTAGATACCTCTCTGTAGGGAGAGTGAGGGCTCCTGAGAGGATTGGCTAAAAAGGTTGAAAGATGACGGGTTCTGCCAGACTGACAAGACTGTAAGATCGAAACACGTGTATCGAGCTGTACAAGAGCCCATTACCACACCACATGACATGCTGGCTCAAATAATAATGAAGAGAGCTACAGATAGTTTTATCAACGTCCCCCTCGTTGAATTTAGTCATTTACTAATGACGGAACTTTAAAAAATCATATTTCATTAGAAAACTACTGCAAAGTCATAATCGCAGCCCGTGCCGCGAAGGATTTCAACGTTATTGCCAACGTTTTAAGGCACTGATCGTCGAATGGAAAAATTTGCAGTCCCACTCTCCAAACTAATTAAAGGGCATTTAGCCATAGATAAAATAAGATAACCCACGTCGAGAAGAAGATGTACCACACGAGGGTCATAGTCGACAATGCCGGCTTCCTCAATGATTGCCTTCAAATGCGTGATATCCCGACTCGCATCCATAGCAGCACCTTCTCCCATGTCAGAATCATCTCCGTAATTAGACGCGTCACCACCACTACCACCGGCACCTCCTGGCCCGGACACATCTTAAGTCTGAATATGTCAAGAACCTGATGTTCTTAATGAAGTAATCTGACCATAATTATTCCAAAAAGCGCTATAAGAAGCAAAACAACAGTTCTGGTAGTAGCCTTGAGGTGACAATACCACGCAATACGGCTAAAATCCTTTTATCAAACGTTCTTAAACATTAAACTGTCTGCAAAGCAAGAAAGCCCTTCTTAGCTATGTGAGGCGTTTTAGTATAACAGCAGTGAAGCATAAGCAAGAACAGTCAGGCAAAAAGGGAAAATCGAAAAACACTGGTGAGTACGTGGCCTTCAGTGGAGTGTGATGCCCATCGATTGGAGAATGAAGCCAGGAATAAACAGCTGATATACAAGGAAAAACCAATCCAAATTAAATATGGTTAATATTCAAGAATTCATCACATTACGAACAAAGTCGGCAATGTTCACATTCCCGTGAGAATCGTTGTGTCCGGCCAAAAGCTGGTCAACTTCTTCATCCGACAAACGCTCACCTAGAACAAAAGAACAGGATCTCTTTAGTAATTTGAAGCTTCCAAATATAAGGACTAGTATGAAAAAATTTCGTTCCATCTCTCAATTGACTATTTTAAGACCTCATTCGAAAACAGTACAATCTGATAACATAGTTTCAACCTTTCATGTCTGTTATGGCACTTCAAAAAAGCTAGAGACGTGTCTCGACATTCCAACCTCATTAGTAACACGATGCTTTTTCGTTCAGTCAGTAAGTTCCTCGGCGATATATATATCATCTGCACAGAGGAACCGACCACGAAATTTTTACGCTCGACATACGGTGGAAGGACAGTCGATTGATTGGTATTGTTACATATGCTTTGTGAAAGCCGCAAGCCATGCAATCGACATCAGTCACTCCGGAGGAACGTCACGGTGATCCTTTAAGTGTACGTCGATTGTAAGGAATTCGTCGTCGATTCCTACATATAAGGCCCATATAAGGGGTATATCCTCGAGAAACTGACTAATCAAAGAGGCAACGTAGTATTGATTAGGCTGGAAGGCCGAACACGTGTCTTGTACTTTAAGTGCTATAACAGACCTCATTAAAAGCTCACAAAATCTTATGAGATGATTTTGTTCCGTTGTCTATTGTGAAAAAGCGATTCGTTTGTAATCTACTCATTATAAATTCCAAGATCGACTATCTATTAAGCTCCGCACTGGTCAATAATTCACAACTTTTCACTTGATTGGCCAAACACGACCCTAGTGTTAGGCTTATTAGTGAAAAACTGTGAATTAATCAACACACCTTTCCATTTATAAACATTCTGTCGCTAAACTTAAGGCCAAGAATTCAACCTCCTCAACTATCTGTTCTCAACAAATAGCAAAATGTAGTTCGACTGTTCATAGAAGTGCCTAATATTTTAGATTGCTTTGAGGATACGAAAAGATTGTAAAATGGATTTCATATGACTTCAATGACGATCAAATCTACGTTTATACAACATCAGCAACAGCCAAATTGTTTGAAACATGGCGAGGTCATTTTTTGATCAATCATGAAGCCAGTACTGCGGCATGAAAAGCAAGGCCTTAGCAATTTATTCCAAAACAGCTAAGGATTCTGCAACGAAAAGTAGCTGTAGACGGTGGCTAATCGGGACAGAGGAAGTGGAATCGTTGGGCACGCCCATGGGTCACTGAAGTAAACTGGTTATGAAATATTTCGGTGCTCCATGGTCTTCCTCATCCAGCTACCAGTAAACGACTACCTCTTCAAACAACTCATCGTGTAAAACCATTCGCTGAAAACATTCAAAGTACAATCCGCCACAACACTGGATCACACAGCGCGTAAGCGCAGTGGCTGAAGATGCTCTGCGATTCACACATAGTCGCCGGTTCAAAGCCGCGCCTAAGGCTCACTCAGCTTTCTAGTTCTCGAAGTTGGCGAATTGGTGCAAGATTTGTCCCAAGAGAGCAGCAGCACTGATTTGGCACATTTGTGTGACACTGTGAGTCATTGTGGAGGTCAGATATCCATTCATTCACCTCTGAAGATGCTCGAAGAAGCTGAATGCCTGGCGCATCCCTCACGTATTGATCAACGCTGACAGCCTTATGTTTACTATTAGACAGAATGCAGAGAGATATGATGCTGGTCGTAGCGCCGATCAAAACATAGAGTTGGTAGCCTTCCTGTGTTATGAATTTCAATCAAAAACATACAGCTGAGAGCATTTTCATTTGCTGAATCAGACCGGCTGTAGCGAGATAGCGCTTCACCAGACGAATTTCTTAATCTTCCACTCATACATAAGCCTATTTCAAATCACTTCAGCCACTTCTTTCACAACAGTCTTTGCTATGCTCAACGACATTCATCCAGCTCTCTCTTTTCCAATCGTATTTGAAATAAATCTGTTTGACGCCGATCGTGTTTCACAACATAACAAAAGGAATACAGACTCAAATTTAAATACCTCATCCTCTATCCCAAACCCTAGCGCTACGTAGACGAGATTTCCATTAATACAGAACGTTGAAAACATAGCATTGCATTTAGCTGATGCTTGATTGATAATGATAAGGTTTGAAGTAATATCAAAAGTTAGAAGCTCTTGAATAAAAACCGTACACCTCATTCCATACTAAAAAAACCTCTATAATGACATACCTAAAGTTGTGAGTAGATGACGTAGCTCTGCGACGTTGATCAGTCCATTTCCTTCTTTATCGAAGTGAGAAAGACCTTCGACAAACTCTTCGACGGTGTGCTTCTCCCTCAAATAATGACATGCATAGCAAGGATCTCAAAAGAACAGAGATTACAGTTCTAAGAGTATGCAGAAAAACCTTTTGGAATGACAGTACCTCTTCCAATACCCTTATAAATGTCAAGCGTAGTAAGACGAATATGCACTAAACAATGCAAGTGTCACTAAAGACCATCTATAGGCTCACCAAATTCTCGCTGATATGCCAGTGCGCATACTTCCCTATGACTTCCTATCACCTTAACGACTATTGGATTTTCCTAAATGCTGAATCGTGATGCATTATTGATTCCATCCGTGTCTCTCAATTTTATAAATCCATTGTTCCCATCAGATATGGTCTGTGATAATGTTTACAGCCTTTTCGAGGTGGAAACGTCAAAGCCATACGTACGTTTCGGCGATGTCGCCCGCTTCATCAGTGGCCCACGACCCACACTGAACCTTGCTTAATAGCAGGGATGAGACGGTATCTATAGTGATAGCGCAATATATTGTGTTATCTTAATTTTTTCATTCAATGGAAATGGCTGATAATGACTATGTGGGCCGCTGATGGAGCGGGCGACACCGCCGAAACGCACGTATGGCTCTGCCCTACCAACCTCGAAAGGACTCTAAACATTCTCACAGACTATATTGAATGTTTGAAGAGAGGTTTGAAAACAGTCTATGAGATAGATCTCTACATATTCACTACCAGCTGTAATTCACGACCAAAAAATGGTGATAACACAATCTCATGTGCTACCACCATGAAGAACGCCTCCCCAACCCTCTTCTAGAGTTCAGTATGGGACATGGGCCACTCCACTGATGAAGCGGGCGACACATCGAAACATAAGTATGGCTCTGAAGTACCAATCTCGAAAACCTCATAGACCATATTGAATGTTCAATGCCAAGACCGACTACCCGGGCCAGGCCGTTGACGGCTGGGGGCTGACAGACAGGTTCGCTGTAGCGTATAAAGAGCGATGTGCAAAATGGGCGTCAGTAGTGTAATGGACAGAGCACGCATTCCCGGAAAGAGTGAGGTGCGGGTTTAGTCCCTCCTAAAGCGAAAGTTTTGCCTACCGCTCTATGTCAATGGATATATATTTGAAACATCATACCACCGTTATAAGCGGTTAAAACAGTCGATGATGGGTTCCCAACAGAATTACCAGCTAAAAGTGAACCTTTGGAGATGCGATGAGCATACTGCGCCTACGTCCGCCAAGGCGAGTAGAGAAATAAACGGTTCTCCACTGAACATGTAAGATCTACCAAGGTCCTTCCACAAGGCAGAGCCTACTTGGCTTCTCTAATTCGCTAGGGAATGAAACTCGAGTCATATGTTTTTGACAGATTTCAACAATCTTTAGCGCAATAGTTGGCTCAAATTCATTTCCTCGTATTCGACCCTTCATCACCTGCGTAGTTTCAATGTTATAAATTAATCAAACGAATAAAAAATGAGTAGCCGATCAAACACAAATTAAATAAATTAGGTTATACATAAGTAAACTAAAACATGACTATCACGGCACCGTCTAAGAGCCGAATAAACTATACTTTGTTTGGAAGTTACTTTTACCACTTTTACTCCGCTCCGATAACCAAATTACTCCTTTAACTTAACTCAAAATTCTTGCAAGTCACAAACGAGATCAAAAATATTATATGATAAGATAATAGAAGATAAAGAGAAGTATAGTAATTAGACTGAAAGTTTAAATTAACAAAAATATTATATCTTCCACGCGTTTCGAGCGGCGCGCTTCCTGGCTCCCTTGAAGCGCGTTACTATCCGTACGTTTCTGATAAGAATAAAACATGTTTCGACCCGTTAGTTCTAGTGCTATACAGGCGCCTGTTTCGTCCTACTGGAACACATCAGTAGCACCCTACCCTCCCCACCCCCTCGGTTCAGCCGACCCATTGAGGGTATATAATCCTCCATGAAGGAATGGACGCTGATAAATCACCACAAGTCAGATGATGGAATTATCTGACATTGCCGATTCCTTCACAGAGGATTATTTAGCCTCATAGGATCGGATGAACCGAGGGAGGAGGGAGGGGAGGGGTGTGCTATTGATGAGTTCCAGTAGGATGAAACAGGCGCCTGCTTAGCACTAGACCTAACGGCCCAAAATTTGTTATATCTTTATCAAATCATATTGTTTTGAGCGGGTCCATATAAAAGCGGTCGAAAGCAGAGATGTGTGTGTGTTTCGATGTATTTTTTTCCTCGCACCCGAGAAGAATGGGTAACACTTGGTTCAATGAAACGATCGTTCCATTGCTCAGTTCTCGAAAAGGGAATAGGAGGAAAAAAGGAATTACAAGCCGGCCATTTGAATGAATTGAGCAGTCAATATAGGGGACTGTTTTGTATGCACGCGTATACATTATAGAGTTCATGTCGTCCAAAAAGCGTCTATTCGCAGTTATTAGTGACATGTAAAAATAATCGTTCTTAGGAGGAAAACTCAATGTATTCACCAACGTTTCATCGACCAAAACAGAAAGCATTTTTACGCATTTAGACCTAATTTTCACAAAATATAATATACAATGAAATCAATAAAGTCCGTCCTAATGCAAACAGGTAATTCCTTACTAAATAGCTGCCAAGGAAACTCACCGATTCTTACTGATAGACTGGAAAATTGGCACAAAATCCTCGAATGAAAGACGGGCCTCTTTCTCGTAAGCAGCACAGCATCGTCCAATTTCCGCTTCAGTTGGATTTTGTCCAAGAGCACGAAGAACATCACCAACATGAAAAGAGAAAACAAGTGCGACATTCGTTTTATTTCAATTTATCACTTTAATTGACCCGCATCAAATTTTCCTTTTTTTTACTGAGCGAGTCTCATACTTCTAGGGTTCGATTCCTCTCCTCGATTACTTGAGGACTTCATCTTCTTCGGGAACAACATGGAATACTGGTCGAGCACGTCTCCTCGCAATCTCGAGTACAGCCAAGCTGGGGTTTTCTAGTGGATTCGTCATTGATTGCCGGAGAGCGTTGGGGAACCCGCGTCGGGTCACGGCGAACATCACTAGCCACTCGACCACAGCTCCCTTTCCTAGTCACATTCTAACAGTATAAATATAGTACCAAAACAAACTCGGAATACAAAAAAAGGGTTCCGATTAGGAGAGGGCAAATGAAAAACCGATCTCTGCGCTGGAGAGGAATTTTTCATATGAATATTGATAACCATTCCAATTGCGGATGACATTGTCCCATTCTCGAAAACCACTTCTGAAGCAGAGACGATGCACAAGGAACTTAACGAAGCGGGGAAGAAGGTCGGACTACGCATTTATCGCATGAAGACTCAATCAATAAAAACCAATGGTGCAATGATGAAAATATCAGACTGGATGAATCTTCGATTACGGAGACCTCCTCGTACATGTACCCTGGTCGACCAGTGAATATGGAAAACAACATGAAGGAGGAACTTGACAGAAGAAGGAAAGCGGCGTGGGCCGCTTTCGGGCCTCTCAAAGAAGCCACCGACCAAATAACGGACCCCAAAATACGCGCTAACATTTTCGATTAAACAGTCCTTCCAGCACTCTGTTATGCAGCGGAGATGTGGGCTGTACTTCGACCACGTCAAGACTACTGCGAACAACTGACAGGGCGCTTGAACGATGTCTTCTGAAAATCAGTCGGCATTCACAAAACCTAGCCGACGTGCGCAGCTCAGATCTCAGGAATTTATATCATCTTCGTGATCGAGAAAAATTCACATCGATAGCGAAGCACAGAAGGATCGGTCATATAGTGAGAAGATCAGATGACAGATGGGCAAAACGAACTGTAGAGTGGACGCCACGAGAATTTACTCGGCCCTGAGGACGACCACCTAAACGCTGTGCTGATGTGTTCGTGAGAAAAATTAATCATCTGTATTCGTACCTGCCGATATTCTACCGATAAAGGAGTGAAACTCGCGCCAGTGGCCATGCTCGAATGAAATCACCGCCATGGACGACAATCACTAGAAGACGAGACGAATGGAAGATGTGCTGGGGTCTGCGTAATTCGTGAAGAAGGACCGTCCAAGTATCCAAGTAAGTAAGTAAGTAACCATCAAAAACTGATACTTAAGGCTACAGCCCCACGTCGCCAATATTCGAAAAAGGCTTTTTTTGACGTTGCTACAGGAGAAGATTTCTTGGCTTCGGTAACGCCTATTTCGCGCCAGACAGAGTTCCTTCTTTGGGCTATAAATAACCATACAATAGCGCAATCTCTTCTGATTCCAGCGCCGTGCTTATATCCTGAAAAGAGTGTTTCTTTGAAAGCAGCAGATAAAATAAGTTGAAATCCCATTTGCAATCAAGAGGCTCTTTGGCAAATTCACGCGCCCACGTTCGATGACGCGATGATCATCGATTTTTCGGGCATATGAACGCGTAGGCAAGTATATTTTCAGCAGTTCACGTGGCCACTACAGCCAGCCGCACGTGAACTGGCCAAAGGCCCCCTAGGCCGCACATGCGACCCACTTATTTTACCTGCTGCGTTGCAGAGAAACGGTCTTTTCAGATATAAGCACACCATTGGTATCAGGAACTACTACGCTATCTTGTGATTACTAATCACCTGTAACACCTGATGTCTCGTTAACCGTTGAGGGACTCGAGCAGCAACACTTCCATTTTTCCCTATCGCGTGCAAGAGTACCTCAGTGTTCCTCCTCGCGCTATGGATTCGTTGAGCATCATATCTTTCTTCTATGCTATTCCTGAAGAAATCGGACCATCGGGTCGCTGGTCTTCTATATGATTACTAGTAGTCCAAAGGAAGAGCTCTGTCTAGCGAGAACTATGCGAGTCTGAGACACAGTTTTGCGTCGAGAACCAGCGTCATAGGAGTTTCGAAAAACCGTCGGCGTGAGATTGTAGCCTCAAATCTCTGCTTCCGAATAACCACATAAACTCCTATGAAAAGTTCCTCTCTAGCGAGTGAGGTCCATTTTTCATTTGTCCCTCCGAATCAGAAAAAAACCAAAAAGAGATAATGTGATGGAAATTCGCTCACGAACTTGTTGTACGCTGATCTTCTCGTCTCCTCTGCTGTCAAAATAACAAAACACCTCGCGACAATCGGCTAACTGATCATCCATTGCACTTACCATTAACTCTGAAACTACTATTTAATACAAAAAGTACACTTTCAAAAGAAAACAGCTCAAAGTACAACTATAAGAAGTGTAGAAGTAAGGTTAAACGTCACCAATTCCACGAAAACAGCAAGATGACAGGCAAAAACATTTATGAATAACAAGGACACTTCAAGAAAATCAAAACCGAAAGAAAAAAATAAGTAAATCGATGGATAACTGTCAAATAACAGACGAATAAATATAGTACAAACCAAGATTTCCTATGTTTTTAGTGCTTTTCGGCAGTGTTATAATGTTTGAAATCGACCTAAGAGAACTGCGTGATGAGCGAAAATTCTGACCTCGGGCGGGACTTGAAACAGCGTTTTACTCATATCGGGGGCATGTGCAACCACTACACCATCGAGGCACCGTTTCAATATCTACGTTCCGTTATGTTTCGCTTCAGTATGGGTGAAACGCGGGTTCAACTCCTATCTGAGGCCTTTATTTTGTCCATCACTTAACGATTCTCTTAAAGTATAACTGTTCAGTGATGTGCAAAACTCTGACACATCGGGCGGGGGGTCGAACCCGCGTCTCGCCCTTTCCGACCGGACAGCGAACATTCTTGGATATCATATAGTTATCAAACCAATAACACTGCTACTAAAGCGATAGAATAAAGAATTCTTCTAAATAAACTATATAACCATGATATATACAAAAGAATATACCAAATAAAATTCAAAAACATACAAATTAACAAATAAGAAGTAAATTAGATGAAATAAACCGATGACAAATGGGAGATCATGAATGATAAGTCCTCCATTGGAAGAGTAAAAACAACTCAAAAAAAAATTACAAAAGAACAAAGAAAAAAGGACATACAAAAGAACGAATCACCACGAAAATCCCATAGATAAGAGCGGTTCAATTTTTGCAAAAAAATGGTACAAGTCCGCTCTTTTTTCGGTGATATAAAATGCATTCTCAAGTAGATTTATGGGCAATTTTTACCCATTTTTTCGAAACTAAGAATAAATAAAAAATTACTAAAATCATTACTAAGTACTATTTTCCCGCACAGACCGCTCTTATCTATGGAATTTAAGGGTTATACAAATATTTCTGCAATAATATAGTAATCCTCAGGACCATTCCAATAAAGTAAAGTGACAGGAATCGATTGAAAGAGCCCGAACGAACACTAGAACATGCGAGCGATCGGTGTGGGCCGTTATCGGCATCATAATCATCTACATTCTCACGGCCGGTCGAACACCGGGAGATTTACAGCAGAACAACCCGACAGCGCCCTTATTCGTCATACTCCTTCCCTCTCTCTCCGGTGAATAACCTTTGTCCCAA
The DNA here is from genome assembly GCA_019055375.1 of Parelaphostrongylus tenuis. NCBI lineage: Eukaryota > Metazoa > Nematoda > Chromadorea > Rhabditida > Metastrongylidae > Parelaphostrongylus > Parelaphostrongylus tenuis. Next base: position 21,052 of record JAHQIW010004413.1, on the reverse strand, counting down.
AAATCACGGGAGGGGGGAGAAAATTACGATAGAAAAGTAAAATTGGTGACAAACAACAAGAGATGTAGATCATGAAGGTGAAGAATAACGACTAAAAAAATACAAATAGCAGGGAAAATAGAAGGCAAGAACACAGGAGAAACCGTCAACAGCACCCTTAATAATACACAATATAGAATCCCAAGATTTCTTATGTTTTCACTGTTTTCTCGCAGTTTTATAACGTTTCAAATATATCTAAGAGAATGAGTGGTAAGCAAAAACTCGACCTCGGACGAGAGTCGAACCCGCGTTTCGTCCACACCGGGGACGCGTGCTACAACTACACCACCGAGCCAGCGCTTATAGCTGTCAGCTTGACCGGATTTATAGAGCGATATTGCGTACCCGAACAAACCTGTTAATGGTTGGTGACTGATAGCTAAGATAGAGAGGTACTGAATAATGAGTTGTAACTAAGCGGTGGCCTCTCTGGTGCAGGGGTAGCATACGTCCCTGGTATGAATGAATCGCGGGTTCAGATTCCGTCTGAGGTCCAGTTTTTTACTTACTACTCAATTTTATTAAACACACTACAGAGTACCGTAAGAGTTACGCAACTACAAGTACTGAATAGGCCTTCACTACCGAATCGCTCGAAGACTGCTGCTTGTCAAAACACGTCGTTAATTCCACCGACGAGAAATGAAATCACCAAACCACCATCTCGTCGAAGAATAAATTCAGCAAAACGATCCGATACGACATCTGGAATGGTAATAAACTAAGATGTTATTCTGATAATTGTTTTTTGCGCCACGCATGTCAGTGCTCTGTCAATAGGGGCTGACTTATAGAGCCCGATACACGTGTTTCGCTCATGCGATCTCGTCAGTTGGGCAGTTACCCTTTCTCGTCTTTTGCCAATCCTGTGTGGGTGCCCAAGTCCCCACACTAAGAGTTAGCGATGACGAACGTTTTACACTCTATGTCCAGTGAAATTATTATGATGGAGCGCACCCACACAGGATTGGCAAAAGACGAGAAAGAATAACTGCCCGACTGACGAGATCGCAATATCGAAACACGTGTATCGGGCTCTATAAGTCAGCCCTCATTGACAGACCACTGACGTGCGTGGCTCAAATAATGATTATCAGGCATATTGAAACTTGAGCAGTGGTCTTAAGAAAACACTCGAAACGAAAAATAAGATGTTATTACTTCCCCATTTTCTCTTGTTATACAGAAAATCCACAAAAACTGGAGGCATAACCCGCTAATCCAGGCGCATACAGGGGTGATATTGAACTGCTTACGAAAATCAGTTTTTGGTACTTGTCCATTAGCAGGAGACAAAATAAAAACCGATCTCATTCGCTGTACAAGAAAATTTCATAGGAATGTCAGCAGTCATTCGAAAGCTTGAATCTCTGTCCAGCGCCCTAGATAGCCGTCTAGAAGAGGTCTTTTTATAGCACTGTAGCATCCAGAATAAATCATGTTTCACACCCGCTGCGCGCTTCATTCTCTCACACGTATAAGTCGCTGGAACCCCGAAAAGCATCATATCAACATGTAGATGAACTTTCGTAGTATTTGAATCAATCCTTCTATCTGAAGTTTCTTTCAAAGCGGAGAAAAAATCCCTCAATCAAATATCAAGCTGCATCCCACACATCCAACGGCCAAGGCATCGATTAATTGGTTCGCCAATTCGATCCCATGGAATAGTCGATAAACAAGCTTGCCGAAAATGTAAAACTTGCTCTTACTTTCCCTGCTGAGGTACCTCCAAAAAAATAAGGACAGCGTTAAAATTATTGAATCTTACGCTATCGAATGATTACTAATAGTCTAAAGAAAGAGCTCTGTCCGACGAGGTGTTAAGCGCAAAGCTTATCTTACTCCTACAGTGCTATCAAAAGAGCGTCGCTCAAAGAAAACATTTTTGAGTTCTTCGAAACTTGTGCTGTCGAATGAGCACTAGTAAGTGAAGAAGTTTCTAGCGAGATATAAACGAAATGAAAAACAAGACACGTTTCCTTGCAAAACAATTCTATTTTGGCCTTTAAAGCATTATTAAAGGCTTTCTCGTAAACCGGTCAAGTGGGCTCTGGCCAGAAATTTAAGCTTTCGAATGATTACTGATACTCATATGAAAAGCTCCTGTCTAGCAAATGAAATCGGTTTTTCATTTCTCACCTCATAATGGGCAAGTACCCAATTTATTTTCGTTCACAACACTGCTCACGACGAGAAGCCTCGAAGGCCTTATGTAAGCCTTTAAAATGGAAAGCCGCAGAAACCAGCATGAATATTGAGAAATTATAGAACAGCAGCTTACAGTCGACTTTTCTGAGACCAAGCTAAAAATCCAATGTAGTCTGGTCGAATGTTTTAGGCCTTACATGAGTTATGACAAGGCACGTCTAGTACTAGACATACGGGCCGGCATTCTTGCAAGCCTCAGAAGTAGTACATGCCATTCGGTTCAGCTCACCTATTATAGGGAATCGATGCCAAAGAAGTATCACTCGAGGCTAAGTGAAATGATCTTCTGATGTTGCGTTCTTTCACAATGACTGGATTCAGAAGTTAAAGTCAACTTTTTCGACTTCGAATCCCTATGACAGCAGGGTGACCCGGATGGCATGTGCTACTGATTAGGATTGCGAGAAAGCCGAAACATACGTCTACCACTAGAGGCGCTATATCAGTCCTTATAAAGAATCTTGAAACATTCTATCAACTAAATAAAAAAATTCTGCTACTTATATATTAGAAGGCGATAAGATTTTTAACCGACCACATTCACTGGACCGGAAATTTTCACACGAGTGTTAGAATTCTTCGAAACCTTGAATCTCTGGCTACAGCCCTACATGGTCGATTTTTCAAAATACCCTTTTATGCCGTTGTAAAATGCAAAATAAAATTATGTCTCACGACGACCCGCTTATAACTCGTTAGACAAAATTTTACCCTTGGAGTGCTAGTACTCATTCGATTGCACAAATTTCGAAGAACTGAAAAACTTGTTTGCTTTTTAGAAAAGCTCTTTTGATAGTGCTGTAGGAAAGAAATTATTTGTCCTCTAAACCTCGCCGGATAGAGCTATTTCTTTAGACTATTACTAATCATTCGATGTCGTAAGTTCCAATGATTCTAAAGTTGTGTTTATTTCTGAAAATACCGTTTAGCAGAGAAGATCGAACGAGTTTCACATTTTCGACGACTTTGTTTATCGGCCAACTCACGGAGCGGGGCAGGGAAGGGCGATCGATTGCGTTTGAAATAATGATATTCAATTAGGGACTTTTTCCACCGCATCGACAGAAACCTCAGATCGTAACGTAGATGCTGATAATACGGAGAATTCTCTACACGCTAATATGCTTTTCGTGCTTCCTGCGAGTTATATGCATGATAAAAATGAAGGGGAGAAAGTCGAGTAGAAACATAATTTTATTCTGGATTTTGCAGCGTTATAAAAGGGTGTTTTAGGAAACCGGTGAAATGGTGTTGTAGCCAGAGATTTAAGCTTTCGAATGATTACTAACACTCCTATGAAAAGTTTTTGTCCAGCGAGTAATATCGGTTTATAAATTTGCCCACCAACTAAATATAAGTACCAAAATTTCTCTCAAAAGTATTTTCTTATACGAACTGAATTAAGATCCTGTTATTTTTTCCCAGATTTTTAGAAAATCCCTCAATTAATATCGAAAACAGATCTTTGACAAAAAAGAAGAAATCTTCGAACATTGATGAGTCTAGGAAATTCACAATGGCTCCAAAACAACAACTTTTTTCATTACAAAACAATAAGACCTGTGCTTCTCTGATAGCAAAGATTTGTGAACAGTTTAAATTATCTCAAGTTTTATTTCATGTACTTCTCTATATGCTTAGATAATCGTTTAATTCTGAGGAGTGCAATTACTTCTAGGTCACGCATGCATTGAAATTAATGCACACCATTCACTACGTATTCACTTGAATTTTTGCAAAAATAACAATCACATAAGTTTGATATTTCTGATTTTTTTCTTGACAAGTAGTGACACATCTTTGGTGTCACTACTATTAGTTGTAGGAGTGAACCGAAAGGCAAGAACTGCTGAAAAGATTGTCCTATTGGGACTTATCAGTAGCATACCTATTGGCTCAAAACATGTGATATCCTTATCAGATTGTATCGTTTTGAGCAAGTTTGTAAAAGGGCGGTCGATAGCAGAGGTATGATTTATTATAAAAGCCGCAAGCTCGACTGCCGGTCACCACAACGTCAGGTAATACCATTATCCGAATTGGGGTGATTATTTTTTTACCCGGGGTCGATTCCTTTAGAGGAATATTTAGCCTCAAGGGATCGACGGAACCAAGGAAGTGTGCTACTGATGAGTCCCAATAGGGCGAAATAGGCGCCTATATAGCACTAGACCTATCGGCTCAAAACATGTCATATCCTTACCAGATTATATCGCTTTGAGCGAGTCAGTAAAAGAACCTTCTGAAAGGCTTAAAATATCCTATCAGACTACATCGAACTTTTAAGCGAGGTCTCAAGATCGTCTAATGGAAGGTAATGTGATCACAAAAGTTGTTGAGATTTTTATGACATAGGGATGCTTACTGTTTACAAATGTGAAGTACCAAACTGAACGAAGGCTTCCATCCTTCTTATTGTGAAGATCAACAAATTACCGTTGATTCTACATGCAAATAACATAACGAAATTCTACCAATAATCTATACCATTTCAAAGTTCCTCTAATTTTTGTAATAAACACAATTTGGAAAAGAATCTCCTTACTCAGAAGAACATTGGAGTGTGCCATGAACATGAAACTCGAGAAAAACATATGGATAACCTTCAACGACAATCTCACCGTGCACCAGTGATCTTGAGATTGTTGTTCTGAAATCAGTAAGACCATAGAACAAAAACATAAACAACTAAGCTCTAATCGAAGCACTAATGATGTTTCATTGGAATGCACTATGCAAAAACAATTAATTTTTACACAAAAAACGAGGAAAAGACTAATGGAAAATTTGGGTTTTTTTACAAAAAAAATGTGGCAAATATTCACCACTTGCACAGTCGCCATGGATCAGATTGAGGGTTACACGTTCCGTGACTATTTGCAGGTAATATTCTTTCTAACACACAAGTCTCCTAGGGGTGGGTGTGTGACGCTAACACACGAGCCTCGTTCCTAGTGGTTAAAAGTGCTCTACAACGCACACGTCGATGACATCTCGCGCTCATAGCTCACCAAGCCGTCCATAATCCGGGGTTGACGAATTCGCGACAGGATTTTTCTGGGAGGATAGAAGCACTGACATAATACATCAGAGGACCATCGCGAGTCAATGTAAAAGCTAGATATGCATTCAATCACGATCCCTACAAACGATACCCGATGACGTTGAATGCACGGCGCATCTCTCTGGACTGATCAATGCAGAGAGCTTTTAGAGATTCACAAGTCTTGCTGGATAAACTTTCATAACGCAAGAGACTCTGGGTTCACTTTATCGAAAGGATAGAAGTTCTCGGTATAGATCAGTCCACGACAAATGTGCCACGTGTTCGACTTCATCAAGCCTTGTTGGAGGCGATTGAATGCGCATCCCGTCTCTAAAATAACTCGCGGCGACCTACAAATGAACAAGTCAGTTGAGCACTCTTCTATCCTTCCCAACTCGTATCAAGTTACCGATCCCGGAGAGATGGTAGACATAATGATCTTTGGAAGCGGAATCAAATTGTGTGTGTGTGTGTGTGTGTGTGTGTGTGCGGAAGGGTACCTCTAATCATCAAGCCACACGCATTATGCTGCACTTTATAAGTCAAATTTGAACACCATAAGAATTAATGAAATTAGAGGAAAGATCAGACAGGAATCCCCCGACCCACAATGTGGAGCTTTTCAAAAATTTCGTACCGAATTCATAAGTCTGGATATGTTGCGAAGGGCGAGAGGTAGCGTCACTTAATGGTGACGGTAAGAGCACAGAATGATCAAGATCTCCCTTTGACAAACTACCCGTCAGGACGGTAAAGGGTTTAATTTATTATACATTGTGTACGTGCGGTAAAGTGGTTCAGGATGAACTGAAACCTGAGTCTACGCTATATAACCCGATGGTCCGATTCCTTAAGAAAAGCCTTGAAAAAAAGGACGCTTTATCCGTACTCGTCTAGGTCACTCGAGGATCAACAGGACGACAGATGATACGGGTGACCTAAGGAGGACGTCTAAACAACTAAGCTGATGCCAACAAAGCTTTTGAAAAATTTGTTGCTTCTAAAAACGAGAATTCTAAATAAATCTTACTGGAAATGGTTTATATTACGATGGCTCTTATTGTGTCAAATGAAACTGTTTGAGACGGGTCATAGTAAATTAATCTTATTATCCGACATTTTCTACAAACCATGCTATCGAAGATAAGTTTGGCCAACCACGTAATGCGATTTAAAGACAAGCGACGAACTGGATCAGATATCGGCTAGATTCTTCGAGGTATCACGCGCACCTCAAAAAGACCCTCAACCACCCAAAACCCAAAAAGGTGATCCAATTTCTAGTTACGAGAAGCCAAAAAGAAGGATATGATGCTCAACGAATTCCTACAGCGAGGAAGACCCAGAAGGGTTCCTTGCAAGGGATATGGAGAGATGAGAGATCTAAACCTACCCACTCGAGTCATCACCGATGAAAGAGAAGATGGGTAATCAGACGTTTGCCATTTTTCTTATAACTACCAAGAGGATGCTACACAACAGCTCATATGTTTGAAGAAGTGTTTAGTCATACCTGCCACTGTGTCATTCGCTAAATCAGTGAAGTAAACAGTGATCTCAGCCTGATTTATGCGACATTTCAGATGCATCTCTCCACTATTGCTGACTTTCACGGTCTAAATAAGACATGAACCACTTTTCAAACAGGGTCAAAACTTCTATCAGTCAATGCTAGCTGTTACCACCACGTACTATGTTCCTGTTTCCCACATGCTTCAGAGACTGGAGAATTCTCATCACCGACTTTACTGGTGGAAAGTAGACACCCATCTAAACCAACATAGCTAAAGAACAACAGAATAGTATTGTCTTTGAGTACCAGAAACAAAAAAATTAGCACGATACCTACCATCCCCTGAGCGACAATCGGCCGTTGATAGACGTCCCAGTGAGCAATTTTCACCAATTTGATAGGAAGTTCGTGAACAACGCCGCGATCGCGAAGTTCCAGTTGAAGGAATGGCTTCTGAATACCAACAGTTCTAGGGGATACCAAAGGAATCAATCAATCAATCAATGTAAATGTGACTTGATCTGATTTCTGGCGCAGTTTGATCTTCAGATAGGACTGCGCACCGCATACACTTTTCTCAAAGTTATCAACATCAAGCTCCATCACTATCTCATTTCTTTCCTCCGAAACTCCGGCGAAGTTCTGAAAGTTGACCGCAAAAGAGGTTAAGTTACTTGACCAAAGGTTCGAGAAAGGCAGAGAACATCAAAACAACTCACGAATACTTCGAAATCGGGACGAGACGGAATGAGAACGCTCAAAAAATGACCCTGTTCTCGAAGTGTGTCACTGGCAACAAAACACATGCCTAAAAGTGAGAGAACAAAAATTATTTTACTTTTAGGTATCTCATGGATGAGGGGGTCAATAGTGGCGCGGAGTACCAGAAAGCATGTGGATGAGCTAGGCACTGTTTCGATCCCCTCTCCGAGCAATCTCTTGCAATCGCTAAAAGAACACTTTAGCTCAGCAACTCTTACTTTGCAAAATAAATAGATAATATGAGTACGTACGTTATGTCATCTCTATGTACTATCTTTATGATTACTTACCTCTGCAACACGTATTCTCAGTTTGTCCAGAAATAGTGTAAAAACCCATCTAGAAAAAAATGAATAACGACAAGCATAACCTAAGTCAATTTCCCATGGGAGTCTGGTCAGCCAGCCAAAACTTAGAATAACAGAAAAATATTAAAGTCTATATCGCTTCTAGTTTCAGATAGAGAGTAACAGGAGCCATAGAAGAAAAAAAAAATTGCTTAATTCCCCACCTTCATCACCAATCCTCAGCCCACACCGTTTTTTGCACATTCGCGAGATAGCACCAATCGATCCTAAACAAAATTCTATAGCTATAAGGTTGTTCCATAAGTTTTAACACTTGGGTGATAAGCACCAAATTGAAATAATCAACACTTATGATTTCGTTCGATAGCCCTTTCGTATACTACTTCCCTACATTTGGTTCACCATGGAGCTGCCTTGGGAACAAAGTCGCTGCTACTCATGCACGAATGTTGCGTAGAGGAAAATGCTAGTGAAGCGGTGCGCAAGATTAATGAAGCTTTCTGTGGACGACGCGAGCGCGACCGATCCTTAAGACTGTTCTCTTCAGTTTCGAATTTCACGAACCACTTCTTAGCGTCCTTCCTGCAACCGTATTATCGTCCCAAGCTTCGTTGAGCTTGCGCGCTGCTTCACCAACATTTTGCCATTCTTGCACGAGTAGCGAGCGAAGTTGTTCCCAAGACAGTTCCATCTGAAGGTAAGCATAGGGAAGTTATATACCAAAATTTCACAAGAAAAGGCACAATCGTACGTTACCAGAACCATGCGTTTTTAAGTACAGTTGGTTCGGTGTTTATTGCTCTAAAGCCAAAACTTAAAGAACGACCTTCTAGTAATTGAAAACTTCCCTTTAACTTCGCCTATACAGATCACTCACATATTTTCTGATGACTTACCTAGGGGAAGAAGTTGATGAAGAAACCTTATTAATACGGCTGGCGTATCCAGGCGTTCAATCTTGTTCAGAGTCGACTGATCCGAGCTGATGTTCCTTAGTCCTTCATCCTCACTGTGACTTTGCCCCCGCTGTTGTTCGAGTCGAAATTTCTTCAGAAAAGCACCGTTCAAATGAGATACTCACGCAGAGTGCTTAAGCAATACAGGACGGTTTTTATTGATGATCCGACTCGAGCAACAACGATGGTGAAAACCACAACGAGGACGAAAGACTGTGGAGCATAACGGAACAGTTGGCTCTGACGAAAATGGAACGCGTCGATACTTCAGTCGAATAACTGTGTATTTTATCTACTCATCAGATATCGAAGGCATGAATAACATGTTAAAAGACTAAAATTCGAAACTATATTTCTTACAAAACGAACTCCGATATTTTTATTGGAAAGAAAAACTGCCCTCTGTATGAAAAGCAAGTCAAGAACTTCGAGAATTGATAAGTTTGACTTTATCTTCAGGAATTTAGTTTCATGAACAAAAAGAAGTAGTAAATTCATTACAACACTCTACCTGAGTCTAGTAGAATAGTTAAGGTTTTTCGGGGTTACCACGTCAGAGTCATATGAACGTTTCGGCGGTGTCCGCTTCATCAGTGGCCCGCGCTCCACCCAAAACCGTACTTTACATCAGAGATGGGGGAGGCATACCTACCTCAGAAAGGCTCTAGACATTCTCACATACTATATCGAATGTTTGAAGCGAGGTTTGAAAACAGGCGTTGAGATGGATTTCTACGTTATCATATTTTCACTCTACGCGAGAAAATTGTGAAAGAAAGAGGAAGAGATACAACTTACTTGAGAACGACTCAACGGAGCCCTGTTCAGAAAGTATAGCAGAGAATCGCATCACTATAAAAAGACAACAGAAAGCTAACCGTGAATGTTGAGTGCTAAACAAAACTTTGCACCCCGAACGTGAAGAGGTGGGTTCAACTTTCGGCTGATTCCAAAGCTCTGTTTATTACTTACCACTAAACGTTTTAGTAATATGTAGCTATATCGTCACAACACTCTTGAAAGCGGCCAATTTTCAAAAATTCTACTACACAATGAAGATACAAATAAATCTTGATTGAAAAAAGGAAGTAGGCATAGCGAGTAGCAAACGCAGTTGAAAACACACAAACTCATCAAATACACACTCACTTTATTCACGTCAATTTAAAACAACCTCAACGGCGACGGGACTCCTCGACATTGAGAGATACGCCAGAGATCTGGAAACATACTGATTGAGAGAGACAATGAAACCCTTAGCAAAAAAAGGGACGAAAGAATCAGACCATATCATTATTATATATCTAGGAACGATTAATACAAAAAACCTTGAACCTCAGGCAGGAGTTGAAAAAGCGAAGCAAAACGGTAGCCCCGATAGTGCAGTGGTCAGCACGCACTACCGGAAGGCTGGAATCCAGTTTCAACTACTCTAAGTTTAAGATTTTGTACATCCACATCATTCTTGGATATATATCTATTACATCATAGTACTGCTGCAAAAGCTGTAGAATAGAACTCTAATATTTTGCATACCGTTATGACAAGTTTAGAGAAACGTCGTTCAGGAAACGAAGACCTCCACAAAGTGATAGGCTTCGTGGTGTCGTCGATCCATCGTCGCTTCTAGCAAGCCAAAGTCGAACAGTTGGACTTCGTGAGCAGACTCGAGAGAGAAACGGTACAGTAACCCACTCGTCCGATGAAGGGACAGGTCGAGACGAGACATGGTTCACGTATATTACCTGAAAAGGCTAAAAGGTTACAACAGTCCTGAAAGGCTGTAATGAGTTGAAGAATTTCAAGAACTTGTGCAACAAAACGTGTGTGATTAGTGTTAAGGGAACAGCTAACAGCGACGTTATGATGAACAGCAATATTGCTCAAAATGGTCAGTACTCTTCTCCAATTCTGGAAGTTTTCCTTATCAGGACATCCACGAAAGAAAAGGGCAACTGAATCGACTATGAGTGCGGCAGTCTGAAATGCAATTCCATCGAGAATTTGAATTTAGCACTGCTGAGAAAAAAACATCAACGATCCGAAAGACCGCCTTTCACTGAGACTTGGCAAATCGGAAAGCTACTGTCGCGCTGTTCGACTGTTTAACGTTTAGAAAAGTTTGGTACAACTTTTCCAGAACAATGGCTGACGTCCCGGAGATTCGCCTTCTTCAAAGCCATTGAGTCAGGCTTACACACTCCTTTTACAAATCTAGCCTTGAATTCAGCGATCCTTAGCCACCGCTTTTGGAGAAGATATACCCACCTCACGAAGGCTTTCATTAAAAGAACAATTAGTAAAAACTTATGGGTGCATATATGTATGTGCATGTAAATAGAGATGCGTATATGTACATATAATATATATATATACTTATATATATATAGTGATTTATATCCATAAAAGCGGACAAGCCGTGGCCGAGTGGCTGTCATGCCTGCCGCGCCTCGTGTGGGATCGGACCTGAGCCGTCAACGCTCTCCAGCAGTCAACAAAGACCGCCACAGCCCGGCAATTCTCGAGACTGGAAGAAGACGTGTACAACCGATATCACCGACGATCGAGAAGACAGCGAAAAACGAACTTTTACTGCGTTTGAGTGAGTGAATGCAAATTTGGCCTCTACAATGACTCGCGGTGATTTGACGCTGTATCGATTCAGTGCTCCTTATTCTCCCAGACAAGTTTGAGACCAGTTTGGTATCAAATTAACGGCCTTGGAGAGCTGGACGGCCTGGTAAGCTATAGGCGTGAGATCAAACCATCCACCTTGTGTGCGGCTCAGAGCACCTTTAACCACTGCGCCACATCCACTCCACATATGTATGCGAACATACATACATATTTATGCCAGATACACATATATGTTCATCTACATATATATGCCCATATACATATGCATACACACCATATATATATATATATATATATATATATATATATATATATATAACAAAAGGGATGATTAAGGAAGGTATCAGTCCTTCCATCCTCCCCATGTGAGTCAACAAGCCGTCGAAAAACTACTGAACCAAACATATTGGTGATTTTGCGCATTCAGCCTCACCAAACTTTCTGCTATCGTTCCTCGAAAGAAACCACCACCTAACAAAAAAATCAAGAAATTACGAGAGCCCCTTTACGGTTGGCCATAGGTTTAGGCCAAAAAATTGATGGGGCCGCTACCCTTCTTCAGCGTTCTAAAGTTTTAATTTATATTAGTGAACGCCAAGACCTGGTGAACAGCGGACCTGAACCGATCTCTGTCAAGATCAAATAGGTAAGGGAGAACCTTGGCAGCGTGGTTGTGATGCTCGTCACGGCGCGCATAGAGCCTAGTTCCACCACCGGTAGAACGTCACAGCCACGTTATCCTTGAGATTGCAAGGAGACAAGCTGGACCAGTATTTTAAGTCATTAAGGGAAAGACAAAAAACGAGTGGAATGCTAGAAGTACTGGGATTTACACAATAAAAATTGTGATGACGGCTACTGCAGAAAAAGCTAGCTTTAGTAAAATGATTGCTTGAGATCGTCAATCTATAGATCTTTTGAACGGCCACCACTGACTGTGTATGCAGGTCTGGCTGTTTGCGCTTCTACATACAATATACGAGCGTTGATTCCAACTACCCTTCTTTCGTCCGATATGACTCTTCGCAATCGCATCGAGTTGAATCCAGAGGAGGACCTCTCCATCAAATTGACCGCACTGATTTTTACATGAAAGGGCACATCAAATGAGCTCAATCGCTAGAGTGATGCTCCACTGAATTCGACCGAATACAACCACACAAGGATCTGGATCGGAGGAATGAATGGCTGTAAACAACTCACTCAGAATACAAAACTACTGAGACATGAGCAAATCTCGTAACTTGAGTGGCTTTGAACTTAGCATTACCCTTTCATGAAGAATAAAGGGAGCAGAGGAGATTGGAGGGCAGAAGAGGGGAATGCTCTCGCACCTCAGCATCTGTTTGACGTGTTTCACATCGCGCCGTACGAAACAATAGGCAGTAAATAAAGGTTAAACAATGTGCTCTAAACTAGGCTTCAGCTTAACTGGAGGTCAATGCCGATATGTGCCCATGAGAGCACGCGGCGCAGTGATTAAAGGTGCCCTGCCAGACACGATTGATCCGCGTTCAAGGCTCACCAAGGCTTCCATCCCATCAAGGTCAGTGAATTAGATCAGATTTGTCTCGGAGGATGTTAGCACTATGATACATCGGGAGGTCGCTGCGAATCATTATGAAGACCAAAGATGCGATTAACCACCTCAAACGGAGCTAAAACTCAAAACAAATGCAAACATGATCTCCAGGGATGGATTAACGTCGAGAACTTTATCCTTTCTCATTTTGTGCTCCCAATCCCATCGTGATTACTGACAGACACCGAATTAAAAATCCCAATGGTGTAATGGACAACTAAGTGAACCTCGAAAACCGTAATCGTGGGTTCGAAGCCAAATCATTAGAGTTTTGCTCACATCTCAGCATTCTCGTAGTCCGTACCTCACATCGTACCCTATCATGAAAAAAGAATAGGCAGCAAAATATTAGATTTTGTAATTCGAATAAGATCAAGTCGATTCTGAAAAAGGCAAGGGCGCCAAAATGTTACTTCGATAAAAGTTTTATACCAACTTCGTTGTAGCTCGTGATTAGAACAAAATATAACTATTATTTATGTCGGTGATAATGAAAGCTAGTCCTCAAAACTACTGCTCCGTTATCCTTTCGCTGTACAAAAACTTTTCATAAGAGTGTTAGTAATCATTTGAAAGCTTGAATCTCCGATGAGTGCGCTACGTGCTCCGTTTTTGAAAAACCTTTTACAACACTAGCAGAAAAAAACATTTGTGCTTCATACACGCGTATTTCCCGCACGACAGAATAAATTGTAAATAGCCTTTCGACAGCTTAAGTTACGGCATGCCAAAGCTACGCTTATTTTCCGGAAAGACCGCCTCAATGCAGTGACGCAGGAAAAATAGGATCGAGTGTGGCATTTTCGCTGCGGTCTGGGTGTCCGCCGGAAGTAGACTCGAGACGGCATTGCGCGGGCAACCAATCGAAATGCTTTGGCACGCCACATGTGAAGTGCGACTACTGTTATTCGTTTAGGAACTTCTTCTCCGCTTCGGAAGATATTCCAGATAAGACGCATGACTCTGATAGCACAAGATCTCCCCTAAACATTCATACGTGCTTCCGGCGAAGTGAAACTTGAAGTACGGAGCGGGTGTGAAATTAAATTTCATTCTGGATGCTACACCTTTATAAAGGGTCTTTCCAGAAAAAGAACACGTAGATGCATTAGCCAGAGATCTAAGCTGTCGAATAGCAAACTAATACTATTATGAAAAAATCTTGTCCAGTGAAGGGGCTTGCTCTTCCTTTTCTTCCCGGAACATAAAAGAACCGAAAAAATCTTGACAACACTTGCCAACTATTCCAATGTGCTACTATGTATCAGCTTGGTTTTTGAATTATAACATCATGTATGTAACAAACCTGACGCCCGTATAAGTACTTGCACTGATCACTCCTGATGAAATCCATCACACCCTGTGCACCTCTCGCATCAAACTGCTCCTGTAATCGTAATAACACATAAAATATGAAGATGAAAAACAACCAACACTGTCGTGAACGATCTCTTTTGTATTTTTTTCCTTCCAACCACTTTCTTGCAACTTTTCTACTAAATTATTCTTCGCTTTCTCTAATTCAGGAATAAGGAACCAGTAATTGTTGAAACTACTAAGGCGCATATGATCACGCAAATTCAAAGAATCAATGGCGGATAATCGCAGTTGTACGACATTTAATGGATGAAGGATAGAGTTCGCGGTGTTGATTAATCTCTGAGGGACCACCAAACATTCGACCTCACAAAGCACTGTTAGAAGCGATTGATCGCATATCTGACTTTCCGAATGACTTGCGGTGGCCTTCCGATCTATGATTAGTGGTACTACACTTGCAGACGAGTCTGATACCAATTTGCCGACCCCTGATTAACGGAATAATTAGTGAGTCTTAGGGGCGAAATTTAACCGTCAATCACGTGTGTGTTGCAAGGCACCTCTGACCGCTGTAGAGTAAGTAATGCGTGAAACATACGATTCTCTCTGATCCTCCTCGAGTGCCATTCTCACTAGAATAGCATTCTTGCTTTACCACGTCTGTACCAAAAGAGAGCACTGACGACGGGGCTCAGACATTTGTGTAGGGCTTTCTCAGAACACTCCAGCTATAAACAGTCCCATGAGTGGAAGGAGAAACACGTCAAACGAAGGAAAATTCATCGTAAATCGTAATTGCACTTCTCAATCACTGCTCAATACAAAGTTTATCCTAGGGAGACAGGCGACTGAGTACGAAAAAACAGCAAGAAGTTCCATGTATACTGAAAAACTCGGAGAAACAGCTTTAAGAGAAGCAATCATGTAGAAGTAATACTGCATTGCGAATGTAAGCAATGCAAAACTGAAAATGTACAACTAGAGATGTGAGATTCAAGGAAAAAGTTCTTCATGACTACCTGAATTTCTCAACTCACTAACTCATGATTTCTGGAAAAAGTTGCACTGCATTTTCCTTCCTTTTTTTTGCTACATACAGTGCATACAATTTCGGAAAAGCTCATTCAACCACATTTCCACCAACTCCTTGCATTCTTTCGCTCGCCTTTTCTAGGCGTTTTGATTCTATGCCTTTGTAGTTACTCATTATCTAAACAGCAGTTATACACTCGAATAACTACTATTTTTCTTTTCTTGCAGATCTAGCATAGCCGTAGACAATCGATAAATGGTGTGCAGTTAATGCGCTTTTTCCGCTCCTCTCGCTTGTGCCTCTGCGTCTCTGCCCATATTGGGCGGGGCACTAGTCAAACACCTCATATAAAAAGCCACGGCAAGCGCGTCCGCAGCAATCGGACCTTGACGCCTACCCCGCGCTAGGGCGCCGCCTCTGCCCAGCTTATAGCTTCTACATGGCTCCAGGCACCTTTGACTCACCTTTCACCCAACGCAGAATTCAGACGAGCTTCAAGATTCCTCGAAAACTTACCATCCGGACGAGAACGGCCTCATCGATGGTGCACCGGGTGAAGGTGCACTCTCTGAATTTCAGAGGGGAATCGAACTCGCGGTGTTTCGTTCGAGAAACGCATGCAACTCGTGTCATGAAAAACTAGGCAGTGTAAGAGAAGATTTCAAGCAGTACTGCAAGGAACGAAAATCCTTCAAGAGCGGAATTGTCTTCCGAGATGGACGCAATCAAAAGCTGCCAATCCAGGCAAACGTTGCTGGAACACCATCCAGACGCACCACCCGAACGGGCATCCAGACACATCGGCCGAAGAAAGCACCCACTTCTTCACAAGATGTGCATACACCTGGCGGATGAGGCATCTGCACCAATCGAACGAGGCAAGAAAATAGCCAAACGAGTAGCCGAACGGAGTCATCAAGCCAAAAACGATCTACCTCAGCTTGGAGAACCAGAAGGTACGTTTGAATTCAGTCAGTTCGTTCAAAGTCATTTCCTGTACCTTTCAAGCATTGTCGCTATCCTATACGTAGGATTAAACAAAAACCAACCAAACCATTGGCACGGTCAATCAAACACTAGTAAGTACCTTTCGAACTTATGAAAGCCGAGGTAAATGGTCTAACTTAAGCGCGGACGGCACGAAGAAAAGGAAGAGTATAACTATCCGAATGGGAATGGCCGAAGCAGACACGGTGTACCGTAAAAGTTCAACACCCGAAAAGAACGAGTCACAAAACACTCATCACAAACTGGAGACAGCAGAAGATCATATCGCGACTGGAGAAGACTATATCATAAAGCTAGAATTGTCGCTTAATATGTCGTTGTTACGCTGTTATATTACTGTGATATTGTCTCAACTGTTGTATATTACAGGTTATTCGTTTTCTGTACCATCGGTAGAATTCGTTCGTTCTTTGTACATAAACGTATCATCACTCAACGGTGCTCTCACTACTGAATCGTCAAGATCCACGTGATATAAGATCTACACAATCGAGCAAAACGGTGTTCAATGTGCATTCATCTTACAAAACACATAGCCGCCAATAAACCCATCCCACTGGTGGTACACGAACCAAACCGCCACAACCTAAGTTTCTACTAAAAATCCAATTCGCACAGTTTCTGAATTGTGGTCAAGAAAATCACTCAGACAATAGTACTGCTAGGTGATCGCAAGTGACACGAAGAGATTATCAGAGCGCTCCGATTTATTTTAGTCCTTCGAAACTTTTATACCTGAATATTTGTTATCCATGGATTGTACTCCAATCTTAGACTTGCTTGTTTCCAATCAAATCTAGCGCTCCAAGCTCTGGAGGTAGTACGGTCAGCCTGTTACCTAGAATCTTTCATGAATCTTCTAGCCATTTCACTGACAAAAAAAACTACTGCAGATACTTGTAAACCTGCAGTTATCGGTAAGCTTTTGATATTCTGAGACAACTTCCAGTAAGATCTTATGTAACCGTTAAGTAGATAACTACAGATCAAAACATACAAACCTTGGATGTGCAGTTTTTTCAAATAGTCAAATGGCCGATTTCTCGTGGAATTGTTAGTAGATCGTTATCACGGAGAACGAGAATCTGAATAACATTTAAGTAATTTCTCTTACATTCTTTACGAAATTAGAGAATGCTTAAAACACCTGGAGGTTACGAAGGTTCATCACGTCTCCAGGAAGCATTCAAAGTCATTATCACCCAAACAGAGCGCTCGCAAAGTCTCTGGAACTATGAAAGCGGTTCTGTTAGGGACACTGTTACATGCATCTACACATTAAGATTAGCGTTTTTTGTCAGATAATAGTGATTTCCACAGTTCAGTCCAAAATATGCATTTATTACAAAAACAAACTCGCAAATATAAGCTTAACCGATCCCAGAAATCCCTCTCAATACTTGTGGGTGTCCAAAATGGTCCAAGAGATTAACAGAATTTACAAAATGATTTTCCTAAACCAAATGCAAGTATAGTCCTTACGGTGGCATGACGGAATGAGAACGCTCAAAAAATGCCCTGTTCTCGGAGCGTGTCACTGGCCCAAAACACATCACTAATACTGAGAAAATAAAAACATTCTAAGGCATTTCAAGGATAGAGGTCAGCGCAGCGGTTGGTGATGTGGTGTACCAGAAAGCATATGAAAAAGCAAGACGCTGATTCGATCCACTTCACTGAACACTCTCTTGCAGTCGCTAAACGAACAACAGCTCGGCAGCTCTTACTTTGCAGAATAAATAGATAATAAGAGTATGACCGCCATGTTATCTCCATGTGCTATCTTTATGATTATTCACCTCTGAAACACATAAGTATTCTCAGTTTGTGCAGAAATACTGTGAAAACCCGTCTAGAAAGAATGAACAACGATAAGCAGAACCTAAGTCAAGTTCCCATGGGATTCTGGTCAGCTAGCCAAAACTCAGAATAACATAAAATGATATTTAGGTTTAATCCGCTTCTAATTACAGATAAAAAGCAATAAGAGCCAAAGAAATAATTGCTTGATTTTCCACCTTCGATCACTAATCCTCAGCGCGCATCGTTATTTGCACATTCGTGAGATAGCACCAATGGATCCTGAACAAGATCTTATAACTATTAAGTCGTTAAAAGTTTTGAGACTATAGCAATCACACCAAATTTACTAATCAGAAGCAATCAAAGCTCATGATTTGGTATCCTTCAATAGCGTATTTCTTGCGAACAGTTTGGTATACATCTTGCTATATCTGCTATGAGATGGAGCTCGTCTTTGAAATAAATTAGCTCGCTACCCATGAACCGAATGGGGAAAATGCTAGTGAAGCGGTGCGCAAGATTAATGAAGTTTCCTATGGACGACCCAAGCGCGACCGATCCTTAAGACTGCTCACTTCAGCTTCAAACTTCACGAACCAGTTCCTAGCCGTCCTTTCGCAACCGTGTCATCGTCCTGAAGCTTCGTTAAGCTTGCGCGCCGCTTCACCAGCATTTTGTCATTCGTGCGTGAGTAGCGAGCGAATTTGTTCCCAAGATAGTTCCATCTGAAGGCAAGCATAGGCAAGTTGTGTACCAAAATGTTCACAAGAAAATGCACAACGGAACGTTACCAAAACCATGCGCTTTCAATATTGCTGGTTAATAAAATGGGTATTTATTGCTCTAATGCCAAAACTTATAGAACAACCTTATAGTAATTAAAAACTTTCCTTTAACTTCGGCTATACAGATCACTCGCATATTCTTTGATGACTTAGCGAAGGGACAAAGTCGGTGAATGAACCTTATCTATACGGCTGGCGTTCGAGACGTTCCATCCTGTTCAGAGACGATTGATCCGAGCTGATGTTCCTCAGTCCTTCATCCTCAGTGTGGCTTTCCCTTCACTGCCGTTTAAGTCAAAACTTTTCCAGAGGATCACTGTCCAAATGAGATACTCTCTCAGCAGCGCTCACCTCATAGAGGACGGTTGTTAATGATTATGCCACTCAACGAAGGCGAAAGATACAACGAAGACGAACACTGTGGAGCATCAGCGCGGAAAAATCGGCTCTGATGAAGATGGAACGCGTCGACACGCCAGCCAAGTAATTATGAATTTCAACTACTTATGTCGAAGGCATGAATAAGATATTAAAGGATTAAAATGTGATACTTTGTTACTTATAACACGAATACCGATAGTTGGATTTGGAAGAGAAACTACCCTATATATGAAAAGAAAGTCGAGAACTTCGAGAATTAATAAGATTGATTTCAAACTCAGGATTTAGTCTCATAAATAACAAGAATAAGTAAATTTATTACAATACTCTCGCAGTTATGAGAATGTTTGGAGCCTTCTCAGAGTTAAGGTTTACGGGCACTCGTTGTCTTTGCTGTCACCGAACATACTATTCAAACGACGTGCAGGCATGTGAGCAAAGCTACCACTGGAGATAATATGTTTGTCTAGAATGGTACTGGCTATTGGATGTTCAATGGTTCTTTCCGCGACATCTAGAAATATAGTGAGAAAAGCATTCGCACCAATACTGCAAAAGACGACTACGCTTCAAGAGCGGAATCATTCACCGAGATTGATGCGCTTGAAAGTCGTCAATCAAGGAGAACGTCGTCGAATTAGTACTTAGACACATCATCCGAATGAGGCATCCAGACACACCGATGAAGAAAGAGTCACATTCTTAAAAGAAGTGTCCACACCTGGCGGATAGGGCATCGCGTCAACTAAACGAGGCATCCAGAAACACCAATTCAAAAAAGTATCACACTCAGAAGAAGTGTCCACACATGGCGAATAAGGCACCGCTTTAACTAAAGAGGCAAGAAAATAGTCAGACGAGCAGTCGAAAGGACCAAGCCAAGAAGTGAAAAACGTACAACCACAGCTTGGAGAGCCAGCCGGTACGTTCGAATCCAGTCAACTCGTTTGAAATCACTTTCTGTACCTTTAAGGCATGTCGCTCATCCTACCCATTGGACACCAAACAAAAATCAAACCAAGCACTGGCTCGATCAATCAAGCACCTAGTAAGTACCATTAAAACTTAAGACGCCGAGGTAGATGGCTTAAATGAAGCGCGGCATGAAGAAGGACAGCACAAATATACTATCCGAATGAGAAGGTCCGAAGGAGACACAAAGTACTCAGAATTTCAGATAACTGCGAAGGACGAGTCACAAAACATAGTCAACTAAACTGGAGACAGCAAGATCAAATCATGACTGGAGAAGAGTATGTCATGAAGCTGGAAATGTCGCTTAATATGCCGTTATTACGTTGATATATTATTGTGATATTATCCAAATTGCAAATTGCTGTATATTACAACTTATTCGTTGTCTGTAATATCTGTGAAATTTGCCCGTATTTGTATATAAACGCATCATTACTCAACAATGAGCGGACTATTACATCGTCACGATCCACGTGGTATAGGATCTACACAATCGAACGAAAGACGTTCGAATGCATTTAACTTCAAAAACGCGCACCCGTCAGTAAACCCATACAGTCGTGTAGAGACCAAACCTCTATAACCTATGCTCTATTAGAATTCTTCTGTTTCTGCACATTTCTGATTTTCGTTCAAAAAAATAAGGAATTTACATCACTGCCGTTCGAGTCAAAACTTCTCCGGAGGAGC
>JAHQIW010004412.1:0-17939 GCA_019055375.1 Parelaphostrongylus tenuis | reverse complement strand
GCTTACACTCTCTTCTTACAAATCTGGCTTGAAGCTGACAAAGCGGCTCTGAAGAAGGCAAGTCAGCGATGCCTCAGCCATCGGCTTTGGAGAAGATACACCCACCTCACGAAAGCTTTCATCAGAAGAACAACTAGTGAGCTATTTTTCATTCTTCACTTTACAGCCAGGGCCCAACAAAAGTTGGCTTTCGTTTCATGAAAGTGTTTTCTTCTCAATAGTATCAAACTCTTCTTTAGAGTCGTTCCATAAGTTTTGGCATTAAAGCAATAAACGCCAGATTTATCAACCAAAAGTAATTAAAACAACATGATTTTATTTCCCTTCAATTGAGCATTTTCCTGCAAACATTTTGGTATAGAAGTTGCCTTTGTTTGCTTCAAGATGGAGCTGTCATGGTAATAAATTTGTTTTCTACTCATGTACGAATGGCGGTAAGGGAAAATGTCATTGGAGCGGCACACCAAAAATAATAGAGACTGGAGCAGGATATGTAGCAATGGCCGGCTAGGAAGTGGTTCACGAAGTTAGAGCTGGAGAGAACAGTCTGGAGGATCAATTGCACTCGGGCCGTCAACAAGAAGCTCCATTCATGTTGTCATTGTATTGTCAATGTTGTCTAGGCGAATTTGTGCATGAGTAGCAAGCGAATTTATTCCCATGACAGCTCCATCTTGAAAGCAAGCGGAGGCAAGCTCTATACCAAAATGTTTGCAATATGCGCGATCGAAAGGGACCAAAATCACGCAGTTCTAATCACCCCTAATTGATAGTTTCGTCTTTATTGCCCAGCGCCAGAAATTATAGAACGACCTAGTAAGGCAGTTTGTGAGACTTTCAAGATCGTCTGTCACCATCCGTTCGTCCCGATCGAGAACGACGATGACGTACAAGACCAAAACAGCTACTAAATTATGCACTTCCTCTAAGGCAGTACCTCTTTTAATTGGCTTGACGACTGTTCTAGTTCATTCAGCAAATGCATGAAGTGTTCCATTGTATTCGGTGACGAAATCAATAGGCGTTTCATCGCAGTGTCAACGTCTCTTGTGTGATATCCCAACAACTGAAGTGATTATTTCGAAAATTATGGAGAAATCGAAAAAGAACATCTAAAAATAAACCAAAACATCATGAGAATCATAAGGCAAAGAATTATCGGAAGCAAAACCGATCTGTTCAGAATATCAAAAACACTTCGCTTAAGTCCTCTCGGAATCATGGACCCAACCCTCTGCGTCTCTAACCTCAGCGTGTTGCGTCTGACAATGGCGTCTAGCCCCCAGCGTGCCATTGTTAAACACACGCTGGATAGAGACGCGGACTGGTCGTGTCCGAAAGGGTTAAAAATTAAGCTTAAAACAAACTCTGACCTGATGAACTCTATTGATTCGAAAACCACGTTCCGTATCGACACAAATCACCTTGAGTCCTCTAGCGATAGCCACAGCCGTAAGTTGCATGCCAAAATACTAGTACTTAGTACTTAAAATATTCATCAGTACACAAAATAAATACTCAGGATGCTTGAAGTGAATACGTAAAATATTGACATACTTAGCAAAACACCCAGAAATTCAAGATGCCACTCTATGGACCATCAGAATCATTCCGACGCTCATCGCGCGACGTCAAATCTCACTCAGCTACTGTGATGGTGTCGTTGCTCCTCGTGGGAAAGTAGGCGGACATCCAGACACGCGTGCACGGACATACAGTTTGTGCCTGTTTGTTTAACTGTCGCGCAAGTCACAGCACGACGTCGCCTGCCTTTCAACACTTGTCCTTAGAGAAATACCTACTAATACATAAAAAAATACTTAAATACGTGGAACAAACACTTGAGATACTTGGAATAAGCAACATAAGGATAAAGCTCTTGAAGTTGATCAATCTCTGAGCCCTGCGCCATATATTCGCCTTCGAATTGCAATTTAGTTTGAGGTGAGTGAATGCATATCTGGCTTTCACAATGACTCGCGGTGACCTACCGCTGCATTGAGTCAGTGCCACTTATCCTCCCAGGAAAGTCTTAGTCTTGTATGGTACCAATTTACCACCCCCGGAGAGATGTTTGACTTGGTAAGCAATGAGCGCGAGATCGAACCATCGACCTTGTATGCGACGCAGAAAACCTCTAAACACTACGTCATATGCGCTCTACTGAACGGCGAGTCAACTACGAACACCTATCAAAATATGAAACATCTGAAATACGTTGCCAATAGTTGGAATCGCCCGTCACCTGTCGTTTCGCTGATCGTCCAGTGACTAGAGCGGTCACCAATAACAGTTCCATCTTCCACTTATCGCTTGCAAAAGTAGCCCAAAAGGGTAATCGGCCAAGGGATTTGTTGAGCATCATATCTTCCTTCTAGTCTTCTCGTGAAGTAATCATACCATCGGATCGGTGGTCTTACTGCAGAGCGCTAAATATCCCAAGGGATCCAGTCGGTAACGGCTTAAGTCCATCGGTTGTCGTTGAAGCGCATCACATATCCGGCCCAACTTATTTTCGATATCTTGGCGTGCAGAACGGCGTCTCAGATTTTCGATTGACGAAGGTCGGAGTTTCGGATCCTTTCTCTCATTTGCGAGATACTGGATACTCCTAGCATCGAGCTTTCAATAGCGTGTTCAATAAGACAAAGCCTTCTATTCTGCCTACGTAGCTACTGCTTTTCTGCTACATACGTCAGGGCAGGGATAATCGTCGAGCCGAAAAGGTGGGCACGGAGTCAGATGTTCTTTGTGCTCCTCACTACATCCGCGATGCTCTTAAACGTTCCCCAAGCCGCTCGTTTCCTCCTGCTCAACTCTGGGGCTAGGTCGTTCATCATGTTGATTTCACGACCTAGATAGATGTAAGTGGAGCATTCGGAGATTGTCGTTCCGTTGAGCGTGAATGGGGCATTAGAAACCCATCCGTTCCTTCATGAACATTGCTTTCGTTAGATTCAGTTGAAGACGAATCTTTCCACAAGCGTTATCGAAATCGGTCAACATTCGTTCCGCTTGGCTGATGTTTGATACTATGAGAACGATATCGTCAACAAATCGAAGATGGTTTAATTGTTCACCGTCAATTTTTACTCCCACATCGTCCCATTCTAATATTCAAAAGACGTTTTGGAGGGTGGCAGTGAAGTTTTGGCGAAATTGTATCGCCTTGTCGAACTCCTCTTCTTACGTTGATGGTGATATTGCTGAAGAATGGAGATATTGTGGTCGTGAAATCTTTATGAAGCTCACGAAGGATCATTATGTGCAGAGTAGGTACGCCCTGGTTATCCAGAGCCGCTTCCCTTTTCACTGAAAGAAAGGCTTTCTTCAGATCGGTGAAAGTTAGACAGAGCGGTAGTTTGTACTCTCTTAAAACTTAAATGAGTCTTGTTTGCGATCGTCAGGATGTAGCCTATGGTAGTAAATCCTTCGGAATCCTGCTTGTTCGCATGGCTGTCCAGTTGAGATAGATAATTAAACAGAACAAAGTTTTAAGATAGCTAAAACACCTAATAGAACATTTGAACCAGACATTAGATCACTCAAAACACTTAGTGATATAACCAAAATACCGACTATATTTGCTAAGAACTATGTATGGTATATATGAGCACATATAAGGCAGTGGTTAGAGGTGCTCTGCGTCACACATAAGGTCGGTGGTTTGATATTGCGCTCACGGCTCATCACCGCGAGTTACTATAGAGGCCAGATATGAATACAGTCACCCTCAAACGCAGCCAAAAATTGGACACGAATACAGGGCACACGCCTCAGGGATCGATCAACACCAAGACATTTATCTTTTTATATATGCGCGTACATACGTATATGCATGTGTATATAAATGCGTATATGTACATATATACACTTATACATATGAAATTGAAATCCACATAATACCGACGAGCCGTGGCCGAGTGGCTGTCATGCCCGAAGCGACTCGTGTAGGACCGAACCTCCAGCCCTCAACGCTCTCTGGCAGTCAGTAAGAACGCTCTGTGGAACGCCACAGCCCGGCCATTCTCGAGATTGCAAGGCGACGTGCACAAACGGTATTCCGCGGCGTTGGAGAAGACAGCAAAAAACGAACTTTTACTTCGTTTAAGTGAATGAATGCATATTTGGTCTTTTCATAGTGACTCGCGGTGGTTCCCTCGTTGTATAAAATCAGTGCTCCTTATTCTCCCAGGCAAGTTTATACCAGTCTGGTACCAATTTACCGACCCCACAGGGAAGAATGGCTTGGTGAGCCATGGGCTCAAGATCGAACCATCAACCTTGTGTGCGACGCAGAGCACCCGTCAAAAATCCATAATACTAACCAAATTTGTGATTTTCCGCAACCGGCCTCACCAGAGATTTCTGTTATCGTTCCTCGAAAGAATCCACCACCTGACAAGTAATTTTGAAAAGAAAAAGTCAAGAAATTACGAGAGCACGTGTAGGCTTAGCCATAGGTTTAAGCTTAGAATTGATACCATGCAACCCTTCCTTAGCGTCCTAAATTTTAATTTATATTACTGAAGGCTAAGACCTGATGAACAGCATGAGAAGACAGCTTTCACAAGTTCTATGAGTTTTTGCAAGCTTCATAACTCACATGGGGACCATCAAAGGACCGATATCTCCTTAAACTTCTTCTCTTACATATATATATATATATATATATATATATATATATATATATATGTATATACGTACACATATATAAAGCTTAGCTATATGTATAGACACAGATATGTGCAGATTTGCATATATATACATGTACACAGATGTATATACATATAGACATGTATGTATATATGCATGATATATATATATATATATATATATATATATAGATAGAGAGAAGAGAGGGAGAGGGTACAGCGCAGTGATCAGAGGTGCTCTGCGTCGCACACAAGGTTGATAGTTCGATCCCGCGCTGAACAAAGCAACATGACTAACTTGTGAAAGCTGCCTTTTCATGATGTTCACCAGGTCATAACCCTTCTTAGTGTTTAGAAACATAAATAAGAACTCAGGACGCTAATGAGAAGTTGTGGTCCCATAACTTCTTCAAGCCTAAGTCTAAGTCTAAGCCGAAGCATAGGCTTCAGTGCGCTCGCGTAATTTCCTGTTTGACGAAATCCATTACATTACTCTAGCAATTGATGGAGCGACAATTCTCTACAGGGGCCAAATCAGTGATAAGAAGGAACTTACCCATCAAAATGTCAAGCAAGGTGCAACCTGAAGACAGCGTAGCAGCACTCGACAACTCAAACTCGAGCACTTCGCGAGCGGATTTGACCTCAATCGATCGCGTTCCAGACATGTGACCTCCAAAAATAACACATTAAATCCAAGGAGCTGAAAGTAATAAACGACACAGACTGGGATCCGATCTTTGCCAAGATCAAATAGGTTAGGGAGGGCCGTGACAGTGTGGTTCTGATGCTCGTCACGGCGCGCGTGAAGCCTAGTTCAACCGCCCGTGGAGCGTCACAGCCAGGTTATCCTATGGATTGCAAGGAGACAAGCCCGACCAGTACTCTATGTCATTCAAGAAATAGACAAAAAGGAGTCGAATGTTAGAAGTACTGGTATCTGCACAATAAAAATTGTGATGACGGGTAGTGCAGAAAAAAAGGATTCAGATAGGTTGAGGTCTCGATAGCAAAAACTAACTTCAGTGACCTGATTGCTTGAGATCGTCAGTCTATAGATCTTTTGAAGCTATGGAAAATGCGGCGAAGAAGCTCTTTTGAAGGGACCTAAACAGCCACTTGCGACAATAGAGTCAAAAAATGGATTCAAAATACGCGCCAAGCAGTCGACACGGAAGGCCTCACCTCACGCCTAAATTAAATTCCTTGCCGCGCGCGCGCACGATTTAAATACGTCTCGTACCGGCCACGTGGTGTCCCCTAGAAGACGTGTCGATTGTGCATTCTTCATCTCACAACGATCTATACTGATTCCCAGGACCAACTATTGATTAACCTCAGCAATGATTGAGTAACTCCTTAATTCTCTTAGTCAGCGAACAATTCATTCAGTACAATCTAGGGGAGAAAGAGAGCGGTCTGGGGAGCGTTTAACCCTTTGAGGACCAACGTTTACAGGAAGGCGACGTCGCGCCGTCGCTTTCCTAAGAGACGCAACGCTGCCATTACCTGTGTATACATGTCTGGCCGTCTGCGCCTGCTTTCCCACGAGACGCAACGCCATCATACAGTAGCTGAGTGAGATCTGACGTCGCACGGCTTGACACAAATGTACTACATGGTCATAAGGTCCTTAAAGGATTAAGAGCACCAAGGACATAGTGAAGAGGACAAAGAACATCCGATTCCGTGCCTACCTTTTCGACTCAGCTGTTTTCCCTGCCATAACATTAGCAGCAGAAACCTGCTTGCTACGTAAGCAGGATGAAAGATCACTTGGCGCTATTGATCGCGCAGTCGAAAGGTCGATGCTAGGAGTACCCCGTATCGCAAATGAGAGAAAGGATCCAAAGTTCTAACGCACGTCAACGATCGCAGGTCAAAGACGCTGTTCTATACGCCAGAAATCCAAAAAAAAAGTGGCCCGGACACGTGATGCGCTTCAACGACACCGATGGACAAGAGCCGTTACCGACTGTATTCCTCAGGATGTTGAACGCTCCACAGGAAGACCACCGACCTGATGGTCCGAATTCTTCACGAGAACACTTGAAGAAAGATATCTTGCTAAACGAATCCCTAGAGCGAGGAGAACCCACTGGGCTATGCTAGCACCCGCTCGAGTCACTCGAGATCAATATGGGACGATGAGTGATACATAGGATACACACTATGGGCAGTGCAAGATACACAGTTGCAATGGCTGACGTTTCGGCGGTATCGCCTTCTTCGTGGCCTAGAGAGTTTTATTTGACTTAGATTTAGAAACTCCTAGGTCATGAGTAAAATCCGAACCTGAAGTGGCTTCAACCCGTCATTTCCTTTTCAAAAAAGAAAGGGTAAGGGATTGAAGGACGGTGAAGAGGACTGCTGCCATAACCAAGTATTCCTCGAACCGTGTTTCGCTTAGCCCCGTGCGAAACGATAACAGTATGTAAATGGTGAACTTTGTGATTTGAATGACGGCTTCAGCTTAAGTGGAGTGTGAAGCCGATTTGCACCTCCTGAGCGCGCGTGGTGCAATGGTTAGAGGTACTTTGCAGCACACACAATCAATCGAGGGCTGATGGTTCGGTCCCGCGCCCAAGGCTCACCAAGTTCTCCATCCCTCCGAGATCGGTGGATTCCAGATTACTTAGAATAACGAGTCACAAAGCACACTCAACACAGACTGGAGGCAGCAGAACGTCAAGTCACGACTGGAGGAAATAATATCATAAAGCTGAAAATGTCGCTTATACGTCCTTAAATTTCATATTAGTGTAACATTGTCTTGCTATATATTAAAGCTTATTCGTGGTTTGTAACATAGCTAAAATCTGTTCTTTACTCATATATAAACGCATCATCACTCAACGACGCTCGTACTGCTACATCGTCAAGATCCACGTGGTACGGGATCTACACCATCGAACGAAAGGCGTTCAGATGCTTGCGCCTTTCGCTTGAAGCTTGAAGCCCGATGCTTGAAGTTATTTTACCATAAAGAACATGCACCCGCCAGTAGACCCATACAATTAGTGGGTGTACCGACTACACCGCTGCAACCTATGCTGTATTGAATATCTGTTTCGACACGGTTTGATTTTCGTGAAGAAAATAATGAGCGCTATCAATCTCTAACAGTCGGTCTCATATTCTCATCGCGTGTTCTGCTGGTGATCGACAGGTGACTTAGGCTGATATTGTACTCTTGTAAAAAAACAAAGTAATGGCAAAAATTTATACATGGCAGTACAATATGGCAACGTAATGCAAGGCATTGATTCGATCATAAGATATTGCAGCATAATGATAAAATTATTATGCCAATGACTAGTGTAACGTAGTAAGTACATTTAGAATTTAGTGCACGATCTCGCAGGGGAGTTAAACAAAACAAGAGGCTCGATAGTGCAATGGTTAGCACGCGATCAGCAAGGATGGACACGGGTTCAACTCCCGACCTAGGCTCGTTATTTTGCATATCACTCACCATTCTTTGTTATAACAGTTATAACATCATAGCACTACTTTTAAAGCGGTAGAGGATGAATCCCGGTAGCTTATATAGGGACACGACCGTCAACCTGCTAGGCAAGATGACACATTAGTACAAGATACATGGAGCTATCGGTCATACATGAATGCGGATATAGCACAAGAAAATCGTGATTCACGTTCTCCGAGTCCTCATTAAGCGCACTGCGATTGATTCATCGTCTTGCGAGACAGCTTTCTATCCTTATTTCGCTTCGGTGGCACTGCTCCTGACGTCACTTCCTCAAAAAAACCTCATCATCTAATAACACTTTGTTTTAGTGGTAATCTTACACGAAGCTGTCGCGGAACTTCAACCGAGCTAAGGTATGGACGTCTTCGTCTTCTTCAGAGCCATGTTGTTTCCAACTACACTTCCTTCGTCCGATATGACTCTTCGCAACCGCATCGAATTGAATCCAGAAAGGGACCGCTCTATCGAATAGATCTCACCGATTTTTACATTAAAGGGTACTCCGAATGAGGTCAATCGCTAGAGTGATGCTCCACTGAATTCGACTGCATACGACCACACAAAGATCTCTATCGGAGGAATGAATGGCTGTAAACAAGTGACTCAGAGTACAAAACTATGAAACATGAGCAAATCACGTTACTTGAAGTGGCCTTAAACTTACCATTAACCTTCCAAAAATCATAAAGGGAGCAGAGGAGATTGTAGGACAAAGGAGGGGGATGCTCTTGTACCTCACTAGTTGTTTGACGTGATTCACATCGCGTTGTACGAAACAATAGGCAGTAAATAGGGATTAAACAGTGTGCTCTGAACTAGGCTTCAGACTTAACTGGAGGTCAATTCCGATATGTGCCCCTCAGCGTACGCGGCGAAGTGGCTAAAGGTGTCTGCGACTCATCCCATTAAGGTCGATGAGTAGATCAGATTTGTCTAGGAGGATTTGGCACTATGATACATTGGTAATTCGCTGCGAATCATTATAAAGACCAGATATGCGATTAACAACCTCAAAGGGAACTAAAAACAAAAACAAATGCATAGATGATCTCCAGGGATTGATTGACTTCGAGAGCTTTTTCCTTTCTCATTTTGTGCTCCCTATATCAATCCCATCGTGATTACTGACAGACACCGAGTTTGTACATG
Organism: Parelaphostrongylus tenuis; assembly: GCA_019055375.1. Lineage (NCBI taxonomy): Eukaryota > Metazoa > Nematoda > Chromadorea > Rhabditida > Metastrongylidae > Parelaphostrongylus > Parelaphostrongylus tenuis. Next base: position 8,642 of record JAHQIW010004412.1, on the reverse strand, counting down.
TATAAGAAGAGCACATCAACGTCCCGATGGTGTAATGGAAAATTAAGTGACCCCCCGAAAAACGTAATCCTGGGTTCGGAGCTAAATCATTACAGTTTTGCTCACATCTCAGCATTCTCGTAGTCCGTATCTCACATCGTACCCTGTGCAAAATATTGGATTTTGTAATTCGATCGAGGTAAAGTCGGTTCTAAAAAAGGCAAAGGCGCCGAAATGTTATTCCAATAAGTTTTCTTTCTTTTTTTTCTCAACCTTCTTTGAAGCTCATGATTACAACAAAATATAACTATATTCATGTCGGTGACAATGAAAGCTAGTCCTCGAAACTATTGCTCCGTTATATCACTTGATCTAATACCATTATTAATATCTGAGAAATTTTGATATCAGACACGAATCAAACTCGCATTTCGCCCTTGCCGGAGCGCGTGCTAACGAAGAACAAAGAGGGGTGGTAAACATGTGTCGATAGCGCAATTGGTTAACACGCGCCTCCGAATAGGGTAAAATTCGAGTTCAATTTCTGTCTGACGTCAAAGTTTTGCTTATCACTCAACCACTATTGAGTATATCTGTAGCATCATACCAGCGCTAAAAAGCGGTTAAATAAAAAGAGCTCTTGTTTATATCTGGGAAGGTGAAATGGTCACATAACCGAAGGCAACACAAGGAAAACTGGTTTTTTTATGGTATCCGAAAATAAATGAAGAAACGACCCCCTTCGCTGTATGAAAAACCTTTCATAAGAGTGTTAGCAATCAGTTGAAAGCTCAAATCTCTAACTAGTGCGCTACGTGCTCCGTTTTTGAAAAACCTTTTTACAACACTAGCAGAAAAAAACATTTGTGCTTCATACATGCTTATTTCCCGCACGACAGAATATGTTACTCAAATTGTAAGTAACCTTTCGACAACATAAGTTTCAACATTTAAAAGCTGTGCTTATTTTCTGCAGAGACCGTTTCACTGCAGTGTAGCAGGAAATATAGGATCGAGTATCACTTTCGGTAAAGTCCGAGTGTCCGCCCGGCGTAAAGTCGAGAAGGCATTCCGCGAGCGATCAATCGAAATGCTTCGGCACGTCACATGAGAAGTGCGATTTTTGTTATTCAATTAGGAATTCTTTTTCCGCACCACAAGATATTCCAGGTGAAAGCGGGTAGGAAACATAATTTTATTTCAAATGCTACAGCTTTGTAAAAAGCACCTCTCAGAAAAAGTACACGTAGATACATTAGCCAGAGATCTAAGCTGTTTAATAATAACTAATACTATTGAGAAATGTCTCGTCCAGCGAAAGGGCTTGCTTTTTCTTTTCTCCTCGGATAACATAAAAGAACCGAAAAAAATCTTGACTACACTTGCCAGCTATCCAAATGTGCTACTATGTATTCAGCTTAGTTTGTGAATTATACAAGATGTATGCAACAAACCTGACGCCCGTATAAGTACTTGTACTGATCACTTCTGATGAAATCCATCACACCTTGTGCACCTCTCGCATCAAACTGCTCCTGTAATCAGAATATCACTTAGACATACGAAGACGACGAACAGCCAACACTGTCGTGAATGATGCCTTTTGTATCCTTCTCTCCTTCTAACCACTTTCTTGTAACTTTTTTTCCTAAATTATTCTTCGCTTTCTCCAATTTAGAAATAATGAACCCGTAATTGTTGAAACTACTAAGGCGCATATGATCACGCAAATTCAAAGAATCAATGGCGGCTAATCGCAGTTGTACGACTTATAGGTGATGACGGATAGAGTCCGCCAAAGCATTGTTAGAAGCAATTGAACGCATATCTGACTTCCCGAATGACTCGCTGTGGCCTACCGATCTATGGATTTAGTGGTACTATTACCTGCAGACAAGTCTGGTATGAATTTGCCGACCCCTGATTGACGGAATGATTAGTGAGCCTTAGGGGCGAAATTTAAATGTCGATCACATGTGTGTTGCAAGTCACTCTAACCGCTGTAGAGTAAGTAATGCCTAAACCATACGATTCCCTCTGACCCTCCTCGAGTGCCATTCTCACTAGAAATAGCATTCTTGCTTTACCACGTCTGTACCAAAAGAGAGGATTGACGACGGGGCTCAGACATTTGTGTACGGTTTTCTCAGTACCCTCCAGCTATAAAGCAGACCCATGGATGGAAGGAGAAACACGTCAAACGAAGGAAAATTCATCGCAAATCGTAGATGCACTTCTCAATCACTACCCAATACAACGCTTATCCTAGGGAAACAGGCGACTGAGTACGAAAAAACAGCAACAAGTCCCATGTGTACTGAAAAACTCGAAGAAACAGCTACAAGAAAAACAATTACGTAAAAGTAATACTGCATTGCGAATGTAATCAATGCAAAGCTGAAAATGTACAACTAGAGACGTGAGATTCAAGGAAAAGTTCTTCATGACTACCTGAATTTCTCAACTCACTAACTCATGATTGCTGGAAAAAGTTGCACTGCATTTTCCCTTTTTTCTTTTGCTACGTACGGTGCATACAAGTTCGGAAAAGCTCATTCAACCACATTTCCACCAACTCCTTGCATTCTTTCGCTCGCCTTTTCTAGGAGTTTTGATTCTACACCTTTATAGTTACATATCATCTCTACAGCAGTTATACACTCGAATAACTGCTATTTTCTTTTTGTTGCAGATCTAGAATAGCCGAAGACAATCGATAAATGGTGCGCAGTTAACGCGCTTTATCCGCTCTCTGGCTTTGTGCCTCTGCGTCTATGCCCATGTTGGGCGGGACACTAGTCAAACACTGTAGCAACCGTTCCACGGAACGGTCGCTACTTCTCTGAGCGATTGAGAGCGATCGTGGACAATACCATGGCAGGAACATCGCTGCGGGACCCAGCCAATGGTCGCGCCGCCCGCTGCTGCGGGGCGGCGATCAGGGCCGCCCACTTCTGCGGTCAGTCTCGTCTCGTCCTGGTGTCCTGATCGGTCGTGTCTTCTTGCCTTACTCCTCCACCTTTGCCCCCTTTGATTCTCCGCCTCTGCCCGACTCTAGATCTCTGAGTGTGCCCTCGTTGTTGTGTAAGTGGCCCACATAGTCCATCGACCCCGTATATTTAGTATTTCACTCACGTCAGCTGTAACAGCCTTCAGTGGCAATAGATCATCACATTCAACTCTATAGCGGGGGAGGATCAGTCCCCGTTGCTATAAACACCTCATATTAGAAGCCACGGCGAGCGCGTCCGCAGCAATCGGACCTTGACGCCTACCCCGGGCTAGGGCGCCGCCTCTGCCCAGCTTTTAGCTTTCTACATGGCTCCGGGCATCCTTTAACTCACCTTTCACCCAACGCAGAATTCAGACGAAATTCCAGCTTCCTCGAACAAGACTTAGCATACAGACGAAAACGGCCTCATCGATGGTGCACCGGGTGAAGCTGCACATACAGAGAACAGAGAGCCCCGGAAACTGCTGCAGAAACTGTGGATCCATTAATGTTCAGTGATATATAAATCTCTGAATTTCAAAGGGAAATCGCAGTCGCGGTGTATCCTACGAGAAACGCAAGCAACTCGTGTCATGAAAAACTAGGCAGTGTAAGAGGAAGATTTCAAGCAATACTGCAGGGAACGAAAACTCTTCGAGAGCGGAAATGTCTTTCGAGATAGACGCAATCAAAAGCAGCCAATCCAGGCAAATGTTGCTGGAACACCATCCAGACGCACCACCCGAACGGGCATCCAGACACATCGGCCGAAGAAAGCACCCACATCTTCACAAGAGGTGCCTACACCTGGCGGATGAGGCATCTGCACCACTCGAACGCGACAAGAAAATAGCCAAACGAGTAGCCGAACGAAGTCATCAAGCCAAAAACGATCTGCCTCAGCTTGGAGAACCACAAGGTACGTTTGAATTCAATCAGTTCGTTCAAAGTCATTTCCCGTACGTTTCAAGCATTGTCGCTAATCCTATACGTAGGATTAAACAAAAACCAACCATACCATTGGCACGGTCAATCAAACACCTAGTAAGTACCTTTTGAACTTATGAAGCCGAGGTAAATGGTCTAATTTAAGCGCGGACTGCACGAAGAAAAGGAAGAGATAAACTATCCGAATGGGAAGGGCCGAAGCAGACACGGTGTACCGTAAAAGTTCAACATACCCGAAAAGAACGAGTCACAAAACACTCATCACAAACTGGAGACAGCAGAAGATCATATCGCGACTGGAGAAGACTATATCATAAAGCTGGAATTGTCGCTTAATATGTCGTTGTTACGCTGTTATATTACTGTGATATTGTCTCAACTGTTGTATATTACAGGTTATTCGTTTTTTGTAACATCGGTAGAATTCGTTCGTTATATGTACATAAACGTATCATCACTCAACGGTGCTCTCACTTCTGAATCGTCAAGATGCACGTGATATAAGATCTACACAATCGAGCAAACGGCGTTCAATGTGCATTCATCTTACAAAACACATAGCCGCCAATAAACCCATCCCACTAGTGGTACACGAACCAAACCGCCACAACCTAAGTTTCTACGAAAAATCCAACTTGGCACAGTTCTGAATTGTGGTCAAGAAAATCACTCAACCAGTAGTCATGCTAGGTGATCGTCAAGTGACACGAACAGATTATCAGAGCGTCCGATTTATTTTAGTCCTATCGAAACTTTTATACCTGTATATTTGTTATCCATGGATTGTACTCCAATCTTAGGACTTGCTTGTTTCCAATCAAATCTAGCGCTCCAAGCTCTGGAGGTAGTACGGTCAGCCTGTTACCTAGAATCTTTTCATGAATCTTCTAGCCATTTCACTGACAAAAAAAAACTACTGCAGATACTTGTAAACCTGCAGTTATCGGTAAGCTTTTGCTATTCCTGAGATAACTTTCGAGTACGATCTTATGTAATCGTTAAGTAGATAACTACAGATCAAAACATACAAACCCTGGATGTGCAGTTTTTTTAAATAGTCAAATGGCCGATTTCTCGTGGAATTGTTAGTAGATCGTTATCACGGAGGACGAGAATCTGAATAACATTTAAGTAATTTCTCTTACATTCTTTACGAAATTAGAGAATGCTTAAAACACCTGGAGGTTACGAAGGTTCATCACGTCTCCAGGAAGCATTTCGAAGTCATTATCACCCAGATAGAGCGCTCGCAAAGTCTCTGGAACTATGAAAGCGGTTCTGTTAGGGACACTGTAACATGCATCTACACATTAAGATTAGCATTTTTTGTCAGATAATAGTGATTTCCACAGTTCAGTCCAAAATATGCATTTATTACAAAAACGAACGCGCAAATATAAGCTCAACCGATCCCAGAAATCCCTCTCAATACTTGTGACTGTCCAAAATGGTCCAAGAGATTAATAGAATTTACAAAATGATTTCCTAAACCAAATACAAGTATAGTCCTTACGGTGGCATGACGGAATGAGAACGCTGAAAAAATGTCCTGTTCTCGGAGTGTGTCACTGGCCACAAAACACATCGTCAGCGCAGCGGTTAGTGACGTGGTGTACCAGAAAGCATATGGATAAGCAAGGCGCTGATTCGATCCCTTCAGCGGACACTCTCTTGCAGTCTATAAAGGAACAACTTAGCTCGGCAACTCTTACTTTGCAAAATAAATAGATAATAAGAGCATGACCGCCATGTTATCTCTATGTACTATCTTCATGATTATTTACCTCTGAAATACTTAGGTCTTTTCAGTTTGTGCAGAAATACTGTGAAAACACGTCTAGAAAGAATGAAGAACGACAAGGGTAATCTAAGTCAAGTTCCCATGGGATTCTTGTCAGCTAGCCAGAACTCAGAATAACAGAAAAGGATATCAAGGTCTACATCGCTGCTAGTTTCAGATAAAGAGTAATGAGAGCCAAAAAAAACTGCTTGATTCCCCACCTTCGTTACTAATCCTCAGCCCACACCGTTTTCTGCACATTCCTGAGACAACACCAATGGATCCTAAACAAAATCTTGTAAGTAATAGGTCGTTCTAAAAGTTTTAACACTATAGCAATACCAAATTTACTAAACAGAAGCAATCAAAACTCATAATTATGGTATCCTTCGATAGCGCATCTTCTTGCGAACGTGTTGGTATACATTTGCCTGCTATGAGATGGAGCCGTCTTGGAAACAAATTCGCTCCTACTCACAAACCACTGGAGGAAAATGCTAGAGAAACGGCGCGCAAGATTAACAAAGCTTCCCGTAGATGACCCGAGCGCGACCGATCCTTAAGACTATTCTCTTCAGCTTCAAACTTCATGAATCACTTCCTAGTCGTCCTTCCTACAACCGCACCATCGTCCCAAGCTTCATTAAGCTTGAGCCGCCGCTTCAACAGCATTTTGTCATTCGTGCATGAGTAGCGAGCGAGTTTTTCCCAAGAGAGTTCCATCTGAAATCAAGCTTAGGCAAGTTGTATACCAAAATGTTCACAAGAAAAGGCACAATTGAACGTCACCAAAACCATGCGATTTTAAATGCTCTTTTGATAGAATTTGGTGCTTACTTCTCTAGTGCCAAAACTTATAGAACGACCTTCTAGTAGATAAGAACTTTCCTTTGACTTCGCCTATACAGATCACTCACATATTCTTTGATGACTTAGCGAAAGGACAAAGTCGGTGAATGAACCTTATTTATACAGCTGGTGTTTCAAGGCGTCCCATCTTGTTCAGAGCCGATTGATCCGAGCTGATATTCCACAGTCGTTTATCCTCATTGTAGCTTTCCCTTCACTGCCGCTCGAGTCGAAACTTCTTCAGAGGAGCACCGTTCAAATGAGATACTCACTCAGCAGAGCTCATCTTAATGATTATGTGACTCGGACAACGAAAGCGAAAGCCACAACGAATACAAACAACTGTGGAGCATCAGTCCGGAAAAATCGGCTCTGATGAAAGTGGAACGCGTCGACACGCCAGTCAAATAATTATGAATTTCAACTACTTATTAAATATCGAAGGCATTAATAAGATAATGAAAGGATTAAAATGCGATACTATGTCACTTACAATACGAATACCGATAGTTGGATTCGGAAGGGAAACTACCCTACAAATGAAAAAGAAAGTCGAGATTTCGAGGTTTAATAAAATTGATTTCAAACTAAGGGATTTAGTTTCATGAATAAAAAGAAGAAATAAACTTATTACAATAGTCTCGCAGAGTCTGCGAGAATGTTTAGAGCTTTCTCAGGGTTAGTACGTGAGAGTCATACCGACGACTCGGTGGTGTCCGCAATGAACCCTACCTCGCAGCAGAGATGAGGAGACATACCTACCTCAGAAAGGCTCAAACATTCTCACAGACTATATGGAATATTTGAAGCGAGGCTTGAAAAAAGTAGCTGAGATGGATTTCTACAATCTCATATTTTAACTCTTCAAGAGAAGACTGTGGAATAGGAAGAGACATAACTTACTTGAGAACTACTCAACGGAACCCTGTTTAAAAAGAAAAGCAGAGAATCGCATCACTGGAAAAAGACAAGAGAAAGGTAACCAAGAATGTGAGTGATAAACAAAACTTTGAACCACGAACGAGAAGCTGCGAGTTCAACTCCCGGCTGATTCCAAAGCTCTGTTTATCACTTATCACTGAACATCCTTGCACATATGCAGCTGTAACGTCATAACACTCTTGAAAAGCGGCCAATTTTCAAAAATTCTACTACACAATAAAGATACAAATCAATCTCGATTAAGAAGTGGAAATAGGCATCGGAATAGCAAACGCAGCTGATAAACACACAAACTCATCAATAGACACTCACTTTATTTATGGATCAATTTGAAATAACCTCAAGGGCAGCGAAACTCTTCAACATTGAGAGATACGCCAGAGCCCTGAAAACATACTGATTGAGAGAGACAGTGAGACCTTTGGCAGAAAAAAAAAGACTGCAAAGGAGTCAAACAATATCATTATTACATATCCACGAGTGGTTAATACGCAAAACCATAACCTCAGGTAAGAGTTGAAAGAGTGATAAGAGCGGGAGCCCCGATAGTGCAGTGGTCAGCACGCACTACCGGAAGGCTGGAATCCGGGTTCAACTGCCTGGGTTTAAGATTTTGTATACCCACAACACCTAGATATATATCTATTACATCACAATACTGCTGCAAAGCTGTAGAATAAAGAAATTCAATATTTTGCATACCATTATGACAAGCTTAGAGGAACGTCGGCGAGAAAACGGAGACTTCCACAAAGTGATATGCTTCGTGGTGTCCGTCGATCCATCGTCGCTTCGTTCGAGCCAAAGTCCAACAGTTGGACTTCGTGAGCAGACTCGGGAGAGAAACGGTACAGTTACCCACTCGTCCGATGAAGGGTCAGGTCGAGACGAGACATGGTTCACGTATATTACCTCAAAAAGCTAGAAGGTTACAACAGCCCTGAAAGACTGAGTAGAAGATTCTCAAGAACTTGGGTAACAAAACATGTGTGATTGGTGTAAAGGGAACAACTCACAGCGACGTTATGATGAACAGCAATATTGCTCAAAATGGTCAGAACTCTTCTCCAATTCTGGAAGTTTTCCTTATCAGGACAGCCACGAAAGAAAAGGGCAACTGAATCGACAATGAGTGCGGCAGTCTGAAATGAA
>JAHQIW010004410.1:0-171281 GCA_019055375.1 Parelaphostrongylus tenuis | reverse complement strand
TCTCCTGTTATATTTAGTCTTTACTAATGACGAAATTTCCTTCAGTACAAAAAAAATATTTCATTAGAATACTACCACAACGTCATTGTAGCCGCCGCGTGCAGAGCAGAATGTTAACGTCGTTGTCAAGGTATTAAGGGACTGATAGGCGAATGGAAAAATTTGCAGTCCCACTCTGCAAACCAATCAAAGGGCATTCAACCATAGATAAAATACTATACCCACGTCGAGAAGAAGATGTACCACACGAGGGTCATAGTCGACAATGCCGGCTTCCTCAATGATTGCCTTCAAATGCGTGATATCCCGACTCGCATCCATAGCAGCACCCTCTCCCATGTCAGAATCATCTCCGTAGTTAGACGTGTCACCACCACCACCACCAGCGCCTCCTGGCCCGGACATATCTTAAGACTGAGAAGGCGAGAACCTGCTGTTCTTAATGAAGTAATCTGACCATAATTATTTCAAAAAGCGCTATAAGAAGCAAAACAACAGTTCTGGTAGTAGCCTTGAGGTGACAATAACACGCAATACGGCTAAAATCCATTTATCAAACGTTCTTGAATATTAAACAGTCTGCAAAGCAAGAAAGCCCTTCTTAGCTATGTGAGGCGTTATAGTATAACAGCAGTGAAGCATAAGCAAGAACAGTCAGGCAAAGAGCGAAAATCGAAAAATACTGGTGAGTACGTGGCCTTCAGGAGTGTAATGCCCATCGATTGGAGAATGAAGCCAGGAATAAACAGCTGATATACAAGGAAAAAACCAATCCAAATTAAATATGGTTAATATTTAAGAATTCATCACATTACGAACAAAGTCGGCAATGTTCACATTCCCGTGAGAATCGTTGTGTCCAGCCAAAAGCTGATCAACTTCTTCATCCGACAAACGCTCACCTAGAACAAAAGAACAGAGTCTCTTTAGTAATTTGAAGCTCCAAATATAAGGACTAGTATGAAAAATTTCGTTACATCTTCAATCGACTATTTTAAGACCTCATTCGAAAACAGTACAATCTGATAACATAGTTTCAACCTTTCATGTCTGTTATGGCACTTCAAAAAAGCTAGAGACGTGTCTCGACATTCCAACCTCATTAGTAACACGATGCTTTTTCGTTCAGTCAGTAAGTTCCTCGGCGATATATATATCTTCTGCACAGAGGAACCGACCACGAAATTTTTACGCTCGACATACGGTGGAAGGACAGTCGATTGATTGGTATTGTTACATATGCTTTGTGAAAGCCGCAAAGCCATGCAATCGACATCAGTCACTCCGGAGGAACGTCACGGTGATCCTTTAAGCGTACGTCGATTGTAAGGATTCGTCGTCGATTCCTCTATAAGCCCATAAAGGGGTATATCCTGAGAGACTATCAAAGAGGAACGAGTATTGATGGCTGGAGGCCGACCGTGTCTGTACTTAACAGGCTATACAGACCTCTAAAGCTCGAATCTTATGAGGTGATGTTCCGTTGTCTTGTTAAAGCGATTCGCTTAATCTACTCATTATAAATTCCAAGATCGACTATCTATAAGCTCCGCATGGTCAATAATTCACAGTTTTTCACTTGATTAGCCAAACACGACCCAGTGTTGGCTTATCAGTGAAAAACTGTGGATTAATCAACACACCTTTCCATTCATAAACATTCTGTCGTTAAACTTTAGGCCAAGAATTCCACCTCCTCAACTATCTGTTCTCAACAATAGCAAAATGTAGTTCGACTGTTCATAGAAGTGCCTACTATTTGAGATTGCTTCGAGGATACGAAAATATCGTAAAATGGATTTCATATGACTCCAGATGACGATAAATCTATGTTTATACAACATCAGCAACCGCCGAATTGTTTGAAACATGACGAAGCTCATTTTTGATCAAATTATAAGGCCAGTATGCGGCATAAAAATGCAAGGCCTTAGCAATTTTTTCCAAAAACTAGCTGCGGGTTCTGCAACGAAAAGTAGCCGTAGACGGTGGCTAATCGGGACAAAAGAGGTGGAATTGTTGGACACGCACATGGGTCACTGAAGTAAACTGGTTATGAAGGATTTCGGTGTACCATAGTCTTCCTCATCCAGCAACCAGTAAACGACTACCTCCTCAAATAACTCATCGTGTAAATCTATTCGTTGAAAACATTCAGAGTACAATCGCCACAACACTGGATCGCAGAGCGCGCAGGCGCAGTGGTTGGAGATGCTCTGCGATCCACACATATTCGCCGGTTCAGTGCCGCGCCTAAGGCCATCCAGCCTTCTAGTCCTCGAAGTCGGCGAGTTGGTGCTAAATTTGTCCAAGAGGGCAGCAGCACTGATTTGGTACATTTGTGTCACACTGAGAGTCACTGTGGAGGTCAGATATTATTCATTCACTTCTGACAATGCTCGATGAAGCCGAATGCCTGGCGCACCCTTCAGAGATTGATCAACGCTGACAGCCTTATGTTTGCTATTAGACAGAATGCAGAGAGATATGATGCTGGCCGTAACGCCGATCAGAACATAGAGTTGGTAGCATTCCTGCGTTGTGACTTTCGATCAAAAACACACAGCTGACAGCACTTTTATATGCTGAATCAGACCGGCTGTAGCGAAGTAGCGTTTCACCAGAGAAATTTCTTAGACCTCCATTCCTACATAAGCCTAGTTCAAATCACTCCAGGCACTTCTTTCACAACAGTTCTTGCTATGCTCGACAACATTCATCCAGCCTTCTCTTTTCCAATCGTATTCGTATGTGTTTAACTTCAATCGTGTTCCACAACATAACAAGAGGATTACAGACTCAAATCCAAATACCTCACCCTCTATAACTCATAATTTTCAGATCCCGAACCCTAACGCTACGTAGACGAGATTTCCAGCCATATAGAACGTTGAAAACATAGCATTGCATCTAGCTGATGCTTGATTGAAAATGATAAGGTTTAAAGTAATAGCAATAGTTAGAAGCTCTTGAATGGAAATCCTACACCTCATTCTAAACTAAAAAACCTCTACAATGACAAACCTAAGGTTGTGAGTAGATGACGTAGCTCTGCGACGTTGATCAGTCCATTTCCTTCTTTATCGAAGTGAGAAAGACCTTCGACAAACTCTTCGACGGTGTGCTTCTCCCTCAAATAATGACATGCACAGCAAGATCGCAAAAGCACAGAGATCAAAGTTCTAACAGTATACAGAAAAAATCTTTTGGAACAACAGTACCTTTCACCTAATACCCTTATAAATGTCAAGCTTAATAAGACGAATACGCACTTAACAATGCAATTATCTTGTACCTTTATTTCGAGTGCTTTGTTTGAACCACGCTCAAATTTCAATATATCTTTTCATTATTATTTGAGCCAACATGTCATGTGGTCTGGTAAGGGCTCTTGTACACCCCGATACACGTGTTTCGTCCTTACAGCCTCGTCAGTCGGGCAAAACTCTGTGTTAGGTGAAGATTTCGCTTGACATAGAGTGTAAAGCGTTCGTCTTCGATAACTCTCTGTAAGGGAGCAGAGCTCCCGAGAAAACTGACTATAAAAATATCGAAGGACGACGGGTTCTGCCCGACTGACGAGTCTGTAAGGACGAAACACGTGTATCGGGGTGTACAAGAGCCCTTACCAGACCACATGACATGTTGGCTCAAACAATAATGAAAGAATGCAATTATCACTAAAGACCATCTATAGGCTCACCAAATCATCGCTGATATGCCAGTGCGCATAGTTCCCTATGACTTCTTATCACCTTAACGGCTACTGGGTTTCCCTAAATGCTGAATCGTGATGCAAAATTGATTCCAACCGTGTCTATCAATTTTATAAATCTAATGTTCCCGTCGGATATGGTCTGTGATAATGTTTGCAACCTTTTCGAGGGTTGGTACGTCAGAGCCATACGTACGTTTCGGAGGTGTCGCTCGCTTCTTCAGTGGCCCACGCCCCACACTGAATCTTGCTTTATAGCAGGGATGAGACGTTATCTATAGTGATAGCGCAAAATACTGTATTATCATAATTTTTCAGTCGATAGAACATGGCTGCTAATGAATATGTGGGCTATTGATGAAGCGGGCGACATCGCCGAAACGTACGTATGGAACTGCCATACCAACCTCGAAAGGACTCTAAACATCCTCACAGACTATATAGAGTGTTTATAACGAGGTTTCAAAACAGTGGACGAGGTGGATTTCTACATATTCACTACCAGCCATAATTCACGACTAAAAAGTGGTGATAACACAACATCATGTGCCATAAAGAAAGCCTCCCCAACCCTGTTCTAGAGTTCAAAATGGGGCATGGGCCACTTCACTGATGAAGCGGGCGACACCGCCGAAACATAGGTATGGCTCTGAAGTACCAATCTCGAAAACCTCACAGACCATATTGAATGTTCAATGCCAGGACCGACTGCCCGGGCCAGGCCGTTGACGGCTGGGGCTGACAGACAGGTTCGCTGTAGCGTATAAAGAGCGATGTGCAAAATGGGCGTCAGTAGTGTAACGGACAGAGCACGCATTCCCGGAAAGAGTGAGGTGCGGGTTCTAGTCCCAGCTGACGCGAAAGTTTGCACATCTCTCTACTCAATCGGTATATATTTGTAACATCATACCACCGTTATAAGCGGTTAAATAAGAAAAATATCATTATATTGAATGTTGGAACGAGATTTAAAAACAGTCGATAGTGGGTCCCCAACAAGATTATCAGCTGAAAGTAGATCTATGGAAACGCGATGAGCTTACTGCGTCTACGTTCTCGCCAAAGCGAGTAGAGAAACAAACGGTTCTACATTGAACAAGTAAGATCCACCAAGGTCCTTCCAGAAGGCAGAGCCTACTTAATTTTCTGATTCGCGAGGGAATGAAACTCGAGTCACGTGTTTTCGACAGATTTTTACAATCTTTAGCGCGATAGATGGCTCAAATTCATTTCCTCGTATTCGACCCTTCAACACATACATAGTTTCAATTTTGTAAATGAATTAAGCGAATAAAAAATGAGTAGTCCAACAAACACAAATCAAATAAATTAAGTTTTACATAAATAAACTGAACCATAACTATTCACTGAACCGTCTAAGGGCCAAATAAACTCACTTTGTTTCGAAGTTACTTTTTCCACTTCTACTCCGCTCCAATAACCAATTTACTCTTTTAATTTTCCTCAAAATTCCTGCACGTCATAAACAAGATCGAAAATATTACATGATGAGATGACAGAAAGAAAGAGTAATAAAATAATAAAATGAAAGTCCAAATGAGCAAAAATATTATATCTCCTACGCGTTTCAAGCGGCGCGCTTCCGGACTCCCTTGAAGCGCGTTACCTATGCGTACGTTTCTGATAAGAATATAACATGTTTTGACGCGTTAGGTCTAGTGCTAAACAGGCGCCTATTTCGTCCTAGTGGTACTCATCAGTAGCACCCCCTCCCCCTCGGTTCAGCCGACCCATTGAGGGTAAATAATCCTCTATGAAGGAATCGACGCTGATAAATAAATCACCACAAGTCAGATGATGGAATTATCTGACATTGCCGATTCCTTCACAGAGGATTATTTAGTCTCATAGGATCGGATGGAACCGAGGGAGGAAGGGGAGGGGAGGGGTGTGCTATTGATGAGTTCCAGTAGGATGAAACAGGCGCCTGCTTAGCACTAGACCTAACGGCCCAAAATTTGTTATATCTTTATCAAATCATATTGTTTTGAGCGGGTCCATAAAAAAGCGGTCGAAAAAAGAGGTATGTGTGTTTTTCAACGTATTCTTTTTTCTCGCGCCCGAGAAAGATGGTGACCACTGGGTTCAATAGGACGATCGCTCCATCGCTCAGTTCTCGAAAAGGGAAGAGGAGAAAAAAAAAGAACTACAAGCCAGCCAGTTAAAAGAATTGAGCAGTCAATAAAGAGGACTGTTTTGTATGCACGCGTGTACACTATAGTGTTCATGTTGTTCAAAAGGTTCTCTAATCGCAGTTATTGGTTAACATTCGAAAATAATTGTTCTTACGAGGAAAACCCTATGAATTCACCAACGTTTCATCGACCAAAACAGAAAGCATTTTTACGCATTTAGACCTAATTTTGGTAAGATATAGAACCCATTGGGATGAATAAAATCTGTCCTAATGCAAAAGGTAATTCCTTAAGATAGCCAAATAGCTGCCAAGAAAACTCACCGATTCTTACTGATCGACTGAAAAATTGGCACAAAATCCTCGAATGAAAGACGGGCCTCTTTCTCGTAAGCAGCACAGCATCGTCCAATTTCCGCTTCAGTTGGATTTTGTCCAAGAGCACGAAGAACGTCACCAACATGAAAAGAGAAAACAAGTACAACATTCGTTTTACTCAGTTTATCACTTTATTTGACCCGTATCACATTTCCTTTTTTTTTACTGCGCGGGTCCCATACTTCTAGGGTTTCTCTTCCTTGAGGACTTCATCTTCCTCGGAAACAATATAGAATACTGGTCGAGCACTTCTCCTCGCAATCTCGAGTACAGCCAGGCTGGGGCGTTCTGTAGGGCGTTCGCCATGATTGCCGAAGAGCGTCGGAGAACCACCCCTCGTCGAACCACGCCGAATATCACTAGCCACTAGACCACAGCTCCCCTTCCTACTCAAATTCTAACAGTACAAATGTCATACCAAAACAAACTGGGAAATACAAAAAAGGGTTCTTTTGATTAGGAGAGGACAAATGAAAGACCGATCTCATTTGCTAGAGAGAATGCTAGATCCTTTCACATGAATTTTGGTGACTATTCAAATTGGAGATGATATTGTCTTACTTTCAGAAAACAACTGAAGCAGAGAGGATGCTCAAGGAACTCAACGAAGCGTGGAAGAAGGTCGGACTACGTATAGATCGCATGAAGACTCAATTCGTGAAAAAACATGGTGCAATGATGAAAATAGACGGGATGGATCTTTGATTACAAAGACCTCCTCGTACGTATACCTTGGTCGATCACTGAATATGGAGAACAATATGAAGGAGGAACTTGATAGAAGAAGAAAAGCAGCGTGGACCGCATTTGGGCCTCTCAAAGAAGCCACCGACCAAATAACGGACCCCAAATTTACCCGCCAACCTTTTTGATTCAGCGGTCCTCCCAGCACTCTCTTATGCAGAGGAGACGTTGGCTGACACTTCGACCAGTCAAGACTACTGCGAACAACTCACAGAGCGCTTGAACGATGTCTTCTGAAAATTAGTTGACTCTCACATCACCTAGCCGGTTTGCGCAGCTCATATCTCAGGACGTTACCTCATCTTAGTGATCCAGAAGAATTCACATCAATAGCGAAGCACAGATGAGCGGTCATATAGTGAGGAAATCAGATGACAGATGGGCAAAACGAACTGTAGAGTGGACGCCACGAGCATTTACTTGTCCCCGAAGACGACCATCTACAGGTTGGGCGGATGTATTCGCGAGAAGAATTAAAGCTGTATTCATATCTATAATAGCAACAACTGCATTCGTACCTGCCCATCTTCTACTGATCACGGTATGAAAACCACCACCACGGACGACAATTGCGAGAACATGTCCTGGGGTCCGCACAATTCGTGGAGACGGCCCATCCAAGTATCCAAGTAAGTAAGTAAGTATCATTCAAAAGCAGAGAGTTGAGGCTACAGCCCCACGTCGCCAGTATTCGAAAAAGACTTTTGACGCTGCTATAGGAGAAGATTTCTTGGCTTCAGTAACGCCTATTTCGCGCCGGACTGAGCACTTTCTTTGGACTATTAAAGGTCGTGCAATAGCGCAAACTCCTCTGATTCCAACCTGTGCTTATATCCTGAAAAGAGCGTTTCTCTGAAACGCAGTAGGTAAAATAAGTTGGATTCCCATCTGCAATCAAGGGACTCCTTGGCCGATTCAAGCGCTCACGTTCGATGACGCGATATTATCGATTTTTCGGGCATATGAACGCGCAGAGAAGTGTCCTTCGAGCAGTTCACGTGGCTGCTACAGCCAGCAGCACGTGAACTGGCCAAAGACCCCTTGGGTCGCACATGCGAATTCAACCTTATCTACCTGCTGCGTTGCTGAGAAACGGCCTTTTCAGGATATAAGCACACCATTGGCATCAGGAACCACTACGGTATCTAATAATTACTAATCAGCTGTATCACCTGACGTCTCGTTGATCACTGAGTGACTCGAGCGGGCACCAGCAACACTTCCGTTTTTCCCTATTGCGTGCAAGAGTAGCCCAGCGGGTTTCCTCGCTCTAGGGATTCGTTGAGCATCACATCTTTCTTCTATGCTATTCGTGAAGAAATCGGACCATCGGGTCGGTGGTCTTCTATGATCTGATTACTAATAGTCCAACGAAAGAGCTCTGTCCAGCGAGAAACATGCGAGTCTGAGACACAGTTTTGCCCCGAGATCACAGCGTTATAGGAGATTCCGCAAAAGCCGTCGACGTGGGACTGTAGCTCAAGTCTCTGCTTCCGAATAATCACTTACTCTCCCACGAAAAGTTCCTCTCTAGCGAGTGAGGTCCATTTTGCATTTGTCCTCCTAATCAGAAAAAAAAACCAAAAAACAGATAATGTGATGGAAATTCCCTCACGAACCTGTTGTACGCTGATCTTGTCGTCTCCTCTGCTGTCAAAATAACAAAAAACCTCGCGACAATCGGCTAACTGATCATCCATTGCACTTACCATTAACGCTGAAACTACAGTCACTACTATTCAATCGAAACAGTACACTTTCAAAAGAAAACAGCTCAAAATACAACTATAAGAAGTGCAGACGTTGAGGTTAAGCGTCATGAATTCCAAGAAAACAGAAAGATGACAGGCAAAAATATTTATAAACAACAAGTACCCTTCAAGATAAGCAAAAACCGAGAGATCTAGGATAAACTGCGAAAAAACACGGCAAATTAACAGACGAATAATATCGTTTAACCAAGATCTCCTATGCTTTTATTGCTTTTCGGCAGTCTTATGATGTTTGAAACATACCCAAGAGAACTGAGTGGTGAGCAAAAAATCTGACCCCGGGCGGGACTTGAAACAGCGTTTCACTCGTATCGGAGGCGCCTGCTACCACTACACCACCGAGGCACCGTTTCGCTACCTACGTTCCGATATGTTTGCTTCAGTATGGTGAAACGCGGGTTCAACTCCCAGCTAAGATCTTCATTTTGCCCATCACTCTATTGAATAATTCTCCTGAAGTACAACTGTTGGGTGATGTGCAAAACTCTGACACATCGGGCAGGAGTCGAACCCACGCCTCACCATTCCAACCGGACAGCGAACATTCTTGGATATCATATAGTTACAACACCAATAACACTGCTACCAAAGCGATAGAATAAAGAATTCTTGTAAATAAACTATATAATCATGACATATACAAACTTACATACTGAAAATAATTAAAAAACGCACAAATTAACAAATAAAAAGTAAATTCGACGAAGAAAAAACCGATGACAAATGGGAGATGTGAATAATAAGTCCTCCATTGAAAGGAGTAAAAACAGGTACAAAGAAAAAATTACAAAAGGACAAAGAAAAAAGGACGTACAAAAGCACGAATCGCTCGGAAAATCCCATATATAAGAGTAGTTCACATAGATAAGAGCGGTTCAATTTCTGCAAAAAAAAAAAAGGTACAAATCCGCTCTCTTTTCGGGGATTTAAAACGCATAGTAGATTTAGTAGATTTATGGGTAGTTTTTACCCACTTTTCAAAACTAAGAAAAAATAAAAATTACTTAGATCACTACAAAGTACAATTTTTCCGCATAGACCGCTCTTATCTATGGAATCTAAGGGTAATGTAAATATTTTGGTAATAATATGGTAATCCTCAGGACCATACCAGTAGAGCAAAGTGATGAAAATCGATCGAAAGAGCCCCGAACGAACACTAGAACATGCGAGCGATCGGTGTGGGCCGTTATCGGCATTAAATCATCTACATTCTCACGGCCGGTCGACCACCGGAGGACATTCACAGCAGAGCAACCCGACAGCGCCCTTATTCGTCATACTCCCTCTTTTTGGTGAACAACCTTTGCCCCGAAAAACACGGGGAGAGAAAAATTACGTCAGAAAAAAGAATTAGTGACAAAAAAACATGAAATGTCTCTCTCTCTCTCTCTCTCTCTCAGCTTCTTCTTCTTCGTCTTTCTTTCTCTCTCTCTCTCTCTAAGAAGAAGAAGAAGAAGTCATACTCCCTCTCTCTGGTGAGCAATCTTTGTCCCAAAAATTAGAAGGGGAGAAAAATTACGGCAGAAAAATAGAAATAGTGACAAAAAACAAGAAATGCAGATCACGAAGGTGAAGAATAACGACTGGAAAAATACATATGGAAGGGAAAATAGAAGATAAAACACACCCGAAACCGTCAACAGCACCGTTAACAATAAACAATATAAATTCCAAACTTCCTCAGGTTTCACTACCTTTTCGCAGTTTTATAATGTTTCAGAAATACCTAAGAGAATTGGCTGGTAAGCAAAAATTCCGACCTCAGACGGGAGTTGAACCCGCGTTTCGTCCATACCGAGAACGCGTGCTCACACTACACCACCGAGGCCCGCGCTTATGGCTCAGCCTAACTGGGTTTTTAGAGCGATATTGCGTACCCGAACAAACCTGTCGATGGTTGGTGACTGATAGATAAGACAGAGACATACTGAAGAATGAATGGTGACTAAGCGGTAGCCTCTGTGGTGTAGTGGTAGCACACGTCACCGGCATGCATGAAACGCGGGTTCAACTCCTGTCTGAGATCCAGTTTTTTACTTACCACTCAATTCTATTGAAACACAATATAGAGTACTGTAATAGTTACGCGACTACAAGTACTGAATAGTCTTTCACCACCGAATCGCTCGAAGACTGCTGCTTGTCAAAACAGGTCGTTAATTCCACCGACGAGAAATGAAATCACCAAACCTCCATCTCGTCGAAGAATAAATTCAGCGAAACGATGCGATACGACAACTGGAATGGTGATAAACTAGGATGTTATTCTGATAATTATTCTTTGAGCCACGAATGTCAATGGTCTGTTAAAGGAGGGCTGACTTATAGAGCCCGATACACGTGCTTCGATCTTGCGATCTCGTCAGTCGGGCAGTTACCCTTTCTCGTCTTTTGCCAATCCTGTGAGGGTGCTCCAGTCTCCACACTAAGAGTTAGCGACGACGAACGTTTTACACTCTATGTCCAGTGAAATTATTATGATGGAGCACCCACACAGGATTGGAAAAGACGAGAAAGGGTAACTGCCCGACTGACGAGATCGCAAGATCGAAACAGGTGTATCGGGCTCTATGAGCCAGCCCTCATTGACAGACCACTGACATGTGTGGCTCAAATAATGATTATCAGGCATATTAAATTTGAGCTGTGGTCTTAAGAAAACACTCGAAACGGAAGATAAGATGTTATTACTTCCCCATTTTCTCTTGTTATCCAGAAAAATCCAGAAAAACTGGAGGCATAACCCGCTAATACAGGCGCATACGGAGTGGACACCGTACTGTTTACAAAAGTCAGTTTTGGTACTTGTCCATTAGGAGGCGACAAAGAAAAAACGATCTCATTCGCTGTACAAGAAATCTTCATAGGAATGTCAGCAGTCTTTTGAAAGCTTGAATCTCTGACAAGCGCCCTATATGGCCGTCGAGAAAAAATCTTTTTATAGCACTGTAGCATCCAGAATGAAATTATGTTCCACACCCACTACGCGCTTCATTTTATCACACATATAAGTCCTGGAACCATGAAAAGCATCATATCAACGTGCAGATGAATTTCGTAGTATCTGAACCAATCCTTCTATCGTGGAGTTTCTTTCAGAGCGGAGATAAAATTCCCATCAAATATCAAGCTGCATCCCACATATCCAACGGTCAAGGCATCGATTAATGGCTCGCCCTCCGACCGCATGGATTAGCCGATAATCAAGCTCCTTAGAATGTAAAATTCGATCTTATCTTTCCGTGCTAACAATACTACGGAAATAAGGACAGCGTTAGGAATCATTGAAACTTACGCTGTCGAATGATTACTAGTAGTCTGAGGAGAGAGCTCTGTCCGGCGTGGTGTATAACATAAATGTTTTTCTACTCCAGCGCTTTCTAGAGTGCCTTTCCAAAAAGCAAACACATTTTTGAGACCTTCAAAACTTGTGCTTTCGAATGAATACTAATACTCAAGGGAGGAAGTTTCTAGCGAAGTACGAGAGAGATAAGAAAAACAAAACAAGTGGTCGTGTAAAACAATTCTATTTTGGCTTCTAAAGCGTTATAAAAGCTTTCCTCGAAATCCGCTCGAGTGGGGTCTGGCCAGAAATTTGAGCTTTCGAATGACTGCTAATACTAATATGAAAATTCCTGTCAGCAAATGAAATCGGTTTTCATCTCCTCGCCTCATAATGGGCAAGTACCCAATTTTTATGGTCTCATCATTGCTCACGACGACGAGTCTCGAGGCCCTCATGTAAGCCTTTGAAATGGAAAGCCGCGAAAACCAGCATGAATAATAAGAAATTATAGAACAATGACTTTCAATCGACTTTTCTAAGACCTCGCTTA
Source organism: Parelaphostrongylus tenuis (assembly GCA_019055375.1). Classification (NCBI taxonomy): domain Eukaryota; kingdom Metazoa; phylum Nematoda; class Chromadorea; order Rhabditida; family Metastrongylidae; genus Parelaphostrongylus; species Parelaphostrongylus tenuis. The sequence goes on along the minus strand of JAHQIW010004410.1, from coordinate 158,678 downwards.
GAAATCCAATGTAGTCTGATCGAATGTTTTAGGCCTTTCATGAGGTAGCACGGTACGTCTAGTACTAGACATACGTGCCAGCATTCTTACAAGCCTCAGCAGTAGTACATGCCATTCGGCCCAGCTTACTATTATAGGGAATCGACGCCAAAAAGTATCACTCCAGGCTAGCTAAGTGAAATGATCTTCTGATGTTACCGTTCTTTCACAGTGACTGGATTCAGAAGTCAGAGTCAACTTTTTCGGCGTTGGATCCCTATTATAGCAGGGTGACCAGGATGGCATGTGCTACTGATGAAGCTTGCGAGAAAGCCGAAACATACTCTACCACAAGAGACGCCATATCAGCCCTTAATAAAGAGGCTTGAAACATTCTATCAACTACATAAAAAAACCCTGCTACTTATATGTTAGATGGCGACAAATTTTCTACCGACCTCACTCGCTGGACAGGAAGCTTACACATGAGTGTTAGTATTCTTCGAAAGCTTGTATCTTCTAACTACAGCCTTACGTGGTCGGTTTTCTAAAACACCCTTTTATAGCCCTTTAAAATGCAAATAAAATTATGTTTCACACGACCACGTGTTTTCTTTCTTATTCCGCTTATAATTGTTAGACAAAATTCTTCCCTTGGAGTAGGAGTACTCATTGATAGCACAAATTTCGAAGAACTCAAAAATTTGTTTGCTTTTCAGAGAAGCTCTTCTGATAGTGCTGTAGGAAGAAGAAAATATTTGACCCCGCGACAGAGCTCTTCTTAAGACTATTATTAATCATTCGACGTCGTAAGTTCCAATGATTCTAACGTTGTGCTTCTTTTCTGGAAATACCGTTTAGCAGGGAAGATCGAACGAGTTTCACATTTTCGACGACTTGTTTATCAGCCAATTCACGGAGCGGGGCAGGGGCGGGCCAATCTCGTTTAAAATATTGTTATTCTATGAGGGATTTTTTCACCACATTGACAGAAACCTCAGATCGAAACTCAGATCCTGATGATACGGAGAATCTCTACAACGCTAATATGCTTTTCGTGCTTCCAGCGAATTATACGGATGGTAAAATGAAGGCGAAAGGCGAGTGTGAAACATAATTTTATTCTGGATTTACAGCGTTATAAAAAGGCGCTTTGAAAAATCGGTGGAGTTGTAGCCAGAGACTGAAGCTTTCGAATGATTACTAACACTCTATGAAGAGTTTCTGTCCAGCGAATAAGATCGGTTTATAAATTTGCCCCCAGAAGAAATATAAGTACCAAAATTTTCTCAAACGTATTTTTTATACGAGCTAGCTTAAGATCCTGTTATTTTTCCCAGCTTTTTAGAGAAATCCTCCACTAACATCTGAAACAGCTCTTTGACAAAAGAAAAGAAGAAATTTCTAACACTGATGAATCTAGAAAATAAGCGTCGTTAGCAGAGGTATTGATTCATTCTAACAAAGCCGGCAAGCTCGAATAGCCGATGTGCACCACAAAGTCCGGTTACATGACCAATGCAGCTCGTACTTGAGAGTGCATTAATTTTGTCACTGCTTGACTTTGCGACTTCACTCGTATTCATGCATTTGGCATAATATTAATCACGTCAGTTGAATCGACTGGAACACGAGGAAGCGGTGCTTACTTACTGAGGTCACCAAAGGAAGCGGAAATAGGCGCCTATTAGCACATAGAACCTATCGGCTCAAAACATGTCATATCCTTATCAGATTATATCAGTTTTGAGCGGGTCTGTAAAAGAGCGGTCGATAGCAGAGGTATGATTCATTATAAAAGCCGCAAGCTCGACTGCCGGTCACCACAACGTCAGGTAATACCATTATCCGACTTGAGGTGATTATTTTTTACTCGGCGTCGATTCCTTTAGAGGATTATATCACCTCAAGGGATCGACGGAACCGAGGAAGGGTGCTACTGATGAGTCCCAATAGGACGAAATAGGCGCCTATATAGCACTAGACCTACCGGCTCAAAATAGTCATATCCTTGTAGATTATATCGTTTTGAGCGAGTCTGATAAAGAACCTCTTGAAAGGCTTAAATATCCTGTCAGACTACATCGAACTTTTAAGCGAGGTCTCAAGATAGTCTAATGGAAGTAATGTGATAGCAAAAGTTGTTGAGATCTCTGTGACAGGGATGCTTACTGTTTACAAATGTAAAGTACCAAACTGAACGGAGGCTTCCTTTCCTTCTTATTGTGAAGATCAACAGATTACCGTTTCTTCTCCATGCAAATAACATCACGAAACTCTACCAATATTCTGTACCATTTCAAACGTTCCTCCAATTTTCGAACTAAACACAAAATATGGAAAGGAATCTCCTTACTTAGAAGAACATTGGAGTGTGCCATGAACATGAAACTCGAGAAGAACATATGGATAACCTTCAACGACAATCTCACCGTGCACCAGTGATCTTGAGATTGTTGTTCTGAAATCAGCAAGACCATAGAACAAAAATATAAACAACTAAGCACTACTTGAGGCACTAATGATAAGTTTCATTGGAATGCACTCTGCATAACATTTAATTTTTACACAAAAACGAGTAAAAACCTTTGAAAATTTTGGGTTTTTTACAAAAAAAAATGTAGTAGATATCCACCGCTTGCACAGTCGCCATGGATCAGATTGAAAGTCACACGTTCCGTGACCATTTGCAAGTAATATTCTTTCTAACACACAAGCTTCCTAGTGGTTGAAAGTGCTCTACGACGCGCACGTGGTCGATGATTTGATCTCACGCTCATAGTTCACCAAGTCGTCAATACATCGGGGTTGACGAATTTGCACCAGGATTTTTCTGGGAGGATAGAAGCACTGACTTGATACATCGGAGGCCACTGCGAGTCAATGTGAAAACTAGATATGCATTCAATCACAATCCCCTCAAACGATACTCGATGACGTTGAATGCATGGCGCATCTCTCGAGGACTGATCAACGCAGAGAGCTTTTAGAGCTTTATAAGTCTTGCTAAATCAACGTTCATAACGCAAGAGATTCTGGGTTCACTTCATCGAAAGGATAGAAGCTCTCGGTATTTATCAATCCAAGACAAATGTGCCACGTTTCCAACTTCATCAAGACTGGTTAGAGGCGAATGAATGCACATCTGGTCTCTAAAATGACCTCGCGGTGACCTACGAATGAATCAAGTCATTTAAGAACTCTTCTATCCTCCCAACACAACTCGTATCAAGTTACCGATCTCGGAGGGATGGTAGACATAATGATCTTTGGGAGCGGAATCAAACCATTGACCACGTGTGTGTGTCGGAAGGATATTTCTAATCACTGCGCCACACGCATAATGTTGTAATTTATAAGTCGAATTTAAACACCATGAGAATTGATGAATTCAAAGAGAAGATCAGAATGGAGTCTCCAAACCCACAATGTAGAGGTTTTCAGATTTCGTAACGAAAATATGAGTCTGGATATGTTGCGAAGGGCGAAGGCTAGCGTTACTCAATGATGACGGTAAGAGCGCAGAACAATCAAAATCTTTCTCCGACAAACTACTCATCAAGACGGTATAGGGTTTATTTTACTATCTATTCGTTCGCGCGGTAAAGTGGTGTAGGATAAACTGGAACCAGAAGACAGTTATTGCTAACTACTTTGTGATGTACCAATCGACCATGACTTTCTTACTCCTCGGAAAACAATCGCACCATAGAAACTTTTCATTTAAACCGATGAGGCTTCCTATACAACATCACTGCTGCTGCCTGACTAGTACTGAGAAGTTGATTTAAATGGGCAAAGAAAGCGGTTGGATCCATGAAGATATTAAACGCATTAAGAAAGGCTACCGACCCGATGGTCCGACTTTACGAACATTCTAGCGGAAAGATATGATGCATAACCTCTCCCTGGGCTACTCTTTCACGCTATGTGACCCGATGGTCCAATTTCCTCACGATAAGCCTTGAAAAAAGACACTCTATTGGTACTCACTCGAGGATCAACAGGACGACATGTGATGGTGACAGGACGGATGACCTTTTTAATCGCTACTAGTTTCTAAGAACATCAACAACCACTTCTAAGGAGAACGTCTAAACAATTAGTCTGATGGTGACAAAACTTTTGAAGAATACAGCTTCTAGGAACGAGAATTCTAGATAAATCTTACCGGAAAGGGTTCATATTACGATGATTCCTACTGTGTTCAATGAAACTGTTTGAGACGGGTCATAGTAAACTAATCTTATTATCCGACACTTTCTACACGCTATGCTATCGAAGATAAGTTTGGCCAACCACGTAATGCGATCTAACGACAACCGACGAATGGGATCAGTTATCGACTAGATTCTTCGAGGTGTCAGGCGCACCTCAAAAAGACCCTCAACATGGTAATCCAATTTCTAGTCACGAGAAGCCTAGAAGAAAGATATGATGCTCAACGAATCTCTACAGCGAGGAGGACCCAGGAGGGTTCTCTTGCAAGGGATATGGAGAAATGAGAGGTCTAAAGCTCCTACTCGAGTCATCACCGATCAAAGAGAAGATGGGTAATCCGACGTTTGCCATTTTTCTTATAAGTACCAGGTGGATGCTACACAACAGCTCTTATGATTGAAGAAGTGTTCAACCATACCTGCCACTGTGTCATTCGCTAAATCAGTGAAGTAAACAGTGATCTCAGCCTGATTTATGCGACATTTCAGATGCATCTCTCCACTATTGCTGACTTTCACGGTCTAAATAAGACAGGAACCACTTTTCAAATAGAGTCAAAACTTCTTTCAGTCAATGCCAGCTGTTACCACCACGTACAATGTTCCTGTTTCCCACATGCTTCAGAGACTGGAGAATTCTCATCACCGACTTCACTGGTGGAAAGTAGACACCCATCTAAACCAACATAACTATAGAACAACACAATAGTATTGCCTTTAAATATCAGAAGCAAACAAAATTAGCACGATACCTACCATCCCTTGGGCGACAATCGGCCGTTGATAGACGTCCCAGTGAGCGATTTTCACCAATTTGATAGGAAGTTCGTGAACAACGCCGCGATCGCGAAGTTCCAGTTGAAGGAATGGCTTCTGAACACCGACAGTTCTATGGGATACCAATGGAACCAATCAATCAATCTATGTAAATGTGACTTGATCTGATTTCTGGCGTAGTTTGATCTTCAGATAGGACTGCGCACCGCATACACTTTTCTCAAAGTAATCAACATCAAGCTCCATCACTATCTCATTTCTTTCCTCCGAAACTCCGGCAAAATTCTGAAAGCTGATCGCAAAAGAGGTTAAGTTACTTGACCAAAGATTTGAAAAAGGCAGAGAACATGAAAACAACTCACGAATACTTCGAAATCGGGTCGAGACGGAATGAGAACGCTCAAAAAATGACCCTGTTCCCGAAGTGTGTCACTGGCAACAAAACACATGCCTAAAAGTGAGAGAGTAAAAATATTTTACTTCTAGGTATCTCATGGATGAGGAGGGTCAGTGCAGTGGTTAGAAGCACAGTGTATCAGGAAGCACGTCGATGAGTTAGGAGCTGTTTCGATCCCCTCTCCGAGCAATCTCTTGCAATCGCTAAACGAACCCTTTAGCTCGGCAACTCTTACTTTGCAAAATAAAAAGATAATATGAGTATGACCGCCATGTTATCTCTATGTACTATCTTTATGATTATTTACCTCTGGAACACATATTCTCAGTTTGTCCATGAATGCTGTAAAAACCCGTCTAGAAAGAATGAATAACGACATGCATAACCTAGGTCAAGTAACCATGGGAGTCTGATCAGCTAGCCAAAACTTAGAATAACAGAAAAATATCAAAGTCTATGTCGCTTCTAGTTTCAAATAGAGAGTAACAGGAGCCATAGAAGAAAAAAAAATTGCTTAATTCCCCACCTTCATCAGTAATCCTCAGCCCACACCGTTTTTTGCACATTCGCGAGATAGCACCAATCGATCCTAAACAAATTTCTATAACTATAATCTCGCTCCATGAGCTTTAACACCAGGGTGGTAAGCAGCAAATTTAAATAATTAAAACTTATGATTTCGCTTGATAACCTATCGTATACTACTTTCCTATATGTGGATCACCATGGAGCTGCCTTGGGAACAAATTCGCTGCTACTCACGCACGAATGTCGCGTAGAGGAAAATGCTAGTGAAGCGGTGCGAAAGATTAATGAAGTTTCCTATGGACGACCCGAGCACGACCGATCCTTCAGACTGTTCTCTCCAGCTTTAAACTTCACGAATCACTTCATAGCCGTCCTTTCTGCAACAGCATCATCACCCTAAGCTCCATTAAGCCTGCGGGCCGCTTCACCAGCATGTTGCCATTGGAGCATGAGTAGCGAGCGAATTTGTTCCCAAGACAGTTCCATCTGAAGGCAAGCATAGGCAAGTTGTATACCAAAATGTTCACAAGAAAATGCACAATTGAACGTTAACAGAACCATGCGCTTTTGAATACTGCTGGTTAATAATTCGGTGTTTACTGCTCTAATGCCAAGACTTATTGAACGACCTCATAGTAACCTTCCTTTAACTTCGGCTATACAAATCAATCACATATTATTTGACGACTGAGCGGAAGGACGAAGTTGATGAAGAAACCATATATGTATGGCTGGCGTTTCGAGGCGTCCCATCTTGTTCAGAGCCGATTGATCCAAGCAGATGTTCCAGTCGTTTATCCTCATTGTGGCCTTGCCTCCGCTGTGCTTCGAGTCGGAACTTCTTCGGAGGAGCACAGTTTAAGTGAGATACTCACTCAGCAGCGCTCACCTCATAGACGGCGGTTGTTAATGATTCTGTGACCCGAACAACGAAGGCGAAAGGCACAACGAAGACGCACAACTGTGGAATATCAGCCCGGAAAAATCGGCTCTGATGAAGATAGAACGCGTGGACAGGCCAGTCAAATAATTATGAATTTTATTTACTCATTAGATATCGAAGCCATGAACAAGACTGAGCCATGTTAAAAGACTAAAATTCGAAACTTTGTTTTTCACATAAAGAATAGCGATATTTTGACTGGGATGAGAAACTGCCCTGTATATGAAGAGCAAGTCAAGAACTTTGAGAATTAACAAGTATGATTTTATCTTCGGGAATTTAGTTTAATGAATAAAAACAAGTAAATTAATTGAAACAATCTCCCACAGGCTGAGAGAATATTTAAAGTTTTTCGGGGTTAGTACGTCGGAGCCATATGAAAGTTTCGGCGGTGTCCGCTTCATCAGTGGCCCCCCTCCCACCCTGAAACACTACTTTGCAGCAGAGATGGGCAGACAAACCTATCTCAGAAAGGCTAAAAACATCCTCACAGACTATATCGAATGTTTGCAGCGAGGTTTGAAAACAGGCGTTGAGATGGATTTCTACGTTATTATATTTTCACTCTTTGCGAGAAAACTGAGAAAAAGGAAAAGTTATAACTTACTTGAGAACGACTCAACGGAACCCTGTTCAGAAAGAATAGCAGAGAATCGCATCACTAGAAAAAGATAACAGAAAGGTAATCAATAATGCTGAGTGATAAACGAAACTCTGAACCTTGAAAGAGAAGTTACGAGTTCCACTTGCGGCTAATTTCAAAGCTTCTATCACTTATCACTGAACACTCTCTTACATATGTATCTATAACGACTTGACACTTGCAAAACCGCGAATTTTCAAAAATTCTACTACACAATAAAAAACAAATCGATTTCGATTGTGAAGTGGAAATAGGCATTGCGAATAGCAAACGCAACTGATAAACACACAAACTCATCAAATACACACTCACTTTATTCACGTCATTTTAAAACAACCCTAAAGGCGACGGGACTCCTCGACATTGAGAGATACGCCAGAGATCTGGAAACATACTGAGTGAGAGAGACAGTGAGACCTCTAGCAGAAAAAAAGGGTAGAAAGGAGTTAAACAGTATCATTATTATATACCCAGGATAGGTTAATACGCAAAACCTTAGCAGGAATTGAAAGAGTGATAGCAGAGCGGGAGCGCCGATAGTGCAGTGACCAGGACGCACTACCGGAGGGCTGGAATTCGGGTTCAACTGGTGGGTTCAAGATTTTGTATACCCACAACATTCTAAGATATATATCAAGTACATCATAATAGTGCTGTTAGAGCTGTAGAATAAAGAACTCTCATATTTTGTATACCGCTATGACAAGTTCAGAGGAACGTCGTTCAAAAACGGAAACTCCATAAAGTGATATGCTTCGCGGTTTCCGTCGATCCATCGTCGATTCACTCGAGCCAAAGTCGAACAGTTGGACTTCGTGAGCAGACTCGGGAGAGAAACGGTACAGTTACCCATTCGTACGATGAAGGGTCAGGTCGAAACAAGACATGATTCACGTATATTACCACATAAGACTAAAAGGTTACAACAGTTCTGACAAAAAAACATGTGTGACTGGTGTTGAAGTAACAACTCACAGCGACGTTATGATAAACAGCAATATTGCTCAAAATGGTCAGAACTCTTATCCAGTTCTGGAAGTTTTCCTTATCAGGACAGCCACGAAAGAAAAGGGCAACTGAATCGATATATACATATATATATATATATATGATATATATATATATATATATATACATAAATACATACACATATATATACATGTATGTATGTTTACATGAATATATATGCATATGTATGTATACGTATAAACATATGTATATACAGACCAAATACATATACACATATATATACATATATATAACGAGACCGGTTGCTGTGCAGTGGTTAGAGGTGCTCTGCGCCGCTTACAAGGTTGATAGTTCGATTTCGCACTGAACTCAGTACGATCAACTTGCGAAAGCTGTCTTCTCATGATAATCACCAGGTCATGACCCTTCTCAATGTTCAGAAACATAAATAAGAACTCAGAACGCTAATGAAAAGTTGTGGTCCCATTACTTTTTCAAGCCTAAGTCTAAGCCTAACCTTTAGACGAAGCCTAGGCCTCAGAGCGTTCTCGTAATTTCTTGTTTGAAGAAACCCATTAAATTACATTAGCGGTTGATGAAGCGTCAAATCTCTACAGTGGCCGAAATCAGTGATAAAACAAGGAACTTACCCATCGAATTGTCAAGTAAGATGCAACCTGAAGACAGCGTAGTAGCACTCGACAACTCAAACTCGAGCAGTCCGCGAGCGAATTTGACCTCAATCGATCGCGTTCCAGACATCTGACCTACAAAAAAACACATTAAATCCAGTGTACAAAGAACAAACGACACACACTGGGATCGGATCTTTGTCAAAATCAGATAGATAGAGAGTGCAGTGGGCACGCACCGTTTCTCTACTTTTCTACGGCTATGCAAGATCTGCACCGCACAGATTATTAATTATAAATATTTCAAATAAGTAGTAATCATTCGAGGGAGAAACTGCTATATGAGTGATGTGTAATTGTCAAAAATCCATATAAAATCTCAACGAAAAGTGCAAGAAATTGGTGGGGACATGTTTGAATGAGGTGCGCATGAGGAACAGTGGTTAGAAGTGCTTTGCGTCGCGTACAAGATCGATGGTTCATCTCGCGCTCATGGCTCACCAAGCTCATCCATCGCTCTGGGGTTGCTGAATCGGTACCAGACTTGTTTGGAAGGATAAGCAGCACTGACTCAGTACAGCGGTAGGACCGCGAGTCGTTGTAAAGGCTAGTTTTGCATTCAGTAGCCTCAAACGAAGTTGAAAATTGAAGACGATAGCTCGGCGCATCCCTCAGGCATTGACCATCGTCGAGAGCTTTATCCTTTATCCTCCATGTTGAAATGAGCGTTTTGGACCTGTATGCATTGTACGTTATTTAAAAAAGAAGTCGATGTAATGTAATTTTTTCCACAATAAAGAGTCAGTGAGTTGGGGAATCCGCAGTAATGATGAACTTTTCTTCGAATCTCACATTTCTAAATTTGCATTTTGACATTTTCCTTAAGTACATTTGCAGCGAACTGTTATTCTTATTTCAATATCATTCTGGCCTGCAACCGTTCATTGGTAGGGTTAGCGGCAATCGCTTGCCGGTACATATACGCCTCTGTGCTAAACTATCGTTGTGCATGCGCTCTCTTGCAGCAAGCGCCTTCATTCCACGCCGCCGTCTCGGTAGGTGGTTGAGACCGTGGGAAAACTGAGAGCGACATGAAAGGCAGAGGAGAGTACGCCCTGGGTATGGACAACCACTTACTAGGAAGCTGTCACTACACTATCCTCTTCACCATCACTATCACTAATACTTTCAGTATCACTACCACTACCATTGTCACTATCACTATCAAGAATTCTAGTATTTTTACTGCTCTTTCGCAGTGTTGTCATGTTTCATCAATACCTGAAAGAATTCAGTGGTGGGCAAAATCATAGCGTCAGGAGGGAATCGAACCCGCATTTCCTCTCCGGAGACGCGTGCTCTACCACTACACCATCGAGGCTCATTTGCCCGACCATCATCACTATCATGTCTCTGTCTCTGCGTCTCTGCCCACGTTGGGCGGGGCATCCACCAATCGCGTATAAAAAGTCACACAAGCGCGTCAGCAGCAGTCGCCCTTCGATGTCAAAGTGGAGCCCGTCTTCCGGCATTGTGCGGCCCCCCGCTTTCACATGGCCTTGCCTCCAATGCCTTCATTGTCACCTAAGGTACTAATCAAAGGACCCACTGTACGGCTCTCAGCTTCTACACGTTTACGGGCACTCGTTGCCTTTGCTGTCACCGAACATACTATTCAAACGACGTGCAAGCATCTGAGCAAAGCTACAACTGGAAATAATATGTTTATCTAGAAGGGTACTGGCTATTGGATATTCAATGCTTCTCTGCGCGACGTCTAGAAATATAGTGAGAAGACTATTCGCACCAATACTGCAAAAGACGACTACGCTTCAAGAGCGGAATCATTCTCCGAGATTGATGCGCTTGAAAGTCGTCAATCAAGGAGAACATCGTCTAATTAGTACTTAGACACATCATCCGAATGAGGCATCCAGACACACCGATGAAGAAAGACACATTCTTAAAAGAAGTGTCCACACCTGGCGGATAGGGCACCGCGTCAACTAAACGAGGCATCCAGAAACCCAGTTCAAAAAAGTATTACACTCAGAAGAAGTGTCCACACTTGGCGCATAAAGCATCGCGTCAACTAAACGAGGCAAGAAAGTAGCCAGACGAGCAGTCGAACGGAGCAAGCCAAGAAATGAAAAACGTACAACCACAGTTTTGAGAGCCAGCCGGTATGTTTGAATTCAGTCAACTCGTTTAAAATCATTTCTGTATCTTTTAGGCTTGCCGCTCATCCTATCCATTGGACACCAAACAAGAATCAAACCAAGCACTGGCTCGATCAATCAAGCACCTAGTAAGTACCTTTAAAACTTAAGACGCCGAGGAAGATGGTTTAAAAGAAGCGCGGCATGAAGAAGGGCAGCACAAATATACTGTCCGAATGAGAAGGTCCAAAGGAGACACGAAGTACTTAGAATTTCAGATAACTGAGAAGAACGAGTCACAAAACATAGTCAACTAAACTGGAGACAGCAAGATCGAATCATGACTGGAGAAGAGTACTTCATAAAGCTGGAACTTTCGCTCAAATTGCCGTTGTTACGTTGATATATTATTGTGATATTATCCAAATTTGTAAATCACAACTTATTCGTTGTCTGTAATATCAGTGAATTTGCCCGTATTTGTATATAAACGTATCATCACTCAACAGTGAGCGGACTATTACACCGTCACGATCCATGCGGTATATGATCTACACAATCGAACGAAAGACGTTCGAATGCATTAACTTAAAAAACGCGCACCCGTCAGTAAACCCATACTAGTCGTGTACCGACCAAACCTCTATAACTACGCTCTATTAGAATTCTTCTGTTTCTGCACATTTCTGATTTTCGTGAAAAAAATAAGGACTTTACTTCACTGCCGTTCGAGTCAAAACTTCTCCGGAGGAGCACTGTCCAAATGAGATACTCACTCAGCAGTGCTCACCTCATAGAGGATGCTGTTAATGATTATGCCACTCGAACAACGAATGCGAAAGTCACAACGAAGACGAACAATGTGGAGCATCAGCGCGGAAAAATCGGCTCTGATGAAGATGGGACGCGTCGACACGCCAGCCAAATAAGTACGAATTTCAACTACTTATTGAATATTGAAAGCATGAATAAGATTTAAATGATTAAAATGCGATACTTTGTTACTTATAACACGAATACAGATACTTGGATTCGGAAGAGAAACTGAACCTACATATGAAAAAGAAAGTCGAGAACTTCGAGAATTAAGATTGATGTCAAACTTAGGAATTTAGTGTCATGCATAAAAAAAATAAATTTATTACAACGTCCTGCAGATTCTGTGAGAATGTTAGAGCCTTCTCAGGGTTAGTACGTCAGAGACATAACAACGACTAGCCGGTGTCCGCCCTGAACCCTATTTTGTAGCAAAGATGAGGAGACATACCTACCTCAGAAAGGCTCTGAATATTCTCTCAGACTTGATAGATTTTTGCAGCGAAACTTGAAAACAGCCGCTGTGATGGATTTTTACAATCTCATATTTTAACACTTCAAGAGAAAACTGTGGAATAGGAAGAGATAGAACTCACTTGAGAACGACTCAACGGAACCCTGTTCAGAAGTATAGCAGATAATCGTATCACTAGAAAAAGGCAACAGAAAGGTAACCAAGAATGTTGAGTGATAAACAAAACTTCGAACCTCGAACGGGAAGCTGCGAGTTCAACTCCCGGCTGATTCCAAAGCTCTGTTTATCACTTGTCACTGAATATCACTGTACATATGTAGCTGTATCGTCATAACACTCTTAAGAGCGGCAAATTTTCAAAAAATTCTACTACACAATAAAGATACAAATCAATTTCTTAAGAAGTGGAATAGGCATAGGAATAGCAAACGCAGTTGATAAACACACAAACTCATCCAATAGACACTCACTTTATTTATGGTCAATTAAAATAACCTCAAGGGCAACGAGACTCTTCAACATTGAGAGATACGCCAGAGCTCTGGAAAACATTCTGATTGAGAGAGACAATGAAACCTTAGCAGAAAAAAAGAGTACAAAGGAGTCAAACAATATCATTATTATATATCCAGGAGTGGTTAATACGCAAAACCATAAACCTCAGGCAGGAGTTGAAAGAGTGATAACAGAGCGGGAGCCCGATAGTGCAGTGGTCAGCACGCACTACCGAAGGCTGGAATCCGGGTTCAACTGCTCTGGGTTTAAGATTTTGTATATCCACAACATTCTTAGATATATATCTAATACATCATAGTACTGCTGCAAAAGCTGTAGAATAAAGAACTCTAATATTTTGCATACCGTTATGACAAGTTTAGAGGAACGTCGTCCAGAAACGGAGACTTCCACAAAGTGATATGCTTCGTGGTGTCCGTCGATCCATCGTCGCTTCGTTCGAGCCAAAGTCGAACAGTTGGACTACGTGAGCAGACTCGAGAGAGAAACGGTACAGTTACCCACTCGTCCGATGAAGGGTCAGGTCGAGACGAGACATGGTTCACGTATATTACCTCAAAAGGCTAAAAGGTTACAACAGTCCTGAAAGGCACAATGAGTTGAAGATTTTCAAGAACTTGGGTAACAAAACATGTGTGACTGGTGTTAAGGGAACAACTAACAGCGACGTTATGATGAACAGCAATATTGCTCAAAATGGTCAGAACTCTTCTCCAATTCTGGAAGTCTTCCTTATCAGGACAGCCACGAAAGAAAAGGGCAACTGAATCGACAATGAGTGCGGCAGTCTGAAATGAAATTCCACTGAGAATTTGAATCTAGCACTGCGGAGGAAAAGAAACATCCAAGAACAGAAGAACACGCTTTCACTGAAACTTGGTATGTAAAATGAGAATCGAAGGCTATCTGTCGCGCTGTCCGATTGTTTAAAGTTTGTAAAGGTTGGTACAACTTTTTAAAACAATGGCTGACTTCTCGGTGACTTCGCCTTCTTCAGAGCTGTTGTGTCACGCTTAGATTCTCTTCTTACAAACCTGGCCTTGAACCTGACAAAGCGGTTCTGAAGAAGGCAAGTCAGCGATGCCTCAGCCATCGCTTTTGGAGAAGATATACCAACCTCATGAAGGCTTTAACTAGAAGAGAAAAGACGAATGTAAAGGAAAATGTCATTGGAAGGGCACGCAAAAATTGCCAGAGATTGGAGCGATGATACGGTTGGAAACAGGCCGGCTAGGAAGTGGTTGACGAAGTCAGAGCTGGAGAGAACAGTCTGGAGAATCAATTGCACTCGCGCCGTCAACAATAAGCTCCATTAATTTTCTCATTTTCCCCTACGCAAAATTTGTGCATGAGTAGCAAGCGAATTTATTCCCATGACAGCTCCACCTTGAAGCAAGTAGAGGCAAGATCTATACAAAATGTTTTCAAGAAAATGCGCGATCGAAAGTGACCAAAATCATGCAGTTCTAATCACCCCTAGTTGACAGATAGATTCCGTCTTTACTGCTCCAGCGCCGAAACTTATGGAACGACCTAGCGAGGGAATTTGGAGACTCTAAGATCCGTCTGTCGCCATCCGATCGCTCCGCTCGATAACGACAATGACGTACAAGACCAAACAGCTACTAAATTATTCACTTCCTCTAAGTCAGTACCTCTTTTAATTGGCTTGACGACTGTTCCAGTTCAGTCAGCAGATGCATGAAGTGTTCCATTGTATTCGGTGACGAAATCAGGAGGCGTTTCATCGCAGTGTCAACGTCGCTTGTGTGATATCTCAACAACTAAAGTGATTATTTGGAAAATTTATTGAAAAATCAAAAAAAGAAAATCAAAAAATAAACCAAAACATCATGAGAATCATAAGGCAAAGAGTTCTCGGAAGCAGAACCAATCTGTTCAGAATATCAAGAACACTTCGCCTCAATCCTCTCGGAATCACGGACCCAACCCTCTGCGGCTCTAAGCTCTAGCGTGTTGCGTCTGACAATAGCGTCTAGCCCCAGCGTGCCATTGTTAAACTCCACGCTAGGAATCGGAGACGCCGACGATCGGATCCGTGGTCCCGAAAGGGTTAAAAAATAAGCCGAAAACAAACTCTGACCTGATGAACTCTATTGACTCGAAAACCACGTTCCGTATCGACACAAATCACCTTGAGTCCTCTAGCGATAGCCACAGCCGTAAGTTGCATACCAAAATACAGTGATTAGTACTCAAGATATTTATCAGTACACAAGATAAATACTCAGGATGCTTCAAATAAATCCATAAAATATTGACATACTTAGGAAAACACCCAGAAACTCAAGATACCACTCTATGGACCACCAGAATCATTGTGATTCTTATAGCGCGACGTCAAATCTCACTCAGTTACGGTGATGGTTGCGTCGCGTTTCGTGGGAAAGTAGGCGGAGTTCAACTGCCGCGCAAGTTACAGCACGACGCCGTCTGCCTTTCAACACTTGTCCTTGAAGGCATACTTAAAATACGTGGAACGAACACTTGAGATACTTGGAATAAGCAATACAAGGGTAAAGCTCTTGGAGTAGATCAGTCTCTGAGGGATGCGCCACATATTCACCTTCGAATGCAACTTGCTTTGAGATGAGTGAATGCATATTTGACCTCCACAATCACTTGCGGTGACCTACCGCTGCAATAAGTGAATGCCACTTATTCTCCCAGGAAAGTCTAGATCTTGTCAGGTACCAATTTACCAACCCCGGAGAGATATTTGACTAGGTGAGCCATGGGCGCGAGATCGAACCATCAACCTTGTATGCGACGCAGCCCCTCTAATCACGGAGGATCGTTATGTACAGAGTAGGGACGTCATGGATATCCAGCGCCTCTAGAAGCGCTTCTGTTTCCATTGAATCGAAGGCTTTCTCTAAACTGGGGAAAGTGAGATAGAGCGGTTGTTTGTACACTCGTGAAACTTCAATTAGTCTTGTTTGTGATCGTGAGGATGTAGCCTATCGTGCCAAATCCTCTTCGGAACACTGCTTGTTTGCGTAGCTGTCCAGTTGGGATATATCATTAAACAGAACAAAGTCCCAAGATAGCTAGAACACCTAGCAGAACATCTAAAACAGATACTCAAATCACTCAAAATACTTAGCAATATAACCAAAATACTGAGAATACTTGCTAAGAACTATGTATGGTATATATGAGCGCATATAACGCAGTGGCTAGAGGTGCTCTGTGTCACACATAAGGTCAATGGTTTGATATCGCGCTCACGGTCCATCACCGCGATTCACTTACAAAGGCCAGATGTGAATTCAGTCACCCTCAAACCAGCTAAAGATTGGAGACGAATACAGGGCGCATGCCTCAGGGAGCGATCAACACCAAGACCTTTAGTTTTCTATAAATGCGCATAAATATGTATATGCACGTGTATATAAATGCGCATATGTACATATATATATATATATATATATATACTTATACATATGCAATCTATATCCACATAATACGGACGAGCCGTGGCCGAGTGGATGTCATGCCTGTCGCGACTCGCGTGGGGATCAAAATTCAGCCCTCAACGCTCTGCGGCAGTCGATATGAACGCTCTGTGGAACGCCACAGCCCGGCCATTCTCGAGATTGCAGGAAGACGTACACAACCGATATTCCGCGACGATCGAGAAGACAGCGCAAAACGAACTTTTACCCCGTTCGAGTGATTGAATGCATATTTGGCCTCTACAATGACTCGCGGTGGTCTCCCATTGTATGGATTCAGTGCTGCTTACTCTCCCAGACAAGTCTGAGACCATTCTGGTATCAATTTACCGACCCCCGAGGGATAAATGGTCATGTGAGCCATGGGCTCAGGATCGAAGCATCGACCTTGTGTGCAACGTAGAGCACCTCTAACCACTGCGCCACATTCACTCCATATATGTATA
This sequence comes from Parelaphostrongylus tenuis, assembly GCA_019055375.1. NCBI lineage: Eukaryota > Metazoa > Nematoda > Chromadorea > Rhabditida > Metastrongylidae > Parelaphostrongylus > Parelaphostrongylus tenuis. The sequence goes on along the minus strand of JAHQIW010004410.1, from coordinate 141,699 downwards.
TGTATGTATATACACACATACTTATATGTGTTCACATATACATGTTTTTATACACATATATATGCCCATATACATGTGTACACACACACGTATGTGTACGTATATGCATATGTACATGATGTATGCTAATATACATGTAGATATATGAATATATATATATATATATATATATATATATGAACAAGAGTGATAAAGGAGAGTATTAGTCTTTCAATGGTCCCCATGTGAGTCAATAACCAGTCAAAAATCTATAGAACTAACCATATTTGTGACTTTCCGCATCCGGCCTCACCAGAGATTTCTGTAATCGTTCCACGAAAGAAACCACCACCTGACAAGTCATTTTTAAAAAATGTCAAGAAATTACGAGAGCGCGTTTCGGCTTAGCCATAGGTTTAGGCTTAACAAACTGATAGCACCGCAACTCTTCTTTAGCGTCCTAAAGTCTAAGTTTATGTTATTGAACTCTAAGACTGGTGAACGGCATGAGAAGACAGCTTTCACAAGATAGGCACGTTGCTGTATTGTTTAGCTTAATTATATCCACATAAAACACCTCTCACGCGGTGGTTTTCTTCGAAGAACAGTGAACAGAAATCTCTAGCGAGTCCAATTGCAGAAAACCACAAATGTGGATAATCTATAGAATTTTTCAGGGCTTGTTGACTCACATGGAGACCACCAAGGGACCGATATTTCCCTAGACTTCTTCTCTAATATATATATATATATATATATATATATATATATACATATATTTGTATATATATAATATATATATATATATACGTACTCTTATGGTTCAGAGCTTTATATATACGTATTTATACGCAGACACAGATATGCGCAGATTTGAATGTATATTTAGACATGTGTATACATGCATATAGATGTATATACATACAGACATGTATATATATATATATGTGTATACATATGAATACATATATATAGTATATATATATATATATATATACTTGGAGAACGGGTACATCGAGGTGATCAGAGGTGCTGTGAGTCGCATACAAGGTTGATAGTTCGATTTTGCAATGAACTCAGTACGATCAACTTGCGAAAGCTGTCTTCTCATGATGTTCACCAGGTCATAACCTTTCTTAGTGTTTAGAAACATAAGCAAGAAACCGGGACGATAATGAAAAGTTGCGGTCCCATTACTTTTTCAAGCCTAAGTCTAAGCCTAAGCTTGACGAAGCTTGGCTAGTGCGCTCTCGTAATTTCTTGTTTGACGAAGATCCATTAGATTACTCTAGCGATTGATGGAGCGACAAATCTCAACAGGGGTCGAAATCAGTGATAAAACAAGGAACTTACCCATCAAATTGTCAAGTAAGGTGCAACCTGAAGAGAGCGTAGCAGCACTCGACAACTCAAACTCGAGCAGTTCGCGAGCGGATTTGACCTCAATCGATCGCGTCCCAGACATCTGACCTACAAAAAAACACATCAAATCCAAGGAGTTGAAAGTAACAACCGACACACACTAGGATCCGATCTTTGTCAAGATCAAATAGGTAAGGGAGGGCCGTGGCAGAGTGGTTGTGATGCTCGTCACGGCGCGCGTGGAGCCTCGTTCAACCACCCGTGGAACGTCACAGCCAGGTTATCCTTGAGATTGCAAGGAGACATGCTTGACCAGTATACTACGTCATTCAAGAGAAAGACAAAAAACGAGTGGGATGCTAGAAGTACTAGGATCCGGACAATAAAAATTGTTATGACGGGTAATGCAAAAAAAGGCGTCTATAGGCTGAGGTCTCGAAAGGAAAAACTAGCTTCACTAAACTGATTGCTTAAGATCGTCAATCTATAAATCTTTCGAAAGAGAAAAATGTGACGAAGAAGCTCTTTTGAAAGGTTCTGGACAGCTACTTGCGACAACAGAGACAAAAAAAAACAGAAATTTAAAAAACGCGCCAAGTAGTCGACACGGAACCTCGCCTCACGCCCAAATTAAATTTCTTGCCGCGCGCGCGCGCGATACAGATACGTCTCGTGCCGGTCACGTGGTGTCCTCTAAATGAATGTCGATTGAGCAGTCTTCACCTTAACAATGATCTGTATTGATCCTCAGGACGAACTATTGATTAATCTCGACAATGATCGAGTAACTCCTTAATTCTCCTAGTCAGCGGACATCTCATTCGGTACAATATAGAGGAGAAAGAGAGCGGTTTGGGAAGCGTTTAACCCTCAGACGAGCAACATTTATAGGCAGGCGGTGTCGCGCCGTCGCTTTCCTAGGAGACGCAACGCCGCCATCACCTGTGTATGCACGTCTTGCCGTCTGCGCCTGCTTTCCCACGAGACGCGACGCCATCATTACAGCAGCTGAGTGGGATTTGACGTCTCACGGCTAGATACAAGTGTACCACATGGTCCTTAAAGGGTTAAGAGCATCGAAGATGTTGTGAAGAGGACAAAGAACATCCGACTCCGTGGCCACCGTTTGACTCACCTGTTATTCCTGCCCTAGAATGTGCAACGGGAACCTACTTGCTACGTAAGCAGGATGAAAGATCACTTGGCGCTATTGAACGCGTGGTCGAAAGGTCCATGCTAAGAGTATCCTGTACCTCACAAATGAGAGAAAGGATGCGAAGTTCTAACACAAGTCAACGATTGGGGGTCAAAGAAGCCGCTCTATACGCCAGGATTTTCGAAAAAAGGAGAGCTATACACGCGATGCGCTTCAACGACAACCAATGGACGAGAGTCGTTACCGACTGTATTCCTCAGAATGTTGAGCGCTCCACAGGAAGACCATCGACCCGATGGTCCGATTTCTTCACGAAATCATTAGAAGATATGATGCTAAACGAATCCCTAGAGCGAGGAGAACCCACTGGGCTATGCTAGCACCCGCTCGAGTCACTCGTGATCACCTTGCGACGACGAGTAATACTCAGGTGATGCACTACGGACACTGCAATATACACAGTTGGAATGGTTGACCTTTCGGCGGATCGCTTCCTTCGGGGCATGGAGAGTTAATCTTGACTTAGATATAAAAACTCCTAGGTCATGAGCAAAATTCGAACCTGAAGTGGCTTCAAGCCTGTCATATCCCTTTCAAGAAAGAAACGAACGTAGAAGAGGAATGCTCTCGTATCGACCTATATCCTCGGACCGTGTTTCGCATAGCACCGTGCGAAACGATAAGCAGCATGTAAATGCTAAACTTTGTGATTTGAATGACGGCTTCAGCTTAACTGGAGTGTGAAGCCGATTTGCACCTCCTGAGCGAGTGTGGTGCAATGGTTAGAAGTGCTTTGCACCTTACACGATCAGTCGAGCGCTGATGGTTCGATCCCTCGCACGAGGTTCACCAAGTTCTCCATCTCTTCGAGATCGGTGAATTTCACATTACCGAAAATAACGAGTCAACAAACACACTCAACACAAATTGGACGTAGCAGGTCAAATCACGACTAAAGGAAATAAGATTATAAAGCTGAAAATATCGCCTATACGTCCTTACATTGTCATGTTAATGTAAAATTGTCTTAATCATTATATAATACAAATTGTTCGTCGTTTTGACATCGATGAAATTTGTTCGCTATTTATATGTAAACGCATCATCCCTCAAAGGTGCTCGTACTGCTGCATCGTCAAGATCCACGTGGTATGGGTCAATCGTGTGTTCTGATCGACAGGAGACTTAGGCTGATGTAGTCCTTGTGTAAAAAAAACGAAGTGATGGCAAAAATTTATACATGGCAGTACAATATGGCAAGGTAATACAATATGGCAGTACAATATGGCAAGGTGGCTTTTATTACACTGCAGCAGAAATGAAACATTTGCGCTTCATACACGCATATTTCCCCAGGACAGAATACGTTACTCAAATTGTAAGCAACCTTTCGACAGCATAAGTTTCAACATTACAAAGCTGTGCTTATTTTCTGGAAAGACCGTTTCACTTCAGTGTAGCAGGAAAAATAGGATCGAGTATTACATTTTCGGTGCGGTCTGAGTGTCCGCCGGCCTTAGAGTCGAAACGGCATTCCGCGAGCGATCATTTGAGCTTTGGCACGTCACATGCGAAGTGCGATTTTTGTTATCCGATATGAATTTTCTTCTCTGTTTTGGCAAATAGTAGAGGTAAAATAAATGACTCAGATAGTACAAGATTTTCCTCTACACGTTCATATGCTTTTCGTGTTCCCAGCGAAGTGATACCTCAAGTACGCAGCAGGTGTGAAACATAATGTTATTTTGAATGCTGCAGCTTTATAGAAAGGTCTTCTCAGAAAAAGAACACTTAGATGCATTAGCCAGAGATCTAGGCTGTCGAATGATAACTATTACTATTATGAAAAGGTTTTGTCCAGCGAAAGGGCTTGCTTTCTCTTTCCTCTTCGGATAACATAAAAGAACCGAAAAAAATCTTGACTACACTTGCCAACTATCCAAATGTGCTACTATGTATTCAGCTTAGTTTGTGAATTATAACAAGATGTATGCAACAAACCTGACGCCCGTATAAGTACTTGTACTGATCACTTCTGATGAAATCCATCACACCCTGTGCACCTCTCGCATCAAACTGCTCCTGTAATGAAAATATCACTTAGATATACGAACAAGACGAACAGCCAACAATGTCGTGAACAATGCCTTACGTTTTCTTTCCTTCTAACCACTTCCCCGTGACTTTTTTTCAAAATTATTCTTCGCTTTCTCCAGCTGAAACTAGTAAGGCGCATATGATCACGTAATCTCAAAGAATCAATGGCGGATAATCACAATTGTACGACTTATAGGGGATGAAGGATAGAGTTCGCGGTGTTGATTAATCTCTGAAGGATCACCAAACATTCGAACTCACAAAGCATTGCTGGAAACGACTTGAACGCATATCGGCTTTCCAAATGACTCGCGGTGGCCTATCGATCTATGAATCTAGTGGTACTACACTTGCAGACAAGTCTGGTACCAATCTACCGACCCCTGATTGACGGAATGATTAGTGAGCCTTAGGGGCGAAATTTGACAGTCGATCACATGTGTGTTGCAAGGCACCTCTAACCGCTGTAGAGTAAGTAGTGCTAAACATACGATTCCTCGAACCCTCTTCGAGGACCCTCATTAGTAATAGAATTCTTATTTTACCACTTCTGTACCAAAAGAGAGGATTGACGACGGGGCTCAGACATTTGTGTAAGGTTTTCTCAGTACCCTCCATCTATAAACAGTCCCATGAGAGGAAGGAGAAACACGTCAAACGAAGGAAAATTCATCACAAATCGTAGAAGCACTCCTGAATCACTGCCCAAAACAACGCTTGTCATAGGGAAACAGGCGACTGAGTACGAAAAAACAGCAAGAAGTACTCCCATGTGTACTGAAAAACTCGCAGAAACATCTTTAAGAAAAACTATAATGTAGAAGTAGTACTGCATTGCGAATGTAATCAATGCAAAGCTGAAAATGTCCAACTAGAAATGTGAGATTCAAGAGAAAAGTTCTTCATGACTACCTGAATTTCTCAACTCACTAACTCATGATTTCTGGAAAAAGTTGCACTGCATTTTCCCTTTTTTTTTGTTACGTACCGTGCATACAAGTTCGGAAAAGCTCATTCAACCACATTTCCACCAACTCCTTGCATTCTTTCGCCCGCCTTATTCTAGGAGTTTTGATTCTACACCTTTTTAGTTACATTTCATCTATACAGCAGTTATACACTCGAATAACTACTATTTTTTCTTTTTCTTGCAGATCTAGCATAGCCGTAGAGAATCGACAAATGGTGTGCAAATAGTGCATTTTTCCGTCCTCTGGCCTTGTGTCTCTGCGTCTCTGCCCATATTGGGCGGGGCACTAGTCAAACACCTCGTATAAAAAGCCACGGCAAGCGCGTCCGCAGCAATCGGACCTTGACGCCTACCCCGCGCTAGGGCGCCGCCTCTGCCCAGCTTTTAGCTTCTACATGGCTACGGGCATCCTTTGACTCACCTTTCACCCAACGCAGAATTCAGACGAGGTTCAAGATTCCTCGGACGAAACTTACCATCCGGACGAGAACGGACTCATCGATGGTGCACCGGGTGAAGGTGCACTCTCTAAATTTCAGAGGGGAATCGAACTCGCAGTGTTTCCTTCGAGAAATCATGCAACTCGTGTCATGAAAAACTAGGCAGTGTAAGAGGAAGATTTCAAGCAATACTGCAAGGAACGAAAATCCTTCAAGAGCGGAATTGTCTTCCGAGATGGACGCAATCAAAAGCTGCCAATCCAGGCAAACGTTGCTGGAACACCATCCAGACGCACCACCCGAACGGGCATTCAGACACATCGGTAGAAGAAAGCACCCACTTCTTCACAAGATGCGCATACACCTGGCGGATGAGGCATCAGCACCAATCGAACGAGGCAAGAAATAGCCAAACGAGTAGCCGAACGGACTCATCAAGCCAAAAACGATCTACCTCAGCTTGGAGAACCAGAAGGTACGCTTGAATTCAGTCAGTTCGTTCAAAGTCATTTCCTGTACCTTTCAAGCATTGTCGCTATACTATACGTAGGATTAAACATAAACCAACCAAACCATTGGCACGGTCAATCAAACACCTAGTAAGTACCTTTCGAACTTATGAAGCCGAGGTAAATGGTCTAATTTAAGCGCGGACTGCACGAAGAAAAGGAAGAGATAAACTATCCGAATGGGAAGGGCCGAAGCAGACACGGTGTACCGTAAAAGTTTAACACCCGAAAAGAACGAGTCACAAAACACTCGTCACAAACTGGAGACAGCAGAAGATCATATCGCGACTGGAGAAGACTATATCATAAAGCTGGAATTGTCGCTTAATATGTCGTTGTTACGCTGTTATATTACTGTGATATTGTCTCAACTGTTGTATATTACAGGTTATTCGTTTTCTGTAACATCAGTAAAATTCGATCGTTCTTTGTACATAAACGTATCATCACTCAACGGTGCTCTCACTTCTGAATCGTCAAGATCCACATGATATAAGATCTACACAACCGAGCAAAAGGCGTTCAATGTGCATTCATCTTACAAAACACATAGCCGCCGATAAACCCATCCCACTAGTGGTACACGAAAAAAACCGCCACAACCTAAGGTTCTACTAAAATTCCAATTTCGCACAGTTCTGAATTGTGGTCGAGAAAATCACTCAACCAGTAGTCCTGCTGGGTGATCGTCAAGTGACACGCATAGATTATCAGAGCGTTCGATTTATTTTAGTCTTTCGAAACTTTATACTTTATATTTGTTATCCATGGATTGTACTCCAATCTTAGGACTTCTTTGTTTCCAATCAAATCTAGCGCTTTAAGCTCTGGAGGTAGTACAGTCAGCCTGTTACCTAGAATCTTTTCATGAATCTTCTAGCCATTTCACTGACAAAAAAAAAACTACTGCAGATACTTGTAAACCTGCAGTTATCGGTAAGCTTTTGATATTCCTGAGATAACTTCCGAGTAAGATCTTATGTAATCGTTAAGTAGATAACTACAGATCAAAACATACAAACCCTGGATGTGCAGTTTTTTTAAAATAGTCAAATGGCCGATTTCTCGTGGAACTGTTAGTAGATCGTTATCACGGAGGACGAGAATCTGAATAACATTTAAGTGATTTCTCTTACATTCTCTACGAAATTAGAGAATGCTCAAAACACCTGGAGGTTACGAAGGTTCATCACGTCTCCAGGAAGCATTTCAAAGTCATTATCACCCAAACAGAGCGCTCGCAAAGTCTCTGGAACTATGAAAGCGGTTCTGTTAGGGACATTGTAACATGCATCTACACATTAAGATTAGCATTTTTTGTCAGATAATGGTGATTCCCATAGTTCAGTCCAAAATATGCATCTATTACAAAAACGAACACGCAAATATAAGCTCAACCGATCCCTGAAATCCCTCTCAATACTTGTGGCTGTCCAAAATGGTCCAAGAGATTAATAGAATTTACAAAATGATTTCCTAAACCAAATACAAGTATAGTCCTTACGGTGGCATGAGGAATGAGAACGCTTAAAAAATGTCCGTTCTCGGAGCGTGTCACTGGCCCAAAACACATCACTAATATTGAAAAAATAGAAGTACTTTACTTCTAGGCATTTCATGGATAAGGGGTCAGCGCAGTGGTTGGTGATGTGGTGCACCAGAAAGCATATGAATATGCATAGCGCTGATTCGATCCTCTCACCGAACACTCTCTTACAATCGCTGGACGAACAACTTAGCTCGGCAACTCTTACCTTGCAAAATAAATAGATAATATGAGTATGACCGTCATGTTATCTCCATGTGCTACCTTTATGATTATTTACCTCTGAAACACTTAGGTATTCTCAGTTTGTCCAGAAATAATATGAAAACACGTCTAGAAAGAATGAAGAATGACAAGCGTAATCTAAGTCAAGTTTCCATGGGATTCTTGTCAGCTAGCCAAAATTCAGAATAGCAGAAACGGATATTTGGGTCTATTTCTGTTCTGTTTCAGATAAAGAGCATAAGAGCCAAAGAAAAAAATTGCCTAATTTCCCATCTTCATCACTAATCGTCAGCCCACACCGTTATTTGCACATTCGTGAGATAGCACCAATGGATCATGAACAAAATCTCATAACTATTAGGTCGTTCCAAAACTTTTGACACTATAGCAATAAACACCAATTTTACTAAACAGAAGTAAACGAAACTCATGATTTTGGTATCCTTCAATAGCGTATTTTCTTGCGAACACTTTGGTATACATTTTGCCTGCTACGAGATGGAGCTGTCTTTGAAATAAATTAGCTCGCTACTCATGAACGAATGGGGAAAATGCTAGTGAAGAGGCGCGCAAGATTAAGGAAACTTCCTGTGGACGACCAGAGCGCGACCGATCCTTAAGACTGTTCTCTTGAGTTTCAAACTTCACGAACAACTTCCCAGCCGTCCTTTCTGCAACCGTATCATCGTCCCAAGCTTCGTTAAGCTTGCGTGCCGCTTCACCAGCATTTAGCCATTCGTGCATAAGTAGCGAGCGAATTTGTTCTCAAGATAGTTCCATCTGAAGGCAAGCATAGGCAAGTTGTGTACCGAAATGTTCACAAGAAAATGCACAATTGAACGTTGATAGAACCATGTGCTTTTTAAGTACTGCTGGTTATTAAATTCGGTGTTTCTTGCTCTAGTGCCAAATCTTATAGAACGATCTTCTAGTAATTGAGAACTTTCCTTCAACTTCGGCTATCCAGATTACTCACATATTCTTTGATGACTTAGCGTAGGGACGAAGTTGATGAACAAAACTTATTTATTAAGGTGGCGTTTCGAGGCGTTCCACCCTGTTCAGAGCCGATTGATCCAAGCAGATGTTCCACAGTCGTTTATCCTCATTGTGGCTTTGCCTCCGCTGGCGTTCAAATGGAAACTTCTTCGGAGGAGCACCGTTCAAATGGGATACTCACTCAGCAGCGCTCAGCTTATATAGGACGGTTGCTAATGATTATGTGACTCGAACAACGAAGGCGAAAGCCACAACGAAGACGAATAATTGTGAAATATCAGCCTGTAAAAATCGGCTCTGATGAAGATGGAAAGCGTCGACACGGCAGCCAAATAATTATGAATTTCAACTACTTATTGAATATCAAAGGCATGAATACGATCAGTTGGATTGGAAAAAAAAACTACACTATATACATGAAAAAGAAAGTTAACGGAACCCTGTTCAGAAAGATTAGCAAGGTATCGCATCACTAGAAAAGGACAACAGAAAGGTAACCAAGATTGTTGAATGATAAACAAAACTTTGAACTTCGAAAGGGAAGCTGTGAATTCAACTCCCGGTGATTCCAAAGCTCTGATTATCACTTGTCACTGAACATTCTTGCACATATGTAGCTGCAACGTCATAACACTTCCAAAGAGCGTCAAATTTCAAAAATTTTACTACATAATAAAGATACAAATCAATCTTGATAAAGAAGTGGAAATAGGCATGACAATAGCAAACGCTAGTTGATAAACACACAAACTCATCCAACAGACACTCACTTTATTTATGGTCAATTCAAAATAACCTCAAAGGCAACGAGACTCTTCAACACTGAGAGATACGCCAGAGCTCTGGAAACATACTGATTGAGAGAGACAACGAGACCTTCAACAGAAGAAAGAGTACAAAGAAGTCAAACAATATCATTATTATATATCCAGGAGTGGTTAATACGCAAAACCATAAACCTCAGGCAGGAGTTGAAAGAGTGACAGCAGAGCGGGAGTCCCGATAGTGCAGTGGTCAGCACGCACTACAGGAAGGCTGGAATTTAACTGCGCTGGGTTCAAGATTTTGTTAAATCCATAACATTCTCAGTCATAAATCTATAATATCATAATACTGCTGCAAATGCTGTAGAATAAAGAATTCTGATATTTTGCATACCGTTATGACAAGTTGCGCATTACATGTCCGGCCCACCTTATTCGATATCTTGACGGGCAGAACGGCGTCTCTGATTTTCGATCGTTGCCGTAGGTCGGAACTTCGGATCCTTTCTCTCATTTGCGAAATACGGGATACTCCTAGCATCGACCTTTCGACAGCGCGTTCGATAACGTCAAGTGATTTTTCACACTGCTTACGTAGCGACCAGGTTTCTTCTGCATACGTTAGGGCAGGAATAATCGTCGAGTCGAAAAGTTGGGCACGGGGTCGGATGTTCTTTGTACTCTTCATTACATCTTCGATGCTCTCATAAGTTCCCCAGCCGCTCGTTTCCTCAAGCTCAACTCTGGAGCTAGGTCGTTCATCATGTTGATTTCACGACCAAACAGACGCAACTGGAGCATTCGGAGATGTTCGTTCCGTTGAGCGTGAAAGGGCCATTCAAACTGATGCATTCCTCATAAACATTGTTTTCGGTAGATTCAGTTGAAGACCAATCTTTCCACAGGCGTTATCGAAATCGGTCAACATTCGTTCCGCTTGGCTGTTTGGTGCTACAAGAACGATGTCATCAACAAATCGAAGATGGTTCAATTGTCGACCGCCAATTTTCACTCCCCTATCGTTCTATTATAATATTCGAAAGACGTTTTGGAGGGTGGCAGTGAATAATGTTGGCAAAATTGTATCGCCTTGTCGAATCCCTCTTCTTACGTCACTGATGATATTGTTGTAGAATGGAGATATTTTGGTCGTGAAATCTTTATAAAGCTCACGAAGGATCATTATGTACCGGGTAGAGACGCCCTGGTTATCCAGAGCCTCTATAACCGCTTCTGTTTCCACTGAATCGAAGGCTCTCTTCAGGTCGATGAAAGTGAGACAGGGTGGTTGTTTGTACTCTCGCGAAACTTCAATGAGTGTTATTTGTGATCGACAGTATGTAGCCTATGGTACTAAATTCGCATGGCTGTCCAGTTGAGATATATAATCAAATAGGACAAAGTTTCAAGATAACTAGACCACCTAGTAGAACGTTTAAAACAAATACTCAAATCACTCAAAATACTTAGTAATGTAACCAAGATACTGAGAATACTTGCTAAGAACTATGTATGGCATATATAAACGCATATAACGCAGTGCTTAACGGTGCTCTGCGTCACCATAAAGTCAAAGCTTGATATCTCGCTCACGGCTCACCACCGCGAGTCACTATAAAGGTCAGATGTGAATTCAGCCACCCTTAAACCAGCTAAAAATTGGAGACGAATACAGGGCGTATGCCTCAAGGATCGACACACCAAGACCTTTATCTTTTTATAAATGCGCGCATATATGTATATGTACGTGTATATAAATGCGTATATGTACATATATATGTATACATATATATATATATATATATATATATATACATACTTATACATATGCAGTTTACATCCACATAAGTCGTGGCCGAGTGGCTTCATGGCCGCGATTCGCGTGGGACCGAACCTCAGCCCTCAACGCTCTCCGATAGTCAACAAGAACGCTCTGTGGAACGCCACAGCACGGCTTTTCTCTAGATTGCAACGCGACGTGCACAGTCGGTATTCCGTGGGGTTGGAGAAGACAGCGAAAAACGAACTTTTACTTCGTTTGAGTTATGATGCATATTTGGTCCTTACAGTGACTCGCGGTGGTCTGCCTCTGTATCGAATCAGTGCTACTTACTCCCGCAAACAAGTTTGGGGCCATCCTGGTATCAAATAACCGACCCACCAAGGGATTAATGGCTATTTGAACCATGAGCTCAAGATCGAACCATCAACCTTCTGTGCGACGCAGAGCATCTCTAACCACTAAGCCACATCCACTCCATATATGTATGTATATATAGGCATACTTATATATGTTCACACATACATGTTTTTATTCACATATATATGCCCATATACATGTGTATACACACACGTATGTGTATGCACATGCAAGTATGCGTATATACATATAGTATTATATATAAGTATATATATATATAATATATATATATATATATATATATATGTAACAAGAATGATAAAGGAAGGTATTAGTCTTTCAATGGTCCCCAAGCGAGTCAACAAGCCGTTAAAAATCTATAAAACTAACCATATTTGTGATTTGCCGCATCACGGCCTCACCAGAGATTTCTGTTATCGTTCCTCGAAAGAAACCACCACCTGACAAGTCATTTTCAAAAGAAAATCAAGAAATTACGAGAGCGCATTCAGGCTTAGCCAAAGGTATAGGCTTAAAAAACTGAAAGCATCGCAACTCGTCTTTAGCGTCCGTTCCAATTATGTCACTAAACTCAAAGACCTGATGAGCAGCATGAGAAGACAGCTTTCACAATTTAGGCTAGTTGCTGAATTGTTTAGCTTGATTATAGTCACACAAAGTACTTCTCAGATGGTGGCTTTCCTCGAAGCGATAATAGAAATCTCTAGCGAGGCCGGATGCAGAAAACCACAACTGTGGATAATTCTATAGATTTTTGAGAGCTTGTTGACTCACATGGAGACCATCAAAAGACCAATATTTCCCTAGACTTCTTCTCTTATATACATATATTTGGATATATATACGTATTTATACGTAGACACAGATATGCGCAGATTTGAGTGTATATATAGGAATGTGTATACATGCATATAGATGTATATACATACAGACATTTACATATATACATAATAAAAAAGGATAAAGCTCTCGGCGTTGATCAATCCCTGAGAGATGCGCCATGCATTCGACTTCAATTTTTAACTTCGTTTTGAGGTGATTGAATACATATCTGGCCTTTACAATAACTCGCGGTGGCCTCCCGCTGAACCGAATCAGTGCTGCTTATCCTCCCAGGCAAGTCTGAGACCTGTCTGGTACCAATTTACCGACCCCGGAGGGATGGATGGCTGGTGAGCCATGAGCGCGAGATCGAACCACTGACCTCGTGTGCGACGCAGAGCACCTCTAACCACTGCGCCACATGCGCTCACATATATATATATATATATATATATGGATACATATATATATATATATATGGATACATATATATATGTATATATATATACCTGGAGATCAGGTACACCACAGTATCAGAGGTGCTCTGCGTCGCACACAAGGTTGATAGTTGGATTTCGCACTGAACTCAGTACGATCAACTTGGGAAAACTGTCTTCTGATGATGTTCACCAAGTCATAACCCTTCTTAGGGTTTAGAAACATGAATAAGAACTCAGGACGCTAATGAAAAGTTGTGGCCCCATTACTTTTTCAAGCCCAAGTCTAAAGCCTAAGCCTCAGTGCGCTCTCGTAATTTCCTGTCCGACAAAATCCATTGGATTACTCAAGCGATTGATGGAATCACAACTATCTACAGTGGCCGAAATCAGTGATAAAAGAAGGAACTTACCCAACAAATTGTCAAGCAAGGTGCAACCTGAAGACAGCGCAGCAGCACTTGACAACTCAAACTCGAGCAGTTCGCGAGCGGATTTGACCTCAATCGATCGCGTTCCAGACATCTGACCTCCAAAAGAAACACATTAAATCCAAAGAGTTGTAAGTAACAAACGACACACACTAGGATCCGATCTTTGTCAAAATCAAATAGATTAGGGAGGGCCGTGGCAGAGTGGTTGTGATGCTCGTCACGGCGCGCGTGGAGTCTAGTTCCACCACCCGTGGAACTTCACAGCCAGGTTATGGTTGAGACTGCAAGTAGACAAGCCCGACCAGTATACTACGTCATTCAAGAGAAAGCAAAAAACGAGTGGAATGCTAGAAGTACTGGGATCCGCGCAATAAAAATTGTGATGACGGGTACTGCGAAAAAAAAAAGAATTCAAATAGGCTGAGGTCTCGATAGAAAAAACTAAATTCAGTAAACTGATTGCTTGAAATCGTTGATCTATAGATCTTTCGAAAGGATGGAAAATGTGCCGAAGAAGCCCTTTTGAAGGGTTCTAAACAGCTGCTTGCGACAATGAACACAAAGAAAAGTGTAAATTTAAAATACGCGCCAAGTAGTCGACCGCGAAAGCCTCACCTCATGCCCAAATTAAATTCCTTGCTGCGCGCGCGCGCGCGACTCAGATACGTCTCGTACCGGCCGCATGGTGTCCTCTAAAAGAACATCGACTGAGCAGTCTTCACCTTAACTACGATCTTTACTGATTCCCAGGACCAGCAATTGATTAACCTCGACAGTCATCGAGTAACTCCTTAATTCTCCTAGGCAGTGGACAATTCATTCAGTACAATGTAGAGGAGAAAGAGAGCGGTCTGGGGAGCGTTTAACCCTTGAAGGATCAACGTTTATGTGCAGGAGGCGTCGCGCCGTCGCTTTCCTAGGAGACTCAACGCCGCCATTGCCTGCGTATGCACGTCAGGCTGTCTGCGCCTGCTTTCTCATGTGACGCGAGCCACCACTACAGTAGCTGAGGGGGATCTGATGTCGCGCAGCTTGTTACAAAATGTACCATATGGTCCTTAGAGGGTTAGGAGCACCGAGGACATAGTGAAGAGGACAAAGAACATCCGACTCCGTGCAAACCTTTTCGACTCAGCTGTTATCCCTGCCCTAGCGTATGCAGCAGAAACCTGTTCGCTAGCTAAGCAGAATGAAAGATCACTTGGCGCTATTGAACCCGCAGTCGAAGGGTCAATGCTAGGACTATCCCGTATCTCGCAAATGAGAGAAAGGATTCAAAGTTCCGACCTACGTCAACGATCGAAAATCAGAGACGCCGTTCTACACGCCAGGATGTCGAAAATAAGGTGGGCCGGACACGTGATGCGCTTCAACGACAACCGTTGGACGAGTGCCGTTACCGACTGGATTCCTCGGGATGTCGAGCGCTCCACAGGAAGACTACCAACCCGATGGTCCGGTTTCTTCACGAAAACACTAGAAGAAGGATATGACACCAGCTCGAGTCACTCGTGATCAATGGGACGACGGTGATACGAAGGTGATGCACTACGGACACTGCAGTATACACAGTTGCAATGGTTGACCTCTCGGCGTTATCGCCTCCTTGGGGGCGTGGAAAGTTAACTAGACCCAGACTCCAAGTCTCATTCCCAAATCGTAACTCGCAAGTCATGAGCAAAATCCGAAACTGAGGTGGTTTCAAACCCGTCATTTCCCTTTAAGGAAAGAAAGGGTAGGGGATTGAAGGGCGGAGAAGAGGAATGCTCTCGTATCTGGGTATTCCTCGGACCGTGTTTCGAATAGCACCGTGCGAAGCGATAAGCAGTATGTAAGGCTAAACTTTGTGATTTGAATTACGGCTTCAGCTTAACTAGAGTTTGAAGTCGATTTGCACCTCCTGAAAGCGCGTTATGCAATTGTTTGAGGTGCTTTGCACCACATACGGTCAATCGAGGGCCCATGGTTTGATCCCGCGCTCAAGGTCACCAAGTTCCCCAGCCCTCCGAGATCGGTGAGTTTTAGATTATCGAGAATAACGAGTTAGAAATCACACTCAACACAAACTGGAGGCAGCAGAAGGTCAAGTCACGACTGGAGGAAATAATATCATAAAGCTGAAAATGTCGCTTATATGTCCCTAGGTTTCATATTATTGTAAAATTGTCTTAATTGTTATAATTACAGCTTATTCATCGTTTCTAAAATCGCTGATATTCGTTCGTTATTTGTATATAAACGTATCTTCAATCAATACTACTACATTGTCAAGATCAAGACGTGGGATGGGATCTACAATATCGAACGAAAGGCTTTCAGATGCTTGAATTAATTACCATAAAGAACATGCACCCGCCAGTAAACTCATAAACTAATATTGAGAAGAATAGGGTGTACCGACTATACCGCTACAACCTATGCTGTGCTAAATATCTGTTTCTGCACGGTTTTGTTTCATGAAGAAAATAACGAGAGCCTATCAATCTCTGACAGTCGATCTCATATTCACATCGCGTGTTTTGCTGATGTCGACAGGTTACTAGGCTGATAAAGTCTGGTGTAGAAAAAGCGAAGTAATGACAAAAATTCATAAATGGCAGTACAATATGGCAACGTAATGCAAGGCAACAATGATTGGATCATAAAAATTGCACCATGCTGATAAGGTTATTATGCCAATGACTAGTGTAACGTAATAAGTATATTTAGAAATTACTGAGCGATCTCGGACGGGAGCTGAAGAAAACAAAGGCTCGATAGTGCAGTGGTTAGCACGCGTCCGCAAGGGTGCGACACGGGTTCAACTCCCGACCTAGGCTCATCGTTTTGTATATCACTCAGCATTCTTGGTTATAATAATTATAGCATCATAGCACTACTATTAAAACGGTAGAAGATGAATGCCGCTAGCTTATGTATGGACACGACCGTCAACTTTCTAGGCAAGATGACACATTAGTACAAGAAATATGGAGCTATCGGCTATACATGGATGCGAATATAGCACAAGAAAATCGTGATCCACGCTCTCCGAGTCCTCACTAAGCGCACTGTGATGGATTCATCGTCTTGCGCGACAGCTTTCTATCCTTATTTCGCTTCGGTGGCACTGCTCCTGACGTCACTTCCTCAAAAAATTTCATCAACTAATAACACTCTGCTTTAGTGGTAATCTTACACGAAGCTGTCGCGCAATTTCAATCCAACCAACGTATTGACGTCTTCGTCTTCTTCAGAGCCGTTGATTCCAACCATTCTTCGTCCGAAATGACTCTTCGCAATCGCATCGACTTGAATCCAGAGGAGGACCGCTCTATCGAATTGACCTCACTAATTTTTACAACGAAAGGCACTCCGAATGAGGTTATTCGCTAGAGTGATGCTCCACTGAATTGAACTGGATACGACGACACAAGGATCTGTATCAGACGAATGAATGGCTGTAAACAACTGATTCAGAATACAAAACACTAAGACATGAGCAAATCTCGTAACTTGAAGTGGCTTTGAATCTTACCATAACTCTTTCAGGAAGATTAAAGGGAACAGAAGAGGGGAATGCTCCCGTACCTCACTAGTTGCTGACGTAATTCACATCGCAATAGCAGTAAACAAAGGTTAAACAATGTGCTCTAAACTAGGCTTCAGCTTAACTGGAGGCCAATGACCGATATGTGCCCTGAGCGCAAGCGGCGCAGTGATTAAAGGTGCCCTGCCAGACACGACTGATCCGCGCTCAAGGCTCACCAAGCCTTTGATCCCACCAAGGTCGATGAATTAGATCAGATTTGTCTGGGAGGATGTTGACACTATAATACATCGGTAGGTCGCTGCGAATCATTATGAAGACCAAATATGCGATTAACCACCTCAAACGGAGCTGAAATCAAAACAAACGCATAGATGATCTCCAGAGATTGATTAACTTCGAGAGCCTTATCCTTTCTCATTTTGTGCTCCCTATATCAATCGCCAACGGTGATTACTGACAGACACCGAGGTTAAAACATGCTGAGAAGAGCACATCAAAAGTCCCGATGGTGTAATGGAAAACTAAGCGGACCCCCAAAATACGTAATCGTGGATTCGAAGCTGAATCGTTCGAGTTTTGCTCACATCTCAGCATTCTAGTAGTCCGTACCTCACATCGTGACCTGTCATGAAAAAGAATAGACAGCAAAGCATTAGATTTCATAGTTCGATTAAGATCAAGTCGATTCTGAAAAAGGCAAAAGCGCCGAAATGTTATTTCAATAAAAGTTTCATACCAACTTCGTTGAGCTCATGATTAGAACAAAGATATAACCATTGTTTATGTCGGTGATAATGACAGCTAGTCCTCAAAACTATTGCTCCGTCATATCATTTGGTCTAACACCATTATTAATCTCTGAGAATTTTGATGTCAGACACGAATCGAACTCGCATTTCGCCCTTGCCGGAACGCGTGCTAACGAGAAACAAAGAGTGGTGGTATACATATGTCGGTAGCGCAATTGGTTAACACGCACCATCGAATAGGGTGAAATTTGAGTTCATTATCGGTCTAACGTCAAAGTTTTGCTCATCGTTCAACATACTGAGTATATCTGTAGCATCATATCAGTGCTAAAAAAACGGCTAAATAGAAAGAATTCTTAGTAATATCTGAGAAGGTGAAGTGGTCAGATAACTGAAGGCAAGACAACGAAAACTGGTTCTTTCATAGTACCCAAGAACAAATGAAGAGACGACCCCTTTCGCTGTATAAGAACTTTTCATAAACGTGTTGGTTTTCGTTTGAAAGCTCAAATCTCTGAAAAGTGCGCTACGTGTTCCGTTTTTGAAAAACCTTTTTATTACACTGTAGCAGAAAGAAAACATTTGTGCTTCATGCACGCATATTTCTCGCAGGACAGAATACGTTACTCAAATTGTAAGTAACCTTTCGACAGCATAAGTTCCAACATTCCAAAGCTGTGCTTGATTCTGGAAAGACCGTTTCACTGCAGAGTAGCAGGAAAAGTAGGATCGAGTATCACATTTTCGGTGTGGTCTGAGTGCCCGCCGGAAGTAGAGTCGAGGCGGCATTCCGCAAGTGATCAATCGAAATGCTTGGGCACGTCACATGCGAAGTGCGATTTTTGTTATTCAACTAGGAATTTTTTTCTCCGCTTCAGAAGATTATCCAGGTAAAACGTATGACTCTGTTAGTACAAGATTTCCTCTACACGTTCATATGCTTTTCGCGCTTCTAGCGATGTAAACTTGAAGTACGGAGCGGGTGTAAAACATAACTCAATTTTGAATGCTACAGTTTTATAAAAGGGTTTTCCCAAATAAAAAACAAGTAGATGCATCAGCAACAGATCTAACCTGTCGAGTGATAACTAATACTATTTTGAAAAGGCTTTGTCCAGAGAAAGGGCTTGCTTATTCTTTCCTCCCCGGATAACATAAAAGAACCAGAAAAAATCTTGACTACACTTGCCAACTATGCCAATGCACTATTATGTATTCAGCTTTGTTTTTGAATTACAACAAAATGTATGCAACAAACCTGACGCCCGTATAAGTACTTGTACTGATCACTTCTGATGAAATCCATCACACCCTGTGCACCTCTCGCATCAAACTGCTCCTGTAATCAGAATATCTCCTAGATATATGAAGACAACGACAACCAACACTATCATGAACGATGCCTTTTGTATTTTTTCCTTCTAACCACTTCCCTGTAACTTTTTTCCAAATTATTCTTTGCTTTCTACAATTTACGATCAATGAACCCGTACTTGCTGAAACCTACGGCGCATATGATCACGCAATCTCAAAGAATCAACGGCGGATAATCGCAGTTGTACGACTTATAGGAGATCAAGGATAGAGTTCGCGGTCTTGATCAGTCTCTGAGGGATCACCAAACATTCGAGCTCACAAAGCACTGTTAGAAACGATTGAACGCATGTCTGACTTTCCGAAAGACTCGCGGTGGCCTACCCATCTATGAATTTAGTGGTACTGCACTTACAGACAAGTCTGGTACCATTTTGCCGACCCCTGTTGACGGAATGATTGGTGAGCCTTAAGGGCGAAAGTAAACCGTCGATCACGTGTGTGTTGCAAGCCACCTCTAACCGCTGTAGAGTAAGTAATGTGAGAAACATACGATTTCCTCTGATCCTCTTCGAGTGTCCTCACTAGTAATAGCCTTCTTGCTTTACCACGTCTGTACCAAAAGAGAGGATCAACGACGGAGCTCAGACATTTGTGTACGGCTTCTCAGTACCCTCCAACTATAAACAGTCCCATAGGTGGAGGGAGAAACATGTCAAACGGAGGAAAATTCATCGCAAATCGTACATGTACTTCTCAATCACTGCCCAATACAACGCTTATCCCAGGGAAACAGGAGACTGAGTACGAAAAAACAGCAAGTTCCACGTGTACTGAAAAACTCGAAGAAACAGCTCTAAGAAAAACAATAACGTAAAAGTAATACTGCGTTGCGAATGTAATCAATGCAAATCTGAAAATGTACGACTAGAGACGTGAGATTCAAGAAAAAAGTTCTTCATGACTACCTGAACTTCTCAACTCACTAACTCATGGTTGCTGAAAAAAGTTGCTGCATTTTCCCTCTTTTTCTTTTGCTACGTACGGTGCATACAAGTTCGGAAAAGCTCATTCAACCACATTTCCACCAACTCCTTGCATTATTTCGCTCGCCTTTTCTAGGAGTTTTGATTCTACACCTTTAGTTACATATCATCTCTATAGCAGTTATACACTCGAATAACTGCTATTTCTCTTTTGTTGCAGATCTAGAATAGCCGTAGACAATCGATAAATGGTGCGCCGTTAATGCGCTTTATCCGCTCTCTGGCTTTGTGCCTCTGCGTCTATGCCCATGTTGGGCGGGACACTAGTCAAACACTGTAGCAACCGTTCCACGGAACGGTCGCTAATTCTCTGAGCGATTGAGAGCGATCGTGGACAATACCATGGAGGGAACATCGCTGCGGGACCCAGCCAATGGTCGCGCCGCCCGCTGCTGCGGGGCGGCGATCAGGGCCGCCCACTTCTGCGGTCAGTCTCGTCTCGTCCTGGTGTCCTGATCGGTCGTGTCCTCTTGCCTTACTCCTCCACCTTTGCCCCCTTTGATTCTCCGCCTCTACCCGACTCTAGATCTCTGACTGTGCCCTCGTTGTTGTGTATGTGGCCCACATAGTCCATCGAACCCGTATATTTAGTATTTCACTCACATCAGCTGTAACAGCCTTCAGTGGCAATAGATCATCACATTCAACTCTATAGCGGCGGAGGATCAGTCCCCGTTGCTATAAACAGCTCAAATAAGAAGGCACGGCGAGCGCGTCCGCAGCAATCAGACCTTGACGCCTACCCCACGCTAGGGCGCCGCCTCGGCCCAGCTTTTAGCTTCTACATGGCTCCGGGTATCCTTTGACTCACCTTTACCCAACGCAGAATTCAGACGAGATTTCAGCTTCCTCGAACAAAACTTACCATACGGACGACAACGGCCTCATCGATATTAATGGTTCAGTGCATATAATAAATCTCTGAATTTCAAAGGGGAATCGCACTCGCGGTGTATCCTACGAGAAACGCAAGCAACTCGTGTCATGAAAAACTAGGCAGTGTAAGAGGAAGATTTCAAGCAATACTGCAGAGAACGAAAACTCTTCGAGAGCGGAAATGTCTTTCGAAATAGACGCAATCAAAAGGAGCCAATCCAGGCAAACGTTGCTGAAACACCATCCAGATGCACCACCCGAACGGGCATCAAGACACATCAGCCGAAGAAAGCACCCACTTCTTCACAAGATGTGCCTACACCTGGCGGATGAGGCATTTGCACCAATCGAACGAGGCAAGAAAATAGCCAAACGAGTAGCCGAACGGAGTCATCAAGCCAAAAACGATCTGCCTCAGCTTGGAGAAGCATAAGGTACGTTTGAATTCAGAGAGTTCGTTCGAAGTCATTTCCTGTACCTTTCAAGCATTGTCGCTATCCTATACGCAGGATTAAACATAAACCAACCAAACCATTGGCACGGTCAATCAAACACCTAGTAAGTACCTGTTGAACTTATGAAGCCGAGGTAAATGGTCTAATTTAAGCGCGGACAGCACGAAGAGGAAAAGATCACGTATACTATCCGAATGGGAATGGCCGAATCAGACACGGTGTACTGTAAAAGTTCAACACCCGAAAAGAACGAGTCACAAAACACTCATCACAAACTGGAGACAGCAGAAGATCATATCGCGACTGGAGAAGATTATATCATAAAGTTAGAACTGTCGCTTGATATGTCGTTGTTACGCTGTTATACTACTATGATATTGTCTTAACTGTTGTATATTACAGGTTATTCGTTTTCTGTACCATCGGTAGAATTCGTTCGTTATATGTATATAAAAGTATCATCACTCAACGGTGCTCTCACTTCTAAATCGTCAAGATCTACATGGTATAAGATTTACACACTCGAGCAAACGGCGTTCAATGTGCATTCATCTTACAAAACACACAGTCGCCAATAAACCCATACCACTGGTGATACAGCGACAAAACCGTTACAACCTAATTTCTTACTACTTTTGCACAGTTCCGAATTGTAGTTAAGAAAATCACTCAACCAGTAGTCATGCTAGGTGATCGTCAACTGACACGAATAGATCATAACAGCGTCCGATTTTTTTAGTACTATCGAAACTTTTATACCTGTATATTAGTTATCCATGGATTGTACTCCAGTCTCAAGACTTGCTTATTTCCAATCAGATCTAGCGCTCCAAACTCTGGAGGTAGCACGGTCAGTGTGTTACCTAGAATCTTTTCATGAATCTTCTAGCCATTTCAGTGACAAAAAAAACTATTGCAGATACTTGTAAACCTGCAGTTATCGGTAAGCTTTTGATATTCTGAGACAACTTTCCAGTAAGATCTTATGTAACCGTTAAGTAGATAACTACAGATCAAAACATACAAACCTTGGATGTGCAGTTCTTCGAATTGGCCAGATGGCCGACTTCTCGTGGAATTGTTAGTACATGGTTATCACGGAGGACGAGAATCTGAATGACATTCAACTAATTTTCCTTACGTTCTCTACGAAGTTAGAGAATGCTCGAAACACCTGGAGGTTACGAAGGTTCATCACGTCTCCAGGAAGCATTTCGAAGTCATTATCACCCAGATAGAGCGCTGGCAAAGTCTCTGGAACTATGAAAGCGGTTCTGTTAGGGACACTGTAACATGCATTTACACATTAAGATTAGCATTTTTTGTCAGATAATGGTGATTCCCATAGTTCAGTCGAAAATATGCATCTATTACAAAAACGAACACGCAAATATAAGCTCAACCGATCCCAGAAATCCCTCTCAATACTTGTGGCTGTCCAAAATGGTCCAAGAAATTAATAGAAATTACAAAATTTTTCCCAAACCAAATGCAAGTACAGTCTTTACGATGGCATGACGGAATGAGAACGCTCAAAAAATGTCCCTGTTCTCGGAGCGTGTCACTGACCAAAACACATCACTAATATTGAAAAAATAGAAGTACTTTACTTCGAGGCATTTCATGGATAGGGAGTCAGCGCAGCGGTTGGTGATGTAGTGTACAAGAAAGCATATAAACAAGGCGCTGATTCGATCCCTTCACGGAACACTCTCTTGCAGTCTCTAAACGAACAACTTAGCTCGGCAACTCTTACTTTGCGAAATAAATAGATAATAAGAGTATGACCGCCATGTTATCTCTATGTACTATTTTTATGATTACTTACCTCTAAAATTACTTGGGTATTCTTAGTTTGTCCAGAAATAATGCGAAAACACGTCTAGAAAGAATGAACAACGACAGCAGAACCTAAGTCAAGTTCCCATAGGATTCTGGTCAGCTAGCCAAAACTCAGAATAGCAGAAATGGATATTTAGGTCAATTTCGGTTCTGTTTCAGATAAAGAGTAATAAGAGCCAAATAAAAAAATTGTTCAATTTCACACCTTCATAACTAATCCTCACGCCCACACCGTTTTTTGCACACCCCTGAGATAGCACCAATGGATCCTGAACAAAATCTTATAACTATTAAGTCGTTAAATAAGTTTTGACACTATAGCAATAAACACAAAATTCATTAATCAGAAGCAATCAAAACTCATGCTTTTGGTATCCTTTCAATAGCGTATTTCCTTGCGAACACTTTGGTATACATCTTGCCTAGACCTACTTTGAAATGGAACTGTCTTGGAAACCAATTCGCTCGCTACTCACGAACCATTGGAGGAAAATGCTAGTGAAGCGGCGCGCAAGATAAACGAAGCTTCCTGTGGACGACCCGAGCGCGACCGATCCTTAAGACTGCTCTCTTCGGCTTCAAATTCACGAATCACTTCCTAGGCGTCCTTTCTGCAAGCGTATCATCGTCTCTAGCTTCGAGAAGCCTGCGCGCCGCTTTACCAGCGTTTTGCCATTCGTGCATGAGTAGCGAGCAAATTTTTTTCCCAAAATAGTTCCACCTGAAGGCAAACATGGGCAAGTTGTATAGCAAAATGCCCACAAGAGAAGGAGCAATTGAACATAACCAGAATCATGCGCTCTTTAAATTATAGGACGACTTATAATACTCAAAAACTCTCCCTTAACCTCGACTATACAGATCACTCACACATTCTTTGATGACTCAACAAAAGGACGAAGTTGATAAATAAACCTTATGTATACGGCTGGCGTTTCGAGGCGTTCCATCCTGTTCAGAGCCGATTGATCAGAGCTGATGTTCCTCAGTCCTTCATCCTCACTGTGGCTTTCCCTTCATTGCCGTTCGATCGAAATTTCTTCGGAGAAGCACCGTTCAAATGAGATACTCACTCAGCAGCGCTCACCTTATACAGGACGGTTGTTGATGATTATGCCACTCGAACAAAGAAGGCGAAGGTCACAAAGAAGACGAATAACTGTGGAATAACATCCCGGAAAAATCGGCTCTGATGAAGATGGAACGCGTCAACACGCCAGCCAAATAATTATGAATTTCAACTACTTATCAAATATCGAAGGCATGAATCAGATATTGAAGGACTAAAACGCGATACTTGGCTACATACAACACGAATACCGATAGTTGGATTGGGAAGAGAAACTACCCTCCATATGGAAAAAAGTCGAGAATTTCGAGAATTAATGAGTTTGATTTCAAACTAAGGAATTTAGTTTCATGAATGAAAAAAGCAAATTTATTACAGTAGTCTCGCAGAGTCTGTTTGGAGCCTTCTTAGGATTGGTACGTCAGAGTCATACGAACGACTCGGCGGTGTCAGCACTGAACCCTACTTTGTAGCAGAGATGGGGAGACATATCTACCTCAAAAATGCTTTAAACATTCTCACAGACTATATCGAATACCAAAACAGAAATAGGGGTTGAGATGGATTTCTACGTTATTATATTTTGATTCTTCGCGAGAAAACTGTGAAAGAGGAAGAAATATAACTTACCTGAGAACGACTCAACGGAACCCTGTTCAGAAAGATTAGCAGAGAATCGTATCACTAGAAAAAGACAACAGAAAGGTAACCAAGACTATTGAGTGATAAACAAAACTTTGAACTTCGAACGGGAAGCTGCGAGTTCAACTCCCGGCTGACTCCAAAGCTCTGTCTATCACTTATCACTGAATATCACTGTACATATGTAGCTGTATCGTCCTAACACTTCTAAAGAGCGGCAAAATCTAAAAAATTCTACTACACAATAAAGATACAAATCAATTTTTTAAGAAGTGGGAGTAGGCACAGGATTAGCATACGCAGTTGATAAACACACAAATTCATCAAATATACACTCACTTTATTTACGGTCAATTAAAATAACCTCAAAGGAAACGAGACTCTTCAACATTGGGAGAAACGCCAGAGCTCTGGAAACATACTGATTGAGAGAGATAATGAGACCTTTAGCAGAAAAAAAGAGCACAGAAAAGTCAAACAATATCATTATTATATATCCAAGAGTGGTTGGTACGCAAAACCATAAACCTCAGGCAGGAGTTGAAAGACTGATAACAGAGCGGGAGCCCGGATAGTGCAGTGGTCAGCACGCACTACTGGAAGGCTGGAATCCGGGTTCAACTGCTCTGGGTTTGAGATTCTGTATATCCATAACATCTTAGATATATATCTATTACATCATAGTACTGCTGCAAAGGCTGTAGAATAAAGAATTCTAATATTTTATATACCGTTATGACAAGCTGGGAGGAACGTCGGCCAGAAAACGGAGACTTCCACAAAGTGATATGCTTCGTGGTGTCCGTCGATCCATCGTCGCTTCGTTCAAGTCAAAGTCGAACAGTTGGACTTCGTGAGCAAACTCGAGAGAGAAACGGTACAGTAACCCACTCGTCCGATGAAGGGTCAGGTCGAGACGAGACATGATTCACGTATATTACCTCAAAATGCTCAAAGTTACAACAGCCCTGAAGATACTAACGAGTTGAAAGACTTTCATGAAATTGGGTTACAGAACATGTGTGATTGGTGTTAAGGGAACAACTAACAGCGACGTTATGATGAACACCAATATTGCTCAAAATGGTCAGAACTCTTCTCCAATTCTGGAAGTTTTCCTTATCGGGACAGCCACGAAAGAAAAGGGCAACTGAGTCCACTACGTGTGCAGCAGTTTGAAATGAAATTCCACTGAGAATGCGATTTTAATACTGCTGGAAAAAAACATCCAAGAACCGAAATACCGCCTTTCACTGAAGCTCCGTGTTTAAACCGAGATTTGAAAACTATCTGTCGCGCTATCCGACTGTTTAGAGTTTGGAAAAGGTTGATAAAACTCTTTCAAAACAATGGCTGACGTCTCAGCGACTTCGCCTTCTTCAGAGCCGTTGTGTCAGGCTTACACTCTCTTCTCACAAATCTGGCCTTGAACCTGACAAAGTGGCTCTGAAGAAAGCAAGTTCGCGATGCCTCGGCCATCGTTTTGGAGAAGATATACCCACTTCACGAAGGTTTTCATTAGAAGAACAATTAGTGAGACATTTTTCATTCTTCACTTTACATGCCAGGGCCCAGCAAAAGTTGGCCTTTCGTTTCATGAGAGTGTTTTCTTCCCAATAGTATCAAACTCTTCTTTAGAGTCGCCCCATAAGTTTTAGCATTAAAGCAATAAACACCAGATTTATCAACCAAAAGTAATTGAAACCACATGATTTTGTTCCCCTTCAATTGAGCATTTTCCTGCAAACATTTCGGTATAGAACTTGCCTTTATTTGCTTCAAGATAGAAGTGTCATGGTGATAAATTTGTTTTCTACTCATGTACAAATGGCGCGTAAGGGAAAAGTCATTGGAGTAGCACGTAAAAATTGATAGAGATTGGAGGGATGATACGGTTGCAATTAGGGCGGCTAGGAAATGGTTCACGAAGTTCGGAACTGGAAAGAACACTCTGGAGGATTAACTGAACTTAGGCCGTCAACAAGAAGCTCCATTAATCTTGTCATCTTCCCCTACGCAAAATTTGTGCATGGGTAGCAAGCGAATTTATTCCCATGACAACTCCATCTTGAAGCATCTGGAAGTCTTCTTTACCAGGACAGCCACGAAAGAAAAGGGCAACTGAATCGACAATGAGTGCGGCAGTCTGAAATGAAATTTTACTGAGAATTTGAATGCGAGTGAATGAGAATGAGGGATGGTTGATTTGACGAGTCATGAGCGTGAGATCGAACCATTGACCGTGAATGCGATGGAGAGCATCTCTAATCACGAAGGATCGTTGTGTACCGAGTAGGGACGCCAAGGCTATCCAGAGATTCTATTACCGCCTCTGTTCCCACTGAATCAAAGCTTTCCTCAAACTATGAAAGTGAGATAGAGCGGCAGATTGTACAATCATGAAACTTCAAAGAGTCTTGTTTGTGATCGTGAGGATGTAGCCTTTGGTACTAAATCCTTTCCGGAATCCTGCTTGTTCGCATGGCTGTCTAGTTGAGATATATAATTAAACAGAACAAAGTTTCAGGATAGTTAGAACACCTAGGAGAACTTTCAAAACACATACTTAAATCACTCAAAATACTTAGTAATGTAACCAAAATACTAAAAATACTTGCT
The DNA here is from genome assembly GCA_019055375.1 of Parelaphostrongylus tenuis. NCBI lineage: Eukaryota > Metazoa > Nematoda > Chromadorea > Rhabditida > Metastrongylidae > Parelaphostrongylus > Parelaphostrongylus tenuis. Next base: position 113,654 of record JAHQIW010004410.1, on the reverse strand, counting down.
ATGAACTATTTATGGTATATATATGCGAAAATAACGCAGTGCTTAGAGGTGCTCTGCGTTACTCAGAAGGTCGATGGTTTGATACCGCGCTCATGGCTTATCACCACGAGTCACCATAAAGACCAGATATGCATTCAGTCAACCTCAAAGGCAGCTAAAAATTGGAGACGAAAACAGGGTGCGTGGCTCAGGGATCGATCAACGACGACCTTTATCCTTCAAAAATGGGTGCACGTATGTATATGCATGTATATATAAATGCGTATATGTACATATATATATTTATATATACGTAATTTATATCCACACAGGGGGGCGGATGAGCCGTGGCTGTCATGCCCGTCGCGACACGCGTGGGACCGAACCTGACCCCTTAACGCTCTCCAGCAGTCAACAACGAACGCTCTGTGGACCGCCACATCCCCGCCATTCTCCAGAATGCAAGAAGACGTGCACAACCGATATTGCGCGATGATCGAGAAGACAACGAAAAACGAACTTTCACTGCGTTTCCGTGAATGAATGCAAATCTGGCCTCTACAATGACGCGCGGTGGTCTCCCGCTGTATCGATTCAGTGCTCCTTATTCTACCAGACAACTTTCAGACTAGTTTGGTATCAATTTACCGACCTCGGAGAGCTGGATGGCCTGGTAAGCCATAGGCGTGAGATCAAACCATCGACCTTGTGTGGGACTCAAAGCACCTTCTAACCACTGCGCCACATAAACTCCATATATGTAAACGAACATATATACATATTTATGTCACATATACATATGTTCATATACGTATATGCCCATATACATGAGCATACACACCATATATACATATATATATATATATGTACATACTAGTATATGTATATATATACGTGCATGTACATGTATACACGCACACATATAGATATATATGCAGGCATATATATATATATATACATATATATATGTAACGAAAGGGATGATTAGGGAAGGTATCAGTCTTTCAATCGTCCCCATGTGAGTCAACAAGCCGTCGAAAAACTACTGAACCAACCATCCGGCCCCACCAGAAATTTCTATTATCGTTCCTCGAAAGAAACCACCACCTAACAGAAAAATCAAGAAATTACGAGAGCGCATTTACGCTTGGCCATAGGTTTAGGCCAAAAATTGATGGAACCGCAACCCTTCTTTAGCGTCCTAAATTTTGATTTATATCACTGAATGCTAAGGCCTGGTGAACAGAATGAGAAGACAGCTTTCACAAGTTAGACACGCTGTTGTACTGTTGAGCTTAATTATATCCACACAAAATACTTCTCAGGTGGTGATTTTCTTCGAAGAACGATGAACAGAAATCCTAGCGAGACCGCATTTGGAAAACCACACATATGACTAGTTCTATAGATTTTTGAAGGCTTCATAACTCACATGGGGACCATTGAAACGCTGATACTTCCCTAAATTACCTCTGCTGCTACATATATACATATAAATATATGTATATATATATATGCATTTATGTATGTTTACATGAATATATATGCATATGTATGCATACATACACACACATGTCTATACAGACCATATATATATATATATATACATATATATACATATTATATATAATATATATATATATATATAACGACACCGGGTGTGGTGCAGTGCTTAGAGGTGCTTTGAGCCGCCGCCGATAGTTCGATTTCGCAATGAACTCAGTGTGATAAACTTGCGAAAGCTGTCTTCTCCTGATGTTCACCAGGTCACAACCTTCTTAGTGTTAAGAAACACAATAAAAACTTAGGACGCTAATGAAAAGTTGTGGTCACATTACTTTTTCAAGCTTAAGTCTAAGCCGAAGCTTGAGCAGAAGCCTATGCCTTAGTGCGCTCTCGCAATTTCCTGTTTGAAGGAATCCATTAAATCACTCCAGCAATTGATGGAGCGACTATTCTCTACAGGGGCCTAAATCGGTGATAAAAGAAGGAACTCACCCATCAAACTGTCAAGTAAGGTGCAACCTGATGAGAGCGTAGCAGCACTCGCCAACTCAAACTCGAGCAGTTCGCGAGCGGATTTGACCCGAATCGATCGCGTCCCAGACATCTGACCTCCAAAAAAAACACATTAAGTCCAAGGAGTTGAAAGTAACAAACAACACACACTGGGACCGGATCTTTGTCAAAATCAGATAGAGAGAGTGCAGTGGGCACGCACCGTTTATCTCCTTTTCTACGGCTCAGTAAGATCTGCATCTCACAGATTATTAATTATAAATTTTTCAAATAAGTAGTAATCATTCGAGTAAGTCACTGCTACATGAGTGATGTGTAACTATAAAAGTATAAAATGTCAAAGATCGATATAAAACTCAACGAAAAGTGCAAGAAATTGGTGAGGACATGCTTGAATGAGAAAGCGTATGAGGCACAGTGGTTAGAAGTGCTTTTTGTCGCGTACAAGATCGATGGTTCATCTCGCACTCAGGGGCACCAAGCTCATCCATCGCTCTGGAGTCGCTGAATCGGTACCAGACTTGTTTAGGAGGATAAGTAGCACTGACTCAGTACTGCGGTAGGACCGCGAGTCGTTGTAAAGGCTAGATTCGCATTTAGTCGCCTCAAACGAAGTTGAAAATTGAAGACGATAGCATGGCGCATCACTCAGGGATTGACCATCGTTGCGAGCTTTATCCTTCATCCTTCACGTTCAAATGAGCGTTTTGGACCTGTATGCATTGTACGTAATTAAAAAAGAAGTTGATGCAATGCAACGTTTTTCCACAATAAAGAGTCAGCAAGTTGGGGGAATTGCAGTAATGATGGACTTTTCTTTGAATCTCAGATTTCTGACTGTACACCTTTACATTTGCCATTTGCAGCGGACTATTATTCTTATTTCAATATCATTTTGCCCTCCAACCGTTGATTGGTAGGGTTAGCGGCAATCGCATGCTTGGACATATGCGCCTCTGTGCTAAACTATCGTTGCGCATGCGCTCTCTTGCAGCAAGCGCCTTCATTCCACGCCGCCGTCTCGGTAGGTGGTTGAGATCGTGGGAAAACTGAGAGCGACATGAAAGGCAGAGAAGAGTACGCCCTGGGTGTGGAGAACCAGTTACTAGGAAGATGTCACCACACTATCCTTATCACCATCACTATCACTAATACTTTCAGTATCACTACCACTGCCATCTTCACTATCACTATCAAGAATTCAAATATTCTTACTGCTCTCGCAGTGTTATGATGTTTCATAAAAACCTAAGAGAATTAAGTGGTGAGCACAAACATGGCCTCAGGTGGGAATTGAACCCGCGTTTCATCCTATCCGGGGACGCGTGCTCTACCACTACACCACCGACGCACATTTGCCCGACCACTCACTCTTCAACATCTCTATGTTAGCTATTAGCCACCAACCCTTAGCAGTTGGGTCGGCTATGCGATTTCGCTTTATAAACCCAGCTGGGCTGGTAGCCACCGTTAGATATCACCACCTCACCTGTCCTATCACTTGTCGTCCCGTTGATCGTCGAGTGACTCGAGCGGGTACCAGCAACTCTTCCATTTTTCCCTATCGCGTGCAAGAGTAGCCCAGTGGGTCCTCCTTGCTCTAGGAATTCGCTGAGCATCATATCTTTCTTCCATCGCTTTCGTGAAGAAATCGGACCAACGGGTCAGTGGTCTTCCTTTAGAGCGCTTGACGTCCCGAGGAATCCAGTCGGTAACGGCTCCCTCTTTGACCACGGACCTCCCTCTTTGAGGGATCCCGCCCGGTTAGTCGCGAGGGCACGTGGCGCGTCACCAGGTGGTGGATAGGGGAATAAAACGCGAACCAAAAGCGACCGTGTGCTTCCCAGAGACGCAGGTGGATTCAGGGGACGAGCTCCCTGCTTCTGCAGTGCCGACTTGACAAAACTCTATTTCTACGAGTCAAGTCGGCCAAAAGCCTGCAATCAAGCGGCTGGGAAGTACATGGGAGGCGGTTAGGAGTCGCCTCCAACATATAAGCTCCTCCCGCTCTTCCGAGAGAGACTGGCAAGCTACTCGTGAGTACCCAGCCCCCACGTTTAGAGCCTGGCAAGCTACACGTTGGGTATCAAAAATGCCAAAAACAGTAACAAATATGGGCCTCATTCCCCTGACCCCGAAAGAGCCCCTGGTACGGCAGCGCCAGGTAGGACGAGTACGGAGAGGCTGCTAAAATCTCAGGGCCGAACTAGGCTGCCAAGATCGAAACAGTAACCGTTAGATATAGTGCTCAAAAATTCTACTATTCTTACTGCTCTTTCGCAGTGTTGTCATGTTTCATCAATACCTGAGAGAACTGAGTGGTGGGCAAAATCATGAGCTCAGGCGGGAATCGAACCCGCGTTTCATCCTGTTCGGGGATGCGTGCTCTACCACTACACAATCGAGGCGCATTTGCCCGACCGTCATCACTATCATGTCTCTGTCTCTGCGTCTCTGCCCACGTTGGGCGGGGCATCCTCCAACAACCGCGTATAAGAGGGCACACAAGCGCGCCAGCAGCAGTCGCCTTTCGAAGTCAAAGTGGGGCCCGGCCTCCGGCACTGCGCGGCCCCCGCTTTTACATGGCCTTGCATCCGTTGCCTTCATTGTCACCTAAGGTACTTATCAAAGGACCCACTGTACGGCTCTCAGCTTCTACAGGTTTACGGGCACTCGTTGCCTTTGCTGTCACCGAACATACTATTCAAACGACGTGCAAGCATCTGAGCAAAGCTACAACCGGAAATAATATGTTTATCTAGAAGGGTACTGACTATTGGATATTCAATGCTTCTTCCGCGACATCTAGAAATATAGTGAGAACAGCATTCGCACCAATATTGCAAAAGACGAATACGCCTCAAGAGCGGAATCATTCTCCGAGATTGATGCGCTTGAAAGTCGTCAATCAAGGAGAACATCGTCGAATTAGTACTTAGACACATCATCCGAATGAGGCATCCAGACACACCGATGAAGAAGGACACATTCTTAAAAGAAGTGTCCACACCTGGCGGATAGGGTACCGCGTCTACTAAACGAGGCATCCAGAAACACCGATGCAAAAAAGTATCACACTCAGAAGTGTCCACTTATGGCGAATAAGGCACCGCTTCAACTAAAGAGGCAAGAAAATAGCCAGACGAGCAGTCGAACGGAGCAAGCCAAGAAGTGAAAAACGTACAACCACAGCTTGGAGAGCCAGCCGGTACGTTTGAATTCAGTCAACTCGTTCAAAATCACTTTCTGTACCTTTTAGGCATGTCGCTCATCCTATCCATTGGACACCAAACAAAAATCAACCCAAACATTGGCTCGGTCAATCAAGCACCTAGTAAGTACCTTTAAAACTTAAGACGCCGAGGTAGATGGTTTGAAAGAAGCGCGGCATGAAGACGGGCAGCACAAATATACTGTCCGAATGAGAAGGTCCAAAGGAGACACAAAGTACTCGGAATTCCAGATAAGTGAGAAGAACGAGTCACAAAGCAAGTCAACTAAACTGGAGACAGCAAGATCAAATCATGACTGGAGAAGAGTATGTCGTAATGCTGGAACTGTCGCTTAATATGCCGTTGTTTCGTTGATATATTATTGTGATATTATCCAAATTGCTGTATATTACAAGTTATTCGTTGTCTATAATATCAGTGAAATTTGCCCGTATTTGTACATAAACGTATCATCACCCAACAATGTTCGGACTATTACATCGACACGATCCAGGTGGTATAAGATCTACACTATTGAACGAAAGACGTTCGAATGCATTTAACTTCAAAAAACGCGCACCCCTCAGTAAACCCATACTAGTGGTGCACATACCAAACCTCTATAACCTATGCTCTATTGGAATTCCTCTGTTTTTGCACATTTCTGAGTTTCGTGAAGAGATAAGGAGCTTTACCAATTTGTGGTAGTCGGTTTCATGCCCACATAGCGTGTTCTGCTAGTGATCATCAGGTGACTGAGGTTGGGGTAGTCCTTGTGTACAAATAACGAAGTAATGGCAAAAATCTATACATGGCAGTACAATATTGCGACGTAACGCAAGGCAATTATTGGATCGTAAGAAATTGCAACATGTTGATAAGGTTATTATGCCAACAACTAGTGTAACGTAGAAAGTACATTTAGAATTAAGTGCACGATCTCGGAAGGGAGTTGAACAAAACAGAAGGCTCGATAGTGCGGTGAATAGCACACGCTCCGTAAGGGTGGGACACGGGTTCAACTCTCGACCTAGGCTCGTCGTTTTGCATATCACTCACCATTCTTGGTTATAATAGTTATAACATCACAGCACTGCTATTAAAGCGGTAGAGGAAGAATTATGGTAGATTGGGAATGAGCGTGACACCCAATTCTTCTAAGAGAGGCCACGAATTACCAAGAAATAAGGTTTCGGCTTTACATGTATGCGAATATAACATAAGAAAATTGTGACCACGCACTCCTAGTCCTCATTAGGCGCACTGTGATTGATTCGCAGTCTCGCGAGACACCTTTCTATCCTTGTTTCGCTTCCTTGACACTGTTCATGACGTCACTCATTCGAAAAAAAAAATATTTTGATAACATTCCGCTTTGATGGTAATCTTACACGGAGTTGTCGCGAAACTTCAATCCAGCTAACGTATTTGTCTCCTCATCTTTTTCAGAGCCATGTTGATTCCAGTTGCCCTTCTTTCGTACAATATGGCTTTTCACAATCGCATCGAGTCGAATCCAGAGCAGCACCGCTCCATCGAATTGACCTCACTAGTTTTTACATGAAAGAGCACTCGGAATGAGGTTAATCGCTAGAGTGATGCTCTACTGAATTTGACTGAATACGAGTACACAAAGATCTGTACCAGAGGTAGGAGTGGCTGTAAAGAACTAACTTAAAATATAAAGTTCCTGAGACATGAGCAAAAGTCGTAATTTGAAGTGGTTTTGAAGAGCAAAACTCGTAATTTATAGTGGCTTTAAACTTATCATTACCCTTTCAGGAAGAGTGAGGGGAGGAAAGGAGATTGGAGGACGGAAAAGGAAAATGTTTTCGTATCTTACTAGTCCTCTGGACATCGCGTCGTGCGAGATAATAGGCAGTGAATAAAGGTTGGACGATGTGATTTGAACTACGACTTCAGCTTAAAAGGGGTTTAATGCCTTCGTGCCCCTGAGCGCTCGCGGCGCCGTGGTCAGAGGTGTTCTGCGACGTCGGATCGATCCTCCGCTAGAGGCTTAACAAACCTGGCATCCCTATAAGGTCGGTTAACTAGATCAGATTTGTCTGAGAGGATGTAGGCACTGCGACATATCGGCAGGTCACTGCGAATCATTGTGAAGACCAGATATACGAACATTCATCTCAAACGGAGCTAAAATTGAGAACAAATGCATGGAGGATCACTCAGGGATTGATGAACGCTAAGCGTCCTGTCCCTTATCGTTTTGTGCATTCTATATCAATCCCATCGTGATTACTGACAGATACCGAGTTAACACATAAATGAGAAGAGCACATCAAAAGTCCCGATGGTGTAGTGCAAAACTTAGTGACCCCGAAAAACGTAATCGTGGGTTCGCAGTCGAATCATCAGAAATTTGCTCGCATCTCAGCATTTAAGTAGTTGTATTTCACATTGTTCTCTGTCATGAAAAAGGACAAGTGACAAATTTTAGATATTGTAATTTATCAAATCGGTTCCGAAAAAGGCAAAGGCGCCGAAATGCTAAATCTAGTCAAAGTTGTATATCATATTCGTTGAAGATCATGATTAGAACAAAACATAAGTATTATTTATGTCGGTGTTAATGCAAGCTAGTCTTCAAGATTATTGCTTCATTTTACTATTTAGTCTAAAAAATACGCTAACCACTTCTACCATTACTGGCTGCTCATGAACGAATGGGGGAAAATACTAGAAAGCGGCGCGCAAGATTGATGAAGCTTCCTGTGGACGACCCGAACGCCACCAATCTTTAAGACTATGCTCTTCAGCTTCAAACTCTACAAACCACTTATCAGCCGTACTTTCTGCAACCGTATCGCCGTCCAAAGCCTCGTCAAGGTTGCGCGCCGCTTCACCAGCATTTTGCATTTGTGTATTGAAAGCAAGCGAATTTGCTTTCAAGACAGTTCCATTTGAAGGCAAGCAAAGGCAAGTTGTATAGCAAAATGTTCACAAGAAAATGCACAACGGAAACCATGCGCTTTCAATCCTGCTGGTTGATAGAATGGGTGTTTATTGCTCTAATGCCAAATCTTATAGAACGATCTTATAGTAATCAAAAACTCTCCTTTGATTTCGGCTATACAGATCACTCACATATTCTTTGATGACTTAGCGAAAGGACGAAGTTGATGACTGAACTTTGTTTATGCGGCTTGCGTTTCGAGGTGTTCCATCATGTTCAGAGGCGACTGATCCGAACTGATGTTCCTCAGTCCTTCATCCTCACTGTGGCTTTACCTTCACTGCCGTTCGAGTCGAAACTTCTTCGGAAGTGCACCGTTCAAATAGGGTTGTAAATGATTATGTGACTCGAACAACGAAGTCGAAAGCCACAAAGAAGACGAACAACTGTGGAGTATCAGCACGGAAAAATCAGCTCTGATGTAGATGGAACGCGTCGACACGCCAGCCAAATAATTATAAATCCAATAAGGATAGTTGGATTGGGAAGAGAAACTACCCTACATATGAAAAAGAAAGTCGAGAACTTCGAAAATTAATAAGTTTGATTTCAAACTCAAGAATGTAGTTTCATGAATAAAAAGAAGAAGTAAATTTATTACAATAGTCTCGCAGAGTTTGTGAGAATGTTTAGAGCCTTCTCAGAGTTAGTTCGTCAGAATCATACCGACGACTCCCCGGTCAGAATCAGAATAATATATTTTTCACTACAAAAAAAAATACTCAGGATGCTTGAAGTAAATACTTAGAATATTGACATACTTAGCAAAACACTCAGAAACTCAAGATACCACTCTATGGACCATCAGAATCATTCTGACGCTCATCGCGCGACGTCAAATCTCTCAGCTACTGTGATGGTGGCGTCGCGTCTCGTGGGAAAGTAGGCAGCCAGCCAGACACGCGTGCATGGACATACAGTTTGTGCCTGTTCGTTTAACTGCCACACAAGTGACAGCACGACGTCGCTTGCCTATCAGCACTTGTCCTTGAAGGTATACCTACTAATACATAGAAGGAAGACTTAAAGTATGTGGAACAAACACTTTAGCTACTTGGAATAAGCAATAGAAGGATGAAGCTTTTGGAGTTGATCAATCTCTGATGGATGCGCCATATATTCGCCTTCGAATTGCAATTTAGTTTGAGGTGAGTGAATGCATATCTGGCTTTCACAATGACTCGCGGGGTGACCTACCGCTGCATTGAGTCAGTGCCACTTATCTCCTGGAGAAGTCTAGGTCTTGTGTGGTACCAATTTACCAACCCCGGAGAGATGTTTGTCTTGGTGAGCCATGAGCGCGAGATCGAACCATCGACTTTGTTTGCGACGCAGAGCACCTCTAAACACTACGTCACATGCGTTCTACTGAACGGCGAGTCTACTTCAAACACCTATCAAAATATGAAACATCTGAAATCCTTGCCAATAGTTGCAATCACCTGTCACCTGTTGTTTCGGTGATACTCGAGTGACTCGAGCGGTCAACAATAACAGTTACATCTTTCCCTTATCGCTTGCAAGAGTAGCTCGGTGGGTCCTCGGACTAGGGATTCGATGAGCATCATATCTTTCTTCCAGTATTCTCGTGAAAAAATCATAGCGTCGGATTGGTGGTCTTCCTGCAGAGCGCTGAATATCCCAAGGGATACAGTGGTAGCGGCTTTTGTCCATGGGTTGTCGTTGAAGCGCATCACATGTCCTCCCACCTTATTTTCGATATCTTGGCGTGCAGAACGGAGTCTCTGATTTTCCGTCGTTGACGTAGGTCAGAGCTTCGGATCCTTTCTCTCATTTGCGATACTGGATACTCCTAGCATAGACCTTTCAACAGCGTGTTCAGTGAGACAAGGCCTTTTATTCTGCCTACGTAGTTACCACTTTTTTGCTACATACGTCAGGGCAGGGATAATCGTCGAGCCAAAAAGATGGGCACGGAGTCGGATGTTCTTTGTCCTTTTCACTACATCTTCGATGCTCTTAGTTACCCAAGCCGCTCGTTTCCTCCTGCTCAACACTGGACCTAGGTCGTTCATCATGTTGATTCCACGACCTAGATAGACGTAACTGGAGCATTCGGAGATGTTCGTTTCGTTCTGCGTGAATGAGGGATATAAAACAAATCCGTTCCCCATGAACATCGTTTTCGTTATATTTCGTTGAAGACCAATCTTTCCACGGGCGTTATCGAAATCGGTCGGCATTTGTTCCGATTGGCTGATCCTTGGTGTTACGAGGACGATATCATCAGCAAAGCGAAGATGGTTTATTTGTCGACCGTCAAATTTCACTCCCATATGGTCCCATTCTAATATTTGAAAGACGTTTTTGAGGGTGGCAGTGAATAATCTTGGCAAAATTGTATCGCCTTGTTGAACCCCTCTTCTTGCGTTGATGGTGATATTATTGTAGAATGAAGACATTTTGGTCGTGAAATCTATATAAAGCCCACGAAGTATTATTATGTACCGAGTAGGGACGCCCTGGTTATCCAGAGCCTCTACAACCGCTTCTGTTTCCACGGAATCTAAGGTGTTCTTCAGATCAATTAAAGTGAGACTGAGCGGTAATCTGTACTCTCGCGAAACTTCCACGAGTGTTGTTTGTGATCGTCAGGATATAGCCTATGGTTCTAAATCCTTTTCGGAATCCTGCTTGTTCGCATGGCCGTCCAGCTGAGATATATGAGAAAAAAAAAAACAAAATTTCAAAATAGCTAGGGCACCTAGTAGAACATTTAAAACAGATACATGAATAACTCAAAATACTTAGTAATATAACCAAAATACTGAGAATACTTGCTGAGAACTATGTATGGTATATAAAAGCGCATATAACGCAGTGGTTAGAGGTGCTCCGCGTCACACATAAGGTTGGTGGTTTGATATCGCGCTCACGGCTCATCACCGCGAGTCACTATAAAGGCCAGATATGCATTCAACGAACCTCAAACGAGGTTAAAAAGTGGGGACGAATACAGGGCGCATGCCTCAGGGATCGATCAACCCCAAGATCTTTATCCTTCCATAAATGCTCTTATATATGTATACGCATGCATATATGAATGCGCATATGTACATATATATACTTATAAACATGTAATTTATATTCACATAGTACGGACGAGCCGAGGGCCGAGTGGATTATGCCCGTCGCGACTCGCATGAGACCGAACCTCAGCCCTCAACGCTCTTCGGCAGTCAATAAGAACGCTCTATGGAACGCCATAGCCCGGCTATTCCCGAGATTGCAAGGCGACGTGCACTACCGCCATTCCGCGCGCTGGAGAAGACAGCAATAAACGAACTTTCACTTCGTCTGAATGATTGAATTCATATATGGCCTCTACATGACTCGCTGTGGTCTTCCGCTGTATCGAATCAGTGCTGCTTACTCTACCAAACAAGTCTGAGGCCATTCTGGTATCAATTTACCGAACCCGAAGGGATGTGTGGCTATATGAGCCATGGGCTCAAGATGGAACCATCGACCTTGTGTGCGGCGCAGAGCACCTCTAACCACTGCGCCACATTCACTCCATATATGTATATGCATGTATATATATGCATACTTATATATGTTCACACATACATGTTTTTATACACATATATATGCCTATATACATGTGTAGACACACACATATGTGTACGTACATGCATATGTACATGTACATCTATGGGTATATACATGCAGATATATATAGTGTACGTACATGCATATGTACATGTACATCTATGGTATATACATGCAGATATATATACACATATATATGTATATACATATATATATATATAAATGTAACAAGAGTGATAAAGGAAGGTATCAGTCTTTCAATGGTCCCCATGTGAGTCAACAAGCCGTCAAAAATCTTTAGAACTAAACATATTTGTGATTTTCCGCATCCGCCCTCACCAGAGATTTCCGTTATCGTTCTTCAAAAGAAACCACCACCTGACAATTCATTTTCAAGAGAAAAAATCAAGAAATCGCGAGAGCGCGTTTAAGCTTAGCCATAGGTTTAGACCAGGAAATTGATGGGACCGCAACTCTTCTTTAGCGTCCTAAAGTTCAAATTTATGTTACTGAACTCTAAAACATAGTGAACAGCATGAGAAGAAAGCTTTCACAAATTAGTCACGTTGCTGTAATGCTTAGCTTAATTATATTCACACAAAATACTCCTCAGGTGGTGGTTTTTACGATGATCGATAACAGAAAACTCTAGCGAGGCCGGATGCAGAAAACCACAAATGTGGGTAATTCTATACATTTCTGAGAGCTTGTTGATTCACATGAAGACCATTAAAGGACCATTATTACCCTAAACTTCTTCTCCTATATATATATATATACATATATATATATACATATATATATATATAAGTATATAAGTACATAGTACATATGAGTAGTTTTATAGATTTTTCAGGGCTTGTTGACTCACATGAAGACCATCAAAGGATTATACGTAGACACAGATATGCAGATTTGTATATATATACATATACAGGTATATATGCATATAGATGTATATACGTACAGACATGTATATATATATATGTATATATATATATATATATATTTGGAGAGCCAGTACAGCGCAGTGATCAGAGGTGGCCTGCGTCGCACACAAGGTCGATAGTTCGATCCCGCGCTAAACACAGGAACATGACTAACTTTTGAAAACTGTCTTCCCATGATGTTCACCAAATCATAACCCTTCTTAGTTTTTAGTAACATAAATAAGAACTTAGGATGCTGATGAAATGTTGTGACCCTATTACATTTCAAGCCGAAGTCTAAGCCTAAGCCTAAGCCTCAGTGCGCTCTCGTAATTTTCTGTTTGACCAAATCCATTGAATTACTCTAGCAATTGATGGAGCGACAATTCTCTACAGGGGCCGAAATCAGAGATAGAAGAAGGAACTTACCCATTAAATTGTCAAATAAGGTGCAACCTGAAGACAGTGTAGCAGCACTCGACAACTCAAACTCAAGCAGTGGACCGTTCCATCGAATTGACCTCACTAATTTTTACATGAAAGGGCACTCCGAATGAAGTTTATCGCTAGAGTGATGCTACACTGAATTCGACTGAATACGATCACACAAAGATCTATATCGCAAGAATGAATGGCTGTAAACAACTGACTCAGAATACAAAACTACTGATACATGAGTAAATCTCGTAACTTGAAGTGGCTTTGAACTTATCATCACCCTTATAAGACCTTGAGATGATGACTTTTAGTTGGATTATGTTCCTATCGCACATACGGGATGTACGCATATACAAGTTGTAAATTATGAACTGCAAAATAAAAGCTACGAAGCACATCGTTCCACACTTCGGTAAAAGTAATTTGCTTACACGACCCTTCATATTATAAGCAGTTTTTAGCAGTTCTGATATCTGATTCGCTTTCTCGCATTCACTGTCCTCAAAGACGTTCAAAATGTTGTGTGTTGTTTTGACTGCTGTTAGAGAACTTTACCTTCATTATGAAAATCGTAGATTAGTGGTCTAGTCGAATCTCTTTACAATCTAAACAATACGCTGCCATAGACGCTTCTCAGCGGAACTTGTGCATTGTTTCTGCAAGTCGAAAGCTGTTTTCAGATTTTCTCTTAAGAGTGCACTTGTGATTTCGGTGTTATGTCGATTGTGTCTTTTTTCCAAAAAAGTCATTAATTCATCTTGCAGCATCGAGAATGAAGGGGCGGGATGTGAAATCAAATTACGCTACTTGAGAAAATGGCGTATTATTTAAAAAATTGTTGACTCGAGTCGTCGAGCGTTGGCAGTGCAACGGTTCAGCAAGCGTTCCCGGAAAGAGTGAGATCGGGGTTCGAATCCCGGCTGACGCTTAGTACCCTATACTATGAGTAGACGACGCCGAACAAACCGTCCATCAATTGAAATTGAATGGGCAGTGTTGTGCACTCAATTGCTCTTGGCTGGTATCGTGAAATTATCGTTCGTTTCGAATGTTCTCTTAAGATTCTATGTGCCTAATAGTTATTTTGAACCACGGTTGAAACTCGTATATCGTGCTCTGTAAGTTGTCCTTTAACAGACCACATGCATAGCTCAAAAAGCTATCATCGGGCACATTGAAATTTGGGTGTGGTCTTAAGAAAACACTCGAAGCGATAAATAGACAAACAGTTTCGCTATACTGTTCTACCTGCACTTTCACTGCGTCATCAGTAGAGAACGCATGTAATCTGAAATTCAATTCATTATATGCTGCGCTGCTTTTACATAGGTTAGAGGGCGAATGCTATTGTCGCCCAGTGATAAAACATCGGAATCGTGGGCAGTTTTTCTTTGCAAGGCTTAGCATTATCTGCTTTGTGGTGTTGTTTTAAGTGAAATTTTAAAATTGTCTCAAAAACCTAGGATACTAATTGAGTTAAATCTGTCGCTTTTCAAGAAAACTAAGTCCTGGACTTTTGGGATGGAATTGCATTCCACACTATTTTCTTGAACACGATGAAAATGGGTGGAAATTGCTATTCCACACAGACACTATTGGTATGAGACTTCCATAGTGATGGAAATGTATTTCAAAATAGTTTTGTGAGACTGACCATCGGTTTTCTCTCATGCAAGACGTGGAAGTTTTCTTGCTGGAGAACAGCCGTCAGCAAAAAGCGCTTCATAGTCCCAAATCCAATCCAGCGTATGCTGCACTGTTTTATACGAAAATCGTAGATTAGTGGTCTAGTCGAATCTCTTTACAATCTAGAAGATAGCTGAACTAAGCCGTACTCGCTTGACTGAAATACAGTGAGTGAGGTAGTTGAGCCAGTTTCCTTCTTTCTGATGAAATGCTTTGCTGACCGTTTGAACATAGCGAAAAACGAGTACATCCAAAAATGATCGCACTGTTGGTAAAAGTTCAGTTACTCTGAGAAAGTTTTCTCATTAACAATAAGACTCTTTTGCAAGAATTCTAACGGGAAAAAAGTTAGCTGCTTAACGAATTGCCAATCTGTAAAAATCTTCAAAATGTCTCCCAGACAAACTATTCATCCTATGCTGTAGCCCTTCAAAGCCTATTTTGAGAGTTCCGCCGAAATGGGCTCCTTCTAATTAGGAGGGTGGTGATAGACAAAGCACTTGCTCAGCTGAATTTTTGTCATCTCTCTCTCCTGTTATCTGATTTTACTGTGTTGCACTACACTATGAGATAGCGGGAAGCAACAACAGGTAAAAGCAACAGGAGAATTATGTTCATAAAAAGGCACGTGTTGACATTACAAAAATTATCTACCTGAGCTTCAAAAGTGAATAGAAAAAGTGATAGCAGAGCGGTGGCTTCGATGGGACAGGGATAGCGATCCCGATATGGATGAAGGGTGTGTTCAACTTTCTTAAGAATAATTTTTTTGCATAACACTCAGCATTCGTGGACATGCTATTACAGCATCATAACACTACGATAAAAGCAGTCGATTGAGAAAATCTTGCTATTTTATTACGTTTAACAGGGATTTGTGAAATAGGACAGAATTTCTTAAGTGCGTTCGATACATGCCATTTTATCAACTTTATCATGTCATGTAATGTGAACCACTGCCTTTTTAATGTGCCAGCTCTCATTGCTTCTAGCATTCGATTTGTCTCCTCGCTTGCTGAGGGTTTCATCGTTTTCACAAATGTCGTAAATAAAAAGACGACATCCTCTGGCCAGCAACTAGCAGCACTCTCGAAAAACCATTCAAACGTCATGAAGAGTTTGGAAGCTATATCAAAATTCAAGAAAAATTGGCAGAGGTTGAAACTGTTGCATTGTTAGAATTAGAGTTGAACTTGTACGAGCGAGGTGCTAATAATGAAGTGCTTGCTCATTTAAGATGTTCCAATTCTGTTTAACAGAAATGTTTCTGCAAGCGGCCTAGGCATTAGGTTCAGGATCTGTATACTATGGGTTGGAATTCATATATAAAATTGTTAGAGATATTTATTTTGATTTGATTACACAACTCATCATCTCATTTTTGCTATTCGGATCAGGACGCTTCTAGTACCCTTTCGTTTTCCTTTCATGCATTCTCTGCGAAGGTATTAAAAATCTCCCACATTGTTTCAACTACCGCTTGCAGATTTCGCCTTCTTTATTTAATGTTGTAGGCTGCAGATTCCCTCATGCAATTTTGGAGGTAACCGAGTTCTGGTATTTTGATAGGTTCAGCTAACAAACTCCAGCAAATTTTTGAGGGAGTTAATTAAATAGACACCATAATTTCTGAGGAGGATGTATTACCGTCACTCTGCTAATCTGCCATATATTTGAGTCATATACCATATATTTATATGACTCAAATAAGAGAACATATACGATGAACAAGATGCAGTACTGCAGACTCACTTAATTTCTAAAGTTCTCAGCACTCTTCGAAAAACAGATTTCTTGCCCCATAATCCAAACTCCTCGGCAAACAAATCGGGGAGAGAGAACTGATTATAGTAGTATGGATTGAATGAGATAGTAATAGCTGAAACCATAGTCCATGTGACTTTACGGCATATCAGCAGCTTAATGGAAAAAAAGAATTTAGTTTTTCTATACCGACTAAAAGCTAATATAAATATCAATTTAAATGCCTACTTATGAGAAAGAAACGCGTGGTTCAACTTCTTATGTAGACTTAGTCAGCAGTCGACTGATAATAAAAACTATGACAGAACAGTTTCGTGTGTGTTGAACAAACGACTGAAAGAAAAAGACCAAATAAGAGTGTTTATCGGGCTCTGCGGCACTTTCAAAATGTCTCCCATAAACGTCACTCACTGCAAATTTTTTTTGATAATTAACACTTTCCCACTATAATAGTTCTGAGATGATCATGTTGGTCAGGGTAGATATTGAGTTTGTTTCAGTGTTCTCTGATGTAAAGCCTTTTGATAACTGTTGCGATAAATGCAATAAAGCCTAGTAACTTTTTGCAACGGTTTTGAGAGATCGCATGAAATGTGCACATCATTCGGAACGTTTTGTCATCCCACATTATTAGGTCGCTTGTAACATTATACCACCGCAATACGCGGTGAAATAAAATGAATTCTGATTGATTATTGAAACCCATTATGTCAGCATGAATGGGTTCAATGTCGATAACCGACTGTCCATGCCAGACTGTAGACGGTTGGTTTTTTACAAACAACGCGTTGTAGCGTAGAAAGAGTGATGTGCAAAACGAGCGTTGGCAGTGCAACGGTTCAGCAAGCGTTCCCGGAAAGAGTGGGATTTGGGTTCGAATCCCGGATGACGCAAATATTTTTGCACACCACTCCTCATTATTGCGTTTTGTCACTTTTCAGCGTTCATGACTTACTTTTTTGAGAGCAGACGTTTAGACTAGATGTTCGATTGTTTTGTCATTTTGAAGGTCTTTCATAGGACATATGGCAACTACACAGCTCGACGAAAAAGTGCGATTTTGGAATTTGCAAACGTCCATCTTTTTGGAATTCATTTGCTTGACCGCTTCTTGCGGCGGTACGATGTTACAATATACGCAATGATGTAGAGTGGTGTGCGAAAACGTTCGCGTCAGCTGGGATTCGAACCCACATTTCACTCTTTCTGGCAGAGCGTGCTAAGCCGTTGCACTACCGGCTTTGAATCCCAACTGACGCAAACGTTTTTGCACGCCACTCTACATCTTGGGTTTATCTTTTTGTTGTCACTAACTGTCTTTCATAGAGTTATAACGATGATTATTACTTAAGAGGAGATTTGATTCCAACGTTTCTAAAGCACTCAAAATCTAAATGACATGAAAAGGAATTTGAAGCGTAATCTTTGCTTGATGCCATTCACTTGATTTACACCACCGAATTCAATCAATTTCTTGATGTACTTTTTGGTTGAAGCTTAGAAGTGACGTCGAAATAGATCCCATTCAAGTTATTTATTGCGAATCTCTGATAATTTTCGTCTATGCAATTCTTCTCCATCACGTTTGAGGTCACTAGTGAGGCAACGATAGTAGCACTTTTTTCGATTAAATGAAGAGATGTCTAATGCGTTTTTCATCTAAATTCATCAGCTGTATGATAAAAAAGGAGCAAATTTGAATTCTTTACCTTGCACATTTCGATGTATTGGGTTGTCCTGAGACTCACTTTGCGACACTTTTGTTAATTCAGTAGCTATTTACTAAAACAGACCATAATCGGCAAAAAATCACCACCGGAGTCAATGAGAGCATCAAAGTCTTTCATAGAAATCAATCATATCATTGAAGTCGTTAAGATCTCTGCTATGGAATGGTATTGACGGTCTGAAAGGAAAGCTGTGTTTAGCAAAAACTCAAATGTGCAACACAACTTTATTTTATTGCTACAGCGCGCTAAGAAATTTCTTTTCGAAAAAACAAGCCCATCATTGGAATTCTCAAGAGTTTACCTATTGAATTCTTATCAAAAACGCGATGACTCAATGCAAATTTTGCGGAATCTCTCCACATGTCATTGCAAAGTATGCACGCCGCATGCGAAATAAATCTTGATTTCAGTGTTGCACCGCAGCAAAAAGTTTTTTTTTTCGGAAAACCAAAACACTATCAAATTTGTCGAAATTTGTGCTGTCAAATAAATTGACACTTTCATACTTATTCATCCGCTTTCTCAGCATTTTTTTATTTTTTCCTCGCGGATTCATGTACTTCTAGCATTTGGATCGTTTTATTCTTCTTTCTCTTGAAAGTAGTAGAAAATCGGTAGAGCGTGGCTCTTCGCAATCTCGAAGATAGCCTGACTATGGCGTTCTATAGAGCGTTTTCGTAGACTGATGAAAAAAGTGGGGGGAGGGGAGTGGAGCTCAGCTCCATGTGTGTCGCAATGTGCGTCAAAACCACTCGGCCAAGGCGTCTCCGCTATCAAATAATCAGTTAATTTTTTGAGGAATGCTTTGCTCAGCCAAAAATGCCTGAATGTGAGATAGATCAATAAGAAACCGTTTCTGAATATGGGTGCGGATAGGAGAAAAACCACGAGCAATATTAGAGCTGTACAATAATGCCGCACCGTAATTCAGCCCAATTTCTCCAAAATGTAGCGAGCCATCTTTGCAGGGTCATCATTCGTTATCCTAGAAAACGGCGATACTGAGTCGTTTGGGACGCTTCTTTTGCAGTGCTGCGATCAGCTAGCGGAGATGTCTTCCGTACATGTTGACATTGATTGTCTGCTTGTTCTCGAACATTTCCGGAAGACAACACACCTTGCATAAGCTAGAAAAGCGAAGCATAATCTCTCGAGCATGGAACTTGCGTTCTGGTTAAGCTGGCGGATTTGGCTGCTGGTATTCTGACCTAGTATTCTATTCCTTGGCTCACTGATAAACTTCAAATTATCCAGCTATTTAGCAATACAACTGACGTGGAATGAAATCAAATAGAGTAATGGTGTGGAATAAATGGGATAACCCATTTCTTGCATTATTTGACTAATGAACAACCACGTGATTTACCAGTTTATTGTGACTGTAGTGCTATTTAAATTATCTGTCATATGAAAGAGTCCGTCTCAGACTTATCACAAATGCTTCAGTTTCTGCCAACAGTCGCAGATGTCGAGAAGAAGTGCGACCCAAATGGACCAAATGCCAACAGTCGAACCGCGCAATTCACCACACTTTGCCACATCGTTCTCGACCAGTTCGCCAAGATAATGTTTGTAGTCTGCACAGAACTTTTTGCCACAAAATGGAGTAGTATGAAAAAGAATGCAAGTCAAATCGAGAGAGATCCTGCTATCGTTAAGGGCCCTCTAAACACTGGCGTTACTGGCACTTCGCGATCCGCTGGCAGCACACATGTTTTTTTAGCCGCCGCCATATTGGTGCAAATTCCCGTCACTGTGTTACTTACAATGATGCAACCCCTTTCCATAGCGTCGACTGCAAGGGGTTATGAGCCTTAAAGGGACACGACCTCTCAAAACCATCGCATCACACCTCGATTTTGTTTATCACTCTCAGATAATGAATTAGAATGATATGAAGAATTAGTCCGAAAATTTCTTCTATTTCAAAAGTCTTGATTTTCTCGTTAATTAGTTCTTCTCACATTTTGCGCCTTTTCCAGTGATTATCAGGAAACTGTTTATTTTCCAAAAGAATGGTAGCACTCCTGCTCTAAATATCTAGTTTAATTAGTTTTGAGTCATTCAGATAGCTCAAAATTGATACTCACGCATAGTGGTCATATCCATTGTACCGACATGAACTTTCGGACACATTAATGGTGAGTAAATAACTGTTACAGTAAGTTGACTCAAAATGGCCGAGATGACAGCATCAGGCAGAAGAACACTACAACCTTGGCTCTCGAGAACTTGAAGGACCTAAATTGCGATTCACAAGTTGAGAAATTTTTCATGGAAATGTTATCAATGAAATTATATGAAGCGATGTAATTCATATCAAAATTTGGGAAGCTGAGCTCACTTGCAACGTTTTTCCAGATATCGAAAAGATGAAGAAGACGAAAGTACTTGTTATTCAATAGTTGTACTTCACCGTCTGCATTACAAGACGTTGTACAAATCCTGCAGCTGCAGCTTCGCTAGTTGCAATACCAGGGACACGAGTCGGAGCATCGGCTGCGGGAAAGTAAACCTTAACAACAGGCAAAGTGAAGCCAATGACGGTGAAGTTCCTTGTGCTCACTGCAACAAAATCACATGGTTTCTCTGATGATAGTTCAAGAATTCATAACTAAGCAATTGAAGCACAATATTGAGTGATTTTTACATCTTCTAGAATTCAAATTGTCCCTTCATAGAACTCGAATTGTAGGAGCCAGAAAGTACTGCCATAATAGAGATTGGTATATCTCAAGTACCATAAGAAACTTGCAATCATTACTTTGACCAGCAGGCATCACTCCACATCCAAGAACTGTTGAGATTGTGGCCAACAGAGAAATAATATAGAGATTGGCTGGAAGTCTCACGATGCTTATAAATGTATCCATTTTCCCTAAAAACTCAAGCAGATAATGTATACGCAACCGTAGGCAAATTTACCACTTTTTGCATTAGACAAATCGCAAAATAGCGTGTATCTGGCACTTAGTACTTATAAGGAAGTGACATCGTTTTAGCAGCTCTTTGAGCTCTCCAAGAGCTTCAGCAGTTCCTAAGTCACTCAGTCCAATGCCAAATCTTTCCAAGCTTATTTTGTGACAGATTCTTTCGAATCACGGAGATGACCGGCTCAGTGAATTGAATTTCAAATGTTGGAAAGCAATAAGCTGCGGGAGAAATGAGCCGTACAGAAATTTCACTGAAAGCGCCCGTTTCTCAAGTGGTGTTACTTAAGCTCCGTTTCCACCTTCTCCTTACTGATGCTGTGACACAAAGATAAATATCGACAAAACGCCGAAATCACGAGTGCACTTCTAGAACGTTTTCCATAAATACAGGTAATGATCAAAGAAAGCACAGCACAACTTCCGCAGAGAGAAACCAATTGATACTCAAAACAGGAACTTCTAGAAAATTTACGAGATTATCACAGCAGTTGAGAAACGATATCTCACCAAATAATCAATATTATCAAGAAGCAAGAGAGAAACCGTGCCAGAATTTGCCGCTTTAGAAGCAACTGCATGAAGCATCAGATGCTGTCGTAAGGTATAAAAATTCTACACCTTGACGAAATTACTGATGTATCGAAATGGAAAAGTGCAGATGACGCTGTTGAGGACGCAGGTAAATTCACGCTAAACATAGGCTTTCTTGCTCAGTTTTCTAAGCATCTCAAGTTTCTCATTAAATGATGTTTATAGAATGCTTACAAAGTTATCGGAACTTCTTCTCGATCTGCAGACGAACCAAAACTCAGAACTCGTCCCTACTCTTACTTTTGTAGTGGTTGCAGTAGTGAATGCCCCGTCGAATGCTATGTGTTAGTATACCTGCCACGCGGATTAATTTATTAGGAATAACAGCTAAAATAAACAATAATTACATATAATACATCCATATCCGCCAACCAATCCAATTGGCGGTTCAAAGGCATACTACACAACAGTCGTTAAATCAATACACTGTAGTGGCTCGACTAGTAGCTATTTCGTAGCATGAGTAGTATGTCAGCGTGGGTCGAATACATGAGGACAAAGAGCGAGAGTTGACCATATATAACTTAGAAGGTTTGCAAACGTCAATCAGGAAACGGGGGAACCAGGGAGGCTATCGTGGTCGCCTCGGAATTACGAAACCCCAGGGCGGTATGCCGGGTCGACGATGTGTGAGTATCATAGTCGTCATAAGTCATATAAGTCTCACACTGTATGTTCGAGATCGTCTCACGAGCCCGCTTCCCATCCCTAGAGGTGAGTCGCCCACGACCCCCACCACTGGGCACGTCTCCGTGACCTGGGTTTGCAATTACAATCTCTAGTGCAACATCGAGCAATCAATCATCAAGTAAAAGATGGTGAACACAATTACGTCTTATGGACAAAGTCAGCAATCAGCAACTGAACTGGGCCACATCGAGTCATAAATAATAATCGTAGGTGATCGATAAGCTAAAGGGAGAAGGAAACGAATACGAAGACGAAAGGTAACCCGGCGGCCGCACGGACCAGTTGAAGGCGCTCGACTCTCGTCGTCGTCGGCCCATGGATTTCGTAACTCCAGTCCATGCTGCGCACAAGTCCTCTCGTAGCGCAACCGCCGCCACTCGCGTCCAAGTTTACCTTAATAATCGAACTCATTTGTTATCACTCATATAGAAAGATAATATAAAAGTAGCAATGAATGTTGCATGAGTTGCTATAACTTTATTGGGAAATAGCTGTCTACCAATCGCATCAACAGAACGTTTGAGAGACGATGTCAAAGAGGACATAACTGGTGCTACTCAATCAAGTCTTTTGTTTAAAAAGGAATTCGCAATAAGCTAATGAGTCGTGTCCACATGATGAATCGTATCTACCAGATATATTGCCGAAAAGGTAAATTCAAAGCTGCTCATATTCCGCATAATGTAGTTTCACTTCATTTAAGTAACAGTAGAAGATTCCCTTAAATTATTTCATTTTCGCAAATGTTCTCGAAAGTTCGGATAGAAAATCAGATAGGAGCTACTTTATTGTAAGCAATCAATCTAATCCGCTCAACAGCCAAGGGAAAATAAATTTTGCTTTACGAGAGAGAAAGCAACTTTACTTCATTACAAAAAAATGTTTCACAAGAGAGAGAACTGCGTCTAATGCGATTCTGACATTCCAACGAAGGATGAGTGTGGCACTCGTTCTTCAAAATGAAATTGCACTGCAGATTACGGTGGATTAGATTGCGGATTCTTAAGAGTTCTCTAGTGACGGTTGAACTGTCAACAGAGAAAAACCTTCAAAAAACATCTAACATTGTTGGAGTCCAACACAAAAGTGAGCAACATAGTGAGTGAAGCAAAAAAGCTTTCGCATTTTCAGATTGGTGGAGGGTTCTCTCCGACTCCGAAAGTAATAAAATCTGTTTGTTCATTTTGCAAATGACAAATCAAAGCACGGTCAGCGCTGTACAATAATAAGACGCGTTGTGAGTCTTTTTCGAGCGAATATTGAAGCTGTATAAGCAATTCTGTGACATAGCAGTTCCGTGTTAAAGAACTGTTCTAGCAGCTCCATATTGCTTCAGCTGATTTGTTAATCAACAAATTTGCGAAAAAGTGTTCTCTCTACACTTTTGATACTGAAAGCCCAGAATCAGCGACTTTAGACCCCTGCTCTTGCAAGATCTGTTTTTGCTAAGGTTATATGAAGCATGATTCTTTCCTAGCATTAAGTTTATGTTCATTACCATCATCTTTATAGTCAACTGTTATCATGATTCAAATAAAATGACGAAGCACCAGTAACCTTTATCCGTTCATATCGCGTGAAAGAGTATTTCGATGGGTCCTTCTAGCTGTAGATACTCTCTGGGCGTGATAATCGTCTTTTAAGCTTTCCGTACAGAAGCCAGACAACACCAGGCAGTCTTCCCCTTCGTTTATTTGAGGAAACCCGGTTGTCGACGGTTCTTACTGATTGGCTCTCGTTTGAAGCATAATGTACTCGATTTACTTGATCTTCGATAGCCTCGCGCGCAGAACGGTATCATCGGATTATTATGTTGAAGTAAGTCAAATCTTAAGATCCTTTGTCCTATTTGCAAGATAAGAGTTCCCTCTAGAATCTACTATTCTACTGCGCAATCCTTAACGCCAGCTGGGCTTCCATTCACATTGAAATGGACACTCTACGTAACGACTCATATAGCACATAATAAGGAAGAATAATCGTAAATCAGAAAGCTTGGTACGGTGTTGGATGCTCCTCGTTTTTCTCCTTTAGATCTTCAACGCTCTTGATTGTTCGCCTAATTGTTCGTTCCATGCTGGTTGTATCAAGTTCCCTGAATCACAGCGACCAAAGATAACGATGTCTACCAATAAAGCTTGTTTATCTGCATACAGATCCTTTACAAAGAGTCTATTGAGGCAGGTACGATAAGGCACTGTGTCATCAGCCCACCTAAAACGGGAAGACGTCTCCAACTCAATGGTTTGTAACACCAGAAAAAAGTTTTTTTTTTGGAACATTCAATAGTAGAGGAATCGCCACCGCCATCGATCACATTTAAACGTGGTTTAATACAGATATTAATTTGTTCAAATGATTGACATCTCACATCGGAAGCCGTTTGAACTGATGTGGATCGATATCAGCTTTGGGCAGCTTTGATTTACGCACCGACATCAAACTGTGATAAAAACAAGGTCCAACCTTGAGCTATTTTCCCAGGCGATCACTGGAAATTTTGGCGCAAAATTAGATCTAGAGCAACGCCTGAAAAACAACATGTGGTAATCCACGTATTAGACGATTAGAATCATCGTAAGAGTTCTGCGGATCTACAATGTAGTCATATATCATCCATGATAACTCACAATTTTGATGCCCTATTCTCAACGGCGGTTTGTGTGCCGCCTAGTGGAGACTGCTACAACGAAATTAACCATCACTAAATTCACAATTTGCAAGTTGAAGCTGGAGGATCTTTTCGATCAGTACTCTACGGCATTTATTGGAGAGATAAAATGCTTATGCAGCAATTAAAACAACAAGGAAGATGCTTGAAGACCCGTAGAGGACGATGAAAGTGGCGAAAAGAATCGATACAGAAATATGGAAATTTCCACAGTGGATGTGATGTATTGCTATGTGAAATAAAATTAAAATAGTTTGCATATAATATCCAAGTGCAGAGCTTCAGTAACCATGTCCACTTCTGCTTATGAGCGAAACACGTATAGCGTGGTATTGCTGTTTACTTATTTAGTTATCAAGGCAAAACTAATTATCTCGAAATTGTAAATGCTAAGTGCAAAAAATGCAGTCTAATGAATGATCGTGATGGAATTGCTGCTTAGAGCTCTTCATATTGTGGCGATCTGAATATAAGGAATAGGAATCAGTGATCGTTAATAAATGGACACAAACATGCCGAGTACAATGTATCATACCTTTTCATCCGACCGGCTTTTTAAACCTTGCTCCAACAATAATAATCTGATAAGGATATAACAGTTTTGAGTCATTAAGGTCTATGTGCTATACAAGCGCCTCTTCCCTCCTACAGGGACTCGTCAGTAGCAAAGCCCTCAGTTCAGTCTACTCCTTGAGGCAATACTCCTCTTTGAAGGAATCAACGCCGAGCAAAAAATCACCGCAAGTTAGATCATGAAATTATCTGACATTGAAGTGAACGGCAGTCTAACTTATAGTTTCTGAAATGAATCATACCTCTCCATTTGACCGCCTTTTTGAGGCCTTGCTCAAAGAATAATAATCTGAGAAGAATTTAACATCTTTTGAACCAGAGGGTCTCGAACATAAAGTACAACGGTTTAAGTGTTAGGTGCTCAACAAGTTACCAGTCTGCGAAAATCATATCATCAAACGGACTATTCGTCCTACGCTGTAAACCCCTGCAATTTATGCTTTAAATCACGCTTGATCAATTTATGAAGCACTCGTTCCTACACAGCTATGGTTTGTCATTTATCTCTCTCTCTCGCCTTCTCTCTCTCTCTCTCGCTTTCTCTCGCTCTCTCTTTCTCTCTGGCCCTCTTGTGTTACTTGCTCTTGCTCTGCCTCACCAAGCTACCTCGACGTAGCACTTCACAGCTTCAAAAGTGTTTGCTTTTCTCTAACTAGCAGCTCTCCAACTCGTCATCAAAAGTAATAATGAAGTAAAAAATGTGTGCCACTATAAGTCTTTGTACACTTCTTGTAGATAGAAATACAAAGTAAAATGGTTTCAATCATTTACACGATGTTTGTCATCATGTCAACACTTAGTGCAATCTTAGGAAAACTGGGCTTTCAGTAGAGGTCTAGCTGGTCACAAAGTATTTTTTCCATGCTGTGACTCAATACACATCCTTGAAATATTTGTAGTTATTTAGATCTAATCGTGAACGACAGAACGAGAGAGTAACACTAGATAAAGGTAACAGAGCAACCATTCTCATTCAAGACAACTGTTGGCATAATGAGAGATGTCAGTATGCTCTTCAGACTGGATAAAGTTGTAGCAAAGTGCTGGCCTTGGTGCGGTGGTGTTAGAACACCTACTATGGGTGAAATGCGAAGCTAACCATGTAACTCTGATAAAGAGGGCGAGACCGCCGAAACGTGCGGAAATCATTGATTTACCAACCTTGGAAGGGCTTACAACACTCCTACAGCATTAAATAATGTCGTGAGGTGAAATGGCTTTACACTTGATAGAATTGCCCATGTCAAATAAAAATTATAGTGGACATTGAAAGCTCAAGTGAAATGTTACCGAGAGGAAGATTCTTGGCTCGCCCTCTTAAGCGTTCAGGTTCCTCTTCAGGATTAATTCTTATGGTTTGCCCTTAACTTCGCTTATATCAACTTGAAAGGATGCATACATCGTCCTATGGGCGGCATTCTCCGAAGGAAGAATCAGGCTTGTAGGCTAGGCAAAAAAGTTCTTCCACTTAGTTAGATGTTTGATAAACGCCAAAAGCATATACAGATGTTGCGTATCAACAGTTCCGAAAGTTCAAGAAGGTAATGCAAGTTAGCTACTCACTAAAGGATACTGCTAAATCACCTACAATCAGCAATGTACTTGAGAAGATTTTCTTCTATCCCAAAAAAGGTTGAGTGTTTTATTATGTTGAGATGAGTATCGTCGAAAGTTGGTAAGTGATGAAAATGTGGCATATGTTTGAAACACTGCTAGGCTAGTATTTATAGTGTAACAGAAGACTTATGTTTGTTTAAAATGGCTAAACTTCATTTCTCAGATTAATCATCGCATTCCTTTTAGGCATTCGGCTTGAGAGATGTGTGGCATAGATTGGAATCTCAAATTGCGCATAATTCCACATAATAGTATTGAAAGTACAAATTGATTACTTCAGAACGTATCTGTTGCTTAATTAAGGACGTATCACTTATTGATTGTCAGGAGTATAATTATCCAAGAAATGCACATTCTTGAGCGATACTAATTTTCAGATCAAATTGTTGCTCTGTTGCTTAATTAAGAACTTATCAATTATTGATCGCCAGGAGTATATTTATCCAGTAAATGCACATTCTTGGGCGATACTAATTTTCAGATCAAACTGTTGTTGATCGATTTTGTTCATGTGAATAGTTACACACTGACAAATATTTGAGTAAAGCCTTGTAGGACCAGTGCAATGTGAAATAGGAGTTTGAAGCTTCATCTTTTTAGAGAGCTTTTTTACGCAATAATGAGTGCTTGCTTTTCCTAGCTATCTTCGAGTGAACACTGAAATGCCTTCATTTGAGCTTTTCAGAAAAATTGTTTTCAGTTGTATTCTTGCAAGATGGGCGATGGAAATATAAGATAAGATTTGAAAGCATGGTTCTTTTGCGAGGAAATGGTTTCTCCGTTAGATAAGAAAGATTTTGAATACCCGATAATGTTTAGCAACAATGACATACTGAAATTCCTTTCTTACTATAAGCACCAATACATTCAACAATCTTAACTACGAAGACGCGATGCCATTTTCTCTTCGTTGCTACAGGGCGGTAAAAGATTTTTTCAGAAGCCAACCACACTGTTGAGATGATCATTTCTCAAGTTATTTGCTAACGTCAGTTTTAGATCAATCGGTGGCTATTTTTGAAATATCACCGCGGACTCAAAGACGTCAATTAGTTCGCAACCGCTTATATGACCTCTGTATAATGAAAGATTGTAAAATATATCCTAACAGCACAGATGGTGATTGCAGGAGCGTAGTCTGCCAAGTCTCTTGCAAAGCGTGTGGCGATAAATATACTGGGGAAACGGGTAGGCCGCTCTATGCCCGCATAGAAGAACACCTAGCTGACAAGCGCCTTAATAGACGTAACACCCCGCTAGGGACGCATAGAGAACAGAAAGACGACGGAGTTGATTTCGATATTGAAGTTACCATCCTTGCGCAGGAACAAAAGACATCAGCGCGAAAAATTCTGGAAGCAGTTTGGATTAACACCACCAATCAAACTATAAACCGCAGGGAGGAATGCCTCGTTATCACTCGTGATAGGAGCCGGTATATAAGACTGTTGTTTTGATGGGTAGGGTGCGTTAATAGCCTATGTGATCTCCTTTCGGTGATCTCCACTTGATTCGCTCAGTGGGAACACACATATAAAAAGAGGTGAGCATGTTGAGAGTTGATTTTGTGCTTGATGCGATCGAAATC
Source organism: Parelaphostrongylus tenuis (assembly GCA_019055375.1). NCBI lineage: Eukaryota > Metazoa > Nematoda > Chromadorea > Rhabditida > Metastrongylidae > Parelaphostrongylus > Parelaphostrongylus tenuis. Next base: position 84,687 of record JAHQIW010004410.1, on the reverse strand, counting down.
TAGGTCTAGCGATTTTTTCTAAGGGAGTAATGGAGGTATTCGACTGTTTGGATTGAAGACAATTTGACCTATCCAGGCTCTAAAGAAGGCGAACCGCCGAAACGTTAGCTCTCAAATAGAGATTAATGTAATACTTCGTGTTTGGCTTAAGAAGAAAATCAGGAATTTCATAGGAGTGTTAGAAACCATTGAAAAGCTTCAATTTCTGGCTAGAGTCATACATGGTCACTTTTTGAAAAACCTTTCCATGACACTGTGTAATTCAAAATAAAATTATACTTCGCGCCCCCGTCTCTTCTCAATTCTTGACTTTTTGGTGGCCGGAAACATTTCTCTGCTTTACAAGCGGATCTCAAGCACCATTCATAATTCTTCAAAAAAGACACTAGATTTTGTCAGTAGTGGAATGAGTTATTCCGCACGCCAACTCGATTGTCACTGAAGGATCTGAAACTAATCGTTGCCACGCTACTCGAACAGTCACACTGCGCCGGTGTTAGCTGATGTGATGATGCTCCATCGTCTAAATCACCATTCTAAGAGCTATTAGGTGTGGCCGTCGGATTTCTCAGATTCATCATAAAAAGCTTCACCGCCGATGTGTAGCTGCAAAATCATCTTTTACACTTCTTTGATTTCAGACATAACATTTGTTTTCATTTCATGAATGCGAGCTATGACAGTGCCTTACTCTTCATCGAATTGACGGCTCATCTCTGCTTCTAAGTCTTGAATACCACTTATGTCGGTGGCTTGCTTTTCGCTATTTTTTTATTCTTATCTCGCTTATATATCGCTGGGCAAAACTCTTTCCTAATAGTGCTAGTACTCATCCGATAGCACTACTTTTGAAGAGCTCAAAAATGTGTTTGCTTTTTTGGAAAAGCTCTTTTGATAGCGCTTCAAGAAGAGGGAAAGATTTGCGCTTGAAACTTTTTCGCCAGATAGAACTCTTTGCTTAGACTATTAGTCGTCAATCCATAGCGTAAGTATCAATGATTCAGCGCTGTGCTTGATTTATAGAAATACCGCGCAAGCGGCGACGAGCCCGCAGTGACGGTTTTTCGTGCTGGCGTTGATCGTGAGCGAGATTGCTGGTTTGATCCCCTAAAACATCCCCTCACTGTAGGCTTTTTGTGTTCTTTCCTGACGTCGCTTAATATTGGAGGCTCTTCTGTAACGCAATTAAAACATCAAAACCGCTCAATTATCTAAAATCTCATAACTTTCTGACACGAAACATATGTTGTAAGCAACGCGTATTCAATTTTTACCGACTTAATATTCAAAATATGGTGAGATATTGTGTCTCAGTGATTTGATCATGTTGTACCAAAAACGATAGGATAATACCAAAAAAAAAAACTACAGTGAAGCGTTGTGGTAAAAGGATGTAACTAACAATCTCTTTCGTGAAGACATTCCACAAGCTCCAGCCGGGCAAGAGCTTCTATGCCGTTTGTTGCGAGTGTTGCGTTATCCCGATTAAACAGCCATTCACACTTTAAAATCAAGCAAATACTGTAAGATGGATATGTGATTCAATTTTATATTTAACGTAAGTGGACTTTAGGAGTTGGGACTTCCATGGAGTTGTGGTAAAAGGTTCTGTCTCTGGTGTCTTATGGGTTGAGACTTTTTATAAATCCACTTATGCTCTAAATGATTATCGTTTGATCGCTGAAACAAGTGCCAATGTATTTTCTTTAACGCTTGTGAAGAAGAAACCAGATTTTACAAGAAAGTCATAATTCGCACTCTTATTGATTAATTTTACGCTTTCTTATGAAAATCTATCCGTATTTCACTCATGTTCATAATTCAATTGGCCACTCTTCCGTTGCCTTTACAGTGTTTCGACTCATTGGATGGAAGGTGCTTTCTCATTTTTGAAGAGTTTTGGTAGTCTTTCGTTAGCTCGAATCACATGATTCTTGGTGCAATTCATTTCCTTCGTGATCTATCCCATCTGCATACCGGAGTAAAGAATGCGCGCAGACTGCGAAACCCAATAATTTTCTGACTGCTACAGCGCAATACAATCTTTTACGAAATTAATATCCGATTGTAATTGTTAAGATTCAAGCCATCGAACGATCACTAAAAGTCTGGAGGAAAGGCATTGTTCACAAAGAAGCTTAGTGAAGCAGCTTGATCTCAGCTGTTGCAGCGCAATAAGAGACCTGTTCGAAAATTAAGTGAATATTCAGAATTTTTAAGACATACGCTCACAAATGATTGCTAGAATTTCGGGAGGATTAGAAAACGCGTTTTTGCCAAGAGCTCGAGTCAGGTGCGAAAAGGAAAAATGATCCAAAGTTGCGAAAAACGATCTCTTTTTTTTTGCTTCCTACAGCACAATGAGAAGTTTTCGAAAAACCATTGCATCAATGCATTGCCGAGATTCAAGCTACAAAATATGTGCTAAGATTCTCAAGAAAAAACTCTGCTCAGCTAAAAGTGCTCGAGTGTGAAACATAGTTCTGGTTTTATCCTATCAACGCGAAAGATAGGGTTTTTGAAAATGATATGCATTACAGAAATTCCTGCAATTTATGCCATCAAATCACTTTTAGCTTCATGCCTAATTAGGAAACACATTTTTCCCAAGGAGTCGAAAGAGATTGCGGATTACGGAAATGATCTTTCATTCGTCTGTCAAGAGCGAATCGAGCAGATGACCAAGAGACGTTATGCTCACATGAAAGAGCAAGATAAATTATATTATCAACTTTCCCAGTATGCACCTTTCGTTCTGAAAAGTAGAAGTCTAAGGGATATGAGCATTTCCTACGACAAAAATCCGCTTATGGAACGCTTTCCAGTAATATCCAATGTTGCCTTAGCAATGTATGCTTATATTTCAAATTTTATTTCATAATACTGAATAAAGTCTGCGATGGAGATGAAACAACGCACCTCTAGAGGAAGAAGTTGGAAGGTTAAAGTTTTCGGGGTCGATTTTTCTCGGAGGGATGCGCCATACCATCGTTTTCAAATTCACGCCTCCTTTAACACGACTGATTGCATATCTAACCATTAAAATTAGACGCGGTGGTCTGCCGCTGCATTTAGTCAGTGCTGCCTACTCTCCCAGACAAGACGAATTCTCCGACCTCAGAAGGATGAAAGGCTTGGTGTCCATGAGTGCGAGATCGAACCAAGGCATTGTGTACGACGCGGAGCACCTCTAACCACAGCTACACATGGACTGGAGCAAAAAGTCATCTTTTTGTCAGCAAAAGTTATTATGGAGATCTTCTCACAAATTAGGATCAACACAAATTTTTTCAATTTTCGAGCTACAAAATAATTATCAATAGTCTAATGGAGAAGCCTGCTGAGTGAAAAAGGAAAGGGAACAGGAACACATTCCACATAATATTAAAAAATGGACTGCGGTTGCGAACGGTTCCCTTTCTTGGATATCAAAACGTAGTCCGACAATCAAACCACAAACAAGCCTAGTAGCAGAATCGACATCTCTTTAACTATCGAACGGCTACAGAAACATGGATAAAAAGAAACAAAATTAGATAGTTGTTTTAGAACAGTTGATAATGTGTTCGTTTTTGAGATGTGGTTGTTGTCAAAAAAAAGTTGATCTCTGACATGTGGGCATTCCTTATACTGAACGAGCTCATTGTCCTCTTGAAACGAGCTCATATGACGCAGTGCTTAGAGTTGCTCTGCGTCACAAGGTTGATGGTTTGATCTTCCGATCATGGCTCACCAAGCCATCCATCTCTTCGGGGTGTGTAAATTGGTACCAGAATGGTTTCAGACTTATCTGAGATGATAAGCAGCACTGACTCGATACAGTTGGTCGCCACTGCAAGGTCACTGTAGAGGTCAGATATGTATACAAACACTTTAAACGAAGTTGGAAATCAGGGACGAATGCATGACGCATCTTTTAGGGATGATCAACTCTAAGAGCTTTGCCCTTTCTAATGTCTTCCAAAAATTTTGATTTGATGAAATTGGTTTTATTTAACCGCTTTTTTGCGGTGGTATGATGTTATACGTATATACCTAGTGTTATAGAGTGATGTGCTAAACTTAGCGCCAGGCGGGACTAGAATCCGCACCTCACTCTTCCGAGAATGCGTGCTCTATCCGTTACACTACTGACGCCCATTTTGCACATCGCTCTTTCTACGCTTCAGCGTGACTGGGTTCAATGCCGAAATCGACTACTCGGGCCGGGCCGTTGACGACTGGCGGGTGGCAGATAGGTACGCTGAAGTGTAGAAAGAGCGATGTGCAAAATGGGCATCAGTAGTGTAACGAATAGAGCACGCATTCCCGGAAAGAGTGAGGTGCGGGTTCTAGTCCCGCCTGGCGCTAAAGTTTTGCACATCACTCTATAACACTGAATCTTGATTTACTCCATAATTTCCCACATTTCCATTTCCTGTGCGTATGCCGTAGAAAATTTTGATGTGTGAGCTGACCTTGGTAAATATATACATCAAGCAATCCCCAAGCGATTGAAAACACTTAATTTGAATTCATAACATTGTACATCGATATAGTCTGTTGCATCACTCTGACTAATCATCACCAGTATGATTTGCCACTTTATTGCTGCGGTAATGCTATTTTAAATGATGCGCGTCAAAGTTCATTTTCAGTTTCCTCCGACAACGGCAGTTGCCGAAACGAAGTGCGATCCATACGGACCCGATGCCAACATTCGAATAGCTTGGTTCACTACACTTTGCCACATTGCTCTTGACCAACTTGCCATGATAATGTTAGTGGTCTAAAATTGCCCCTTCAAATTGGTATGCCCCCTAGTTACTATATCATTGGTAATGATTTCTATCCATCTCATCAATTGTACTAAACCGTTTCAAACAATCGTATAGTGTGTAAGAATGTTCAGTTTTGAGATTCTCACGTTGAAGCGGTACGTGCGCTTCGACGCTGTGACCCGGTTCATTAGTGGCCCAGTTTGTATCAGGTATGGGGAAACCTTCCTTCCTGAAAGCACGTGATGTTGTGTTGTGATTTTTATTATCATGATATCACATCATTAAATGTTGTAATAATGACTCAAAGAATAAAGGACAAAGCTCTTGACGTTGATCAGTTCCCGGGGAGTACACCATGCAATCGTTTTCGCTTTTTAGCTTCGTTTGAATGGAGTGGATGCATGTTTGGTCATCACAATGACTCACATGGCCTCCTGCTGTATCAAGTTAGTGCTGCCTATTCTCCTATTATCCTAGAAAACTCTACGGCAGGTCTTATCGACCCCGGAGGAATAGATGGTTTGATAAGCCATGAGCGCGAGATCGAATCACCGACCTTGTGCGCGATGCAGAGCATCTCTGACCACTGCGTCACGTGCGCCCAGTTATAACATATTAAGACTACATCAAACCATCATTTTCACATCACAACAATCATGAGATACGTTGAAATTTGAGCGTGGTCCCATGAAAGCACTCGAAATGAACGATATACTTTGCATTTGTTGTTCTTGCTACTTACTTGATAGTCATTTCACACCGTGGAAAGGCTGCAAAAGAAAAACCAAATTTGAGCAATTTTCTTGCTCGAAATTAAAATAGGCCGTAAAGCATGGACGCAATTTGCAACATCAACAACGCATATAGCCCAAAAAGCGTTAGCGAACGCTTAGTGCTGAAGTAGTTTACAAAGTTTTGTAAAAGAGACGAAAGGCTTGAAGAAAGGGATTATCAAAAAATCTTAGAAAAATCATCAAGTCCGATCATTTGTAGACTATATGGAATGTCGCAGAAGAAGCTATCCCCGTATTCTCTCCTTTTGACCACTCCTTTATGAACCCCGCTTAAACGTTAATAATCTGAGAAGGATATAACATGTTTTGAGCGAGCCGTTGTCAGATCTAATGCAACGCAGGTGCCTGTTTCGTCCTACTGGGACTCATCACCACCACCGCCCTCGGTTCAGCCTCGACTACCAGTCGCTGCAATGTCAGGTGATTCCATCGTCTGACTTGTGGCGATTTATTAATAGGCGTCGTTCCTTCTTAGAGGAGTATAGCCTCAAGGGATCGCCTCCAATGAGAACGGTGTTACTGATGAGTCGCGGAAGGTTGAAGCAGAAGCCTGTATAGCTGACAACGGCTCGAAATAAATGCGGTTCCGAACGGGTTTGAAACCGCAATCACTAATGCACCAAGACACTAAACTCGCGCAAGTCACATAGAAAACGGAACAGCGAGTGACAGAACCTTGATTTTCTAATGCTCAGGTTTTATCATAAACGATCTCTTGATTTAACTATCACGTTTCAGCTTGGAGCCTTTCAAAGATTCAAGTATTGTATACCCACGCAAAGTAGCCCTATCGGTCAGACCGGGATAAATTTTCGCGCACATTAGTCGCGTGTTAGTGACTGTCACAGTAAGTTGGCTCAAAATGATCGAGATAATAGCAAGTATAAGCGCATTACGACCTCGGCTTTTGAGAACCTCGAAGACCTGAACAGCAAATTCCTCACTTCAAGGAGAAGTTCACTAGAAATGCTTTTATTGGAATTGTGCGAAGCAAGACAAATCATTTTGACACGAATAGCTGATTGATGTCAAAATTTTGTGGCTTAATCCCTACGTATTCATATGTATCACAAAAAGGAGAACATCTGAAATACAAAAGCTTCAACCCACTTTTCGCATAACAAGACGGTCTACAAATCCCTCAGCTACAGCCTCGCTTGTTGCAATACCAGAACTCGGGTTCGGGCATCGTCTGCTGCGTATTAAACCATGGTGATAAGCAAAGTGAAGTCAGCGGCGATGAAATTTCTAGTACTCACTGCAACAGATCACATAGTGGTAAATAAATGAAGTTTGGCTTTTCGTCTTGTATGATTTTTAGACTTTCTTGTTATCCACAATTCGAGTTTTCAATTAAAAGGTTCAGATTACAACAGCTTTGACGTACAAATGAAATGCTTGACATAATGCAGAAAGCAGGATTTTAGGTTAATCATTTTACCAAAAATATCTTGTAATCAATACCTTGACCTGCAGGCATCACTCCACATTCAAACACTGTCAAGATCGTGGCCAGTAGCGAAATTATAGAGCAATTAGTCGAAGTATACCCAATATGTGGAGTACTGTGCAAAAACGTTTGCATCAGCCGGGATTCGAACCCAGATCTCACTCCTTCCGGGAGCGTATGCTAACCGATGCACTACCGACGCTCCACATATTGGGTATACTATAACATCATACCACTGCAAGTGTCAGTCAAAATAGAAAGAATTTAGACTGATTATCAATTAGTCGAAGGTCTTGCCATTTTTAGGAGAATAGCTATTTGTGGCTCTGGAGAATTAAACAAATCTTTGGTCGACCTTAGGATAATTTACCATTCTTTCTGTTAGACCACTCACAAAAACCGACGGACTTTGTTTCAACGCTCATACATGGAAAATTTCACAACTGAAATTTTCCAGAAACTTGAGTGGGTTTCAACTCGTTTGATACAAGGTAAATCTTGCAAAGCACGTTCTATGACAACTTCTCTCAAAGAATGAGAGATTCGGTAGATAAAGTGAAATGCATGTCAAATGTCGAATGACATTAAGTTGCGTAGAAGTGACTACTTAAACACATAGTTTTGTGAATGTGCCAGTTTCTCAAGTGGTGGGGCTTCATTTTGGCCCTCCTTCTTATTCCTGATTCCGCGACATAAGATCCCAACTTACAACTAGAAAATTCGCAGTCGACAAGACGATAAGCTGCAAGTGCATTAACAGTAAATCTATAAAAACAGATATCGACTGCCGAAAGCGAAATGCAGCTTCGCTGTGAGGCGTTTTTGGAGGCAAATTTTCTTAAAGTTGTGATCACATATGTTATTCTTATATTTCTACCGACCGTTCCCATCTGCTTAGTCTATGGATTCTCCTTTGTCGATGGAGGGACGGACAGGCGCCGAACTGAAAACTTCCACAGAGATTCACCGAAGCCTTCGAAACAGGGGTAAGCAAAATTCTACTAAAATGAGGAAACGAAGAAGAATACTTGTCACAATTGGTTGTAGAAAATACAGCAGTAGAGAGGAGTTGCATCTTGTCGCAATGTAGATCGATCGCAAAAAAAGCATTACGATGAACAGAAGTTTTCGTGCTCACCGTTTTAGAGGCTTTCAGCTGCTCTTCAAGCTCAATATGGGTGTTCATGGGACGCTATCGATTTCTCGCGAAATTTCCACGATGTGCAGACGGGAGAGAGTGTTTTGCTGGGCGTTCTATACAGCAAAGTATCTTATTTTTGAAATCTTTGTACATATATTTTTATTATATGCAGTGACAATCGACTCAATCAGTATTCTAGATTTTTTGAGTGATGAAAGAAATTCTTACCCGTAAAGACGCCCTACAGCATATATAGTTGTGTCCTACAAAAAGGCGACTGCGTTCAATTGATTTTACCATTTTTGCTACAAAATGGCATTAGCACTCGTGCTTCAGTTCACAAAACTGCTGCGCAAGATACGGTGAATCGAGCTTCGCATTTTGTGTTATTTAATGACGGCTGCACCTCGTTGGAATCGAAAAACCTTTTGGAGAACATTTTTATCACTGTGAGAGTTTCATGAAGTAGTGTCGTAGTGTGTGATGTAGAAATTTCCAATCATTTTAGAAATGATGGCGAGATTTCCCGCGTCAAATGTAGTAATTCTCTGCTGCCCGATGCGCTAATGTTGAATCAGAAACACCTTGAGCGCAGTATAATCGCAGGCCCTGTTATGAGTCTTTTATGAGTGAATTGATGCTAAAATAAGCAGTTCCGCGTTATAACATTTCCGTATTCAAGCAGTTACGTGTTTTTGAAACTTCCTTACCGCATTAATTGAATTACTGATCGACGAAAATTTCGGTGTAGTATCCATATCGCACTTCTGATATGATACATAGTAAGTCAGAAGATTTAAAGCACTGCGCTGGCAGAACCCTTTAACCATTTTAGCAAAGGTCTACTGTAATTTTTTGCAGTACTTTTTTGCGTGAATTCCAAACTAAGGTCCATCTTACCGTCGAGTGATTAGAGCAAGCGTTAATAAGCAGAAGGACATTGCCCAACTGACGAGGCTGCCAAGGGTGATACACGTGTATTGAACTCTATAATATTTGCTCATAACAGACTACGTATCTAGCTCAAAAAATAATTGTCAAATATTAATAAACCTTCCATTTCTCTTACTCCATGGAAGAGTAATCTAGGTGTTTAAAATTGTAGATATTCGTTGGCCATCACGTCTCTTGTTTGGGCTTTTCGTGAAGAAATTAGACCGTTTCAAGTGGTCTCCTGTCGCACATTCGACATTCCGAAAATTTGAGCCGGTAGCGACTCCTGTCAATCGAGTGTTTCATCTTGTTTCCCCTCAAGCAGCTGATGCTGACTGATTGCAGGTTCACAATGAATTGTCGCTTCTCTGATGATCTCCTTTTCTGAACCCATACTACCGCAAGTTTTCTTCACCCTAAATTTAGCTTGCCAAAGGCTTTAGGTAAAATAGTGTCCACGGAAGTCAAAAATCGACAAAACTGCTTTATGGCTGTACTTTTAGAATTTTGAGCGACGTTGTTCATTTTCTTCTAGGCTGTGGCTAATATTTCCGTAATTGCTGTTCCCTCAAACCTAAAAATCCTGTACCCTACCAGTCCAACTGGCCTTCATATCTCCAGAGAAAATCCAATGTAGAATGATACCAAACGCCTATGCGTAACAGAAAACTTACCGCTTGACTAGTTGGGAGGAAAATTTTACCGCTATGTTATCATACATTGAGTGATAGTCGTTGATCAATTTGAAAAATGAATTTGAGGTAGGGTGTCATCTTGTCTATGACATCCGCTCTTCTTTTCTATAAATTGTTGGATTCTTGGAATCTATACGGAAAGCTCCAATGGTCCTCCACAGCGAAGTTTCAACTAGTTATAACGATAAGCAGTAGTATAACCCGTCCCACTTCATCTTGAAATCGTCAACATTACGTCCTTCTGTCCGTGTGTCTATAAAAGTACTTTTACAGTTTTTCGACTTTCCATCCAGGGATTTTGTGTGAACACAAAGTGGTTTCTTGTTTTGTTTATGTATTCTTAATCATAAGCCCTACAAAAGATCTGAACTATTCTATTGAACTCATGCAATCTCCATCGCGACCGTTAGAACATATAACAAACTCCTCCGTTTTGCATAAACGCTACAAAGGCAGCTTCAGACCAATTGATAACATAACATAATGGGTAAATTTTTCTGATTCCCGTGGAGTTTCCAAGACCACTGTTTTTCAGACGCATTTTGAATGGCTAACATCACGAGTTAGAAAGGTATAATTTTTGAGGCTCTTCCTATTTCGGTTCACACCCCTGCTTCCGTTATAGCCTATGTCTCTTTTTACCCATGATCAGAATCCTAGCCATTTGCAATTGTTACTTGTCGTGGCAAGTGAGGTAACTCGTTTCTGTCTTCTACACCCGTGCAAACACTTGTGCCTATTCCGTATACGTTTTGTACAAAAATCTTTGGTAAGATGAGGAGAGTAGAAGTACACGAGTTTGGTTTTATTGCTTCATTTTTGACAGCATCTTGCCATATAGCTTTTCGAAGTAGTGAATTTGAAAGATCAAAAATGGAAGGCAAATTCCTCTAAATTTTCATTGTGTGAGCGTATTAAACTCTGACTGTTGATTCGATAGTTCAAACATCAGCCCATCTTCTCGCTGATCGCACATGACTGTCTATGTATCAACAGCAGAGTAATGGACAATGTTTGAGAAGCGGTGGTTTTAATCCAGACATCAAGGCAATGCTAAGGTTTGGCATCAATCGTTGCCCCACAGCCAAAACTTTGATTGGCGCAGAACTATTTTTTGAAAGAGTATGGAATTTGATTGCTTCACAAGTCTGTGGAAATCTTATAGAATGTGTGCCAGACGAACATCTCATCTTGCTGTAACCTGGTGAAGCTTATTCTGCAAGTTTTGCTCAAATGAAGAATGAGGGTCGCGTTTTTATGCAGCCATATTTCTTTCCTACCGCTGCTTACTGTTACCTGCTCTTATTTGGCCTCACCCACACTGCTATGACTTGATTGGCAGTAGATAAAAATATAAAGATAGATGTATTGGATAGTGGATACGATAATGGTGGTGACAATTGCCAATCGTGAGTCTTGTTGCGAAAGCTAGATGTAGGATAAAGGTTGATCTGATCGTAATGTCAATTCTTAATGATCCCCAGTACATTTCTTTGGTGTAATTGTAGATGATACTCAAAATCTTATTATGAACGGAAGTGGGAACTTAGCATTAAATCTGGCTAGCAGAAGAATTAGTGTTATAATAAATAAACGTTAACATAGTGAGAATTGTGAGTCCATGTCAAAATAGGAATTCTCAAAGTTTTGTGACCAGCACAGTGTTGAAGTCGAAGTGAAGCCTGCAGAGGTAATCTTTTGTGTCTAAAATGGTGTCAATAGATGGATCCGACCAGATTTTGTCTGTCTTCTCCGCTCATATCTAGCAGACAGTGCTATTCATCATGAAGGATCATATAGTAGAAGATCAAAACGTCAGTTGCAGTCGCAGAGGTAGTTGGTGGACGATTTTATAGAGCCTGCTAAAACTGTGTTCTCTAAAAATCTACACATATGTCAGAAAACACAAAAAGGCACACATGTGTACCAAATCATTATGCATTTCAATATGCATTCCAATCTTTTAGGACTGAGATGATGTTGATCCAGGTGTAATCAGATTTTGTACAAGTCTGTTTGATAAATGATGGATGCTTTATGGCAAAGTTGGTGCAAAATGACTCTCTGACTAAAAGCATAAGCAGAGATGAGTTCATATGTTTTATCTATAATCTGAGTCTGTACAGTTATTACTTGGTCAGCCACTTATGTGTACTTTATAGACCCATCAAGGACCCATAACCAAAAATATGTAAAAAGTGTGGAAGGATGACTTCAAAACGTAGGTACAGTTGAGATATCTTCGATGTGCAAACTCTTCTATGACGTCGAATGGCCGGCGCAGCATGCATTCAATGATATAGAAACATAAGAGTTTTATGGTGTTTGGTAAGAAATTGTCAAGTATACCGAAATATCTTGTGAAGCGGGTTTCAGTACATGCCATTAGGTTTGTATCTGATTTAATAAGCTCAATTTTGATGTAGAAACTCGTCGTGTATGTAAAGGGAATTTCATACTGCTCAGTGTCTGAGTGTCGAATAAGTATTTTCTACAGATTAATCCCTTCTCTATGTCTTAGCTGATATTAGCGAACAAACATAGGCATTTCTTCATGGGAATAACGTTAGTGAAACTTCTTCAATTATATATACAAAAGATTCTCCCTTATACATTTTTATACTCGAATTTCTCAAATACTATTGGAAGAAAGCATAAATCCGAACTTGTCATACTACATACTTCAGTGCAATTTATTGCAATATTCCGAATAATCAACACTCAAATGATTTCTCTGTTTATTGTTACTGCAGTATCACACCATTCAAGTAAAATGTTTGCTTTCATTATTATTTGAGCTAACATGTCATGTGGTCTGGTAAAGGCTCTTGTACAGCCCGAGACACGTGTTTCGTCCTTACAGACTCATCAGCCGGGCAGAACCCGTTGTCTGTCGATCTTTTCATAGTCAGTTCTCTCGGGAGCGTCACACTCCTTATAAGCACTCGAAGGAAAGGTATAATATGATAAAAATACCAGCCAGCTAGCAATCGAGTGCGAAAACACTCTGTGTTAGGTGAATGTTTCACCTGACAAAGAGTGTAAAGCGTAGGTCGTCGATAACTATATATGAGGAGTGTGACGCTCCCGAGAGAACTGACTATGAAAAGATCGACAGACGACGGGTTCTGCCCGGCTGATGAGTCTGTAAGGACGAAACACGTGTCTCGGGCTGTACAAGAGCCTTTACCAGACCACATGACATGTTGGCTCAAATAATAATGAAAGGATCTATTGAAATTTGAGCGTGGTCTTAATAAAGCACTCGAAAGAAAGGTATAAAATGTTTGCTTCAAATACATCACAGCTGACTTTTGGTTGTCGCCGACAGTGCTAACTGCTGAGAAGAAGTGCGATCCAAATCGACCCATTGCCAACATTCGAATCGCTCGATTCACTATACATTGCCACATTGTGTTAAGCAATTCGCCAAAACAATGTTTATGGTCTGCAGAGAAATTTTCTTCTCATAAAACAAAGTTTTATAAGAAGGAGAAAAACGATTTTCATAGCGAGAGAGACCCCGAAATTATCAGGGATGGTCCGGAAACGCGTTATTTTCACATTCTAGTTCGAGGGCCTTGGTGGCAGCAGCGTACATGGTCGCCATATGGGCTGCATCCATATAATTGCAAACTGCCGTCACTGTGATGTCGATAATGATGCAACTCATTTCCATCTTGTTGACTGCAATAAACTGAGCCTCAAGAGGGCATACATTCTATTAAGGTGAAGAACTGAAAACGCGTCCAAAAACGGATTTTTTTCACTATTTTCAAATGTTTGAACCATCAACTAAAACATCACTGCTAGAAAGGTTAAATAAAAAGAATTTCGTTTGAAGCGCTAAGTGTTACACCATTCTCAGGAAAAGATAGAAAAAAAATAGTTTGAAATTTATTTACTCCATATATCCAAATTCTGCTGTTTAAAAAAATTCCCACGTCCTAAGACTTTCTATAATAGTATTCTAATAGCTGCTTTTATTTCAAAGAGTAATAAATATAGCCGTGCTTGTTTGTTACCTGTGCAATTCTGCTTCGATTCTCAAAAATTAAAGATGGAATACCCACTCGAATTTATTGGTAACGCACGTTCGCGCACATCAGGGTGTGTAAGTAACTTTCACAGTAAATTTATTCAAAATGGCCGTGATGACACCGTCAGGTAGTGCACTACGAGCTTGGCTGTGTAGAATTTCAAAGGCCTGAATAGCAAATTTTCTTGTGTTCTCAAAGAGTTTGTTTGTAAGTGTCTTGAATCAAATTGTGTAAGACGATGCAAATCGTGTCAATATTGAGAGACTGAATTATGCTAGCCAGTTGAAGCTTACTTCATACGCCTCTTCAGCTATAGCGCAAGACATGAAAGCACTTGAATTCTGAAATTGGACCCTCATTGTTTGCTTTGCAAGGAGTTCTACAAATTCTTTAGCTCCTGCCTCATTAGTTGCAATACCAGGGACTTGGGCCGGGACACTAGTTGCGGTAGAATAAACCATAGCGGCAGGCAAAGTAAAGCCAGAGACAGTAAAGTTCTTGGTGCTCCTTGCAACATAATTTTATGATTCATTTGGTTAAGAATTAGCGTCGCCTTGGAACCTCTTTGAGTTTTCCAAGAGCTTCAAATGCTCAAATCGTTTAAAAGCAAGTCTTTAGAAGACATTATGTGATGGATTCGGCTAAAGCATGGGGTTGATCAGAGAATGAAATGGAATGCATGTCAGATTTTCAATGATAATAAGCCTTGTGAGATAGATCACTGGATAGAATTTTGGTAATACACCACTTCCTCAAAAGGTGCGGCTTAAGGTCCCACCTTCTTATTTCACATGCTGCGACATAAAATCCCACTTTCTCAGAAACAAAATATTTGCAGTCCATAAAGTGGCAAATTTAGATTAGCATTTTTGAGGATAATATGTAACGAAATAGTTCGATCAACAGATACAGAACATAACATCTTTGCTATAAGCTTTAAGGCCACAGTTTTCTGTGAAGCAGTAATCGCGTTCGTTAACGTCTAATGCTCTACTCTCTCGCATCTAGTGCACCTATTTAATCTCTTTTACTAATGGAGGGATCGACACCCAAAATAGGAATCTCTGCAGACTTCCCGCTAAAGGCTATAAAAGGTAGATAATGGAATGTCACGAAAAAATTCACCACTATAAGGAAGCAGAAATGAAGCTATGTCAAAATAGGTTGGTGGCGATCATCTTGAAAACTTCAGATCATATTTTGATAAAGGGAAATCCAGCATTTCGATAGAATTGCTAATGTTTCGAAAAGATACAGTAAACGTTGTTAAGAAAATAGGTGCAGTAACGCTGAGCAAAGGCTTCTTTGCTCATCTTTTGAATATTTCATGTTTTTAGGCAAGGTGGATGTTTATGGAGTGCCCTCAACTTCCTACACTTTGCGCACAGAATGGAATTTGTTGCGCCGCTTTTCCTGCGAAGTTTCATTTCATTGTTCCCAGATGTTCTGGAAAGATCATCTCAAAAGTCTGAAGCATAGTTATCTTGTGGAAAGTGATCATTCTGACTCAATCTTTCCTATGATTCTGAAGTACTCGCGAAATTTTTACCTATAACAGCACTCTTTTAACCTATAACACCACTATAACAGCACAAAACGACGATTTGGTTAGAGTGTAATTTTGCGTTGTTGAATTTCACAGAGGCTTTGCTGGCAAATATTTGATAAGAATAAGATTCTTAGGAAATTTTCTGCCACAAAAAGATAAATTATTTAGACGGACTTCTATAAAAGCATCCGTAATAAAGGAGCGCTTGGTATCGTAAAAGGCCCTAATTTCCCTTCCAAAGCCACGTCGCTGAGATAACAAAGCATTTCCAACTCGTTTTTCACATTTTTACGACGATGCTGTAAGAGTATACTTCGAAACTACGTAATACGACCTTTAGATTAAAAGTATGCGAGGGTTTTGGAACCACTTTCTTCATTTAAGTTTTAACAACTATTACTGATGTTGTAGATATTTTCACAATTAGGCCTTCTTAGTGCGCGGTACCAACGGGGGGATAAATGCTCATAGTCTTTGAAGTAGTTAGCTAATAGTTTTAACTGCACGAAGTTTTACTCACCCAAATTTTAGCTTACCAAAGGACTCAGATAAAATCGAATTATCGAATATGCTATAGTTTTCCAGTCTGCGTTTAAAAAACATAGCTTTTTCGAAAGCGACGGCTGATATCTTGGAAATTTGTTGGAAACCTCAACATACTATATCTTATCATTTCTAATTGTTCAGCTCACAATTTCTTTACTTAGCAAAAAACTTATGCAAAAACAGCCAAAATTTCCCTATCAAAGTAGAAAAATACCGCTCAGCTTTTCTATGAAGAAACTCATCGGTTGGGTGGTTACAGGAAGTGTGGATAAGCAGTTATATCTGTTCAAACAATTACTATGAAGAGAAAGATTCCCACAGTCATATATATATATATATATTTATTTACTTATATTTATATATATATATATTTTGTACACACTGCTTACCAAATTTTCTATAGTAACTCGTTAGATTGAAAAACGACGATTTCACTCTGTACTTGGGTATCAAAAACCATTATGATGTGTTATGGGAAACAAAAGAATAAGCGTTTTATTCTCAGCGCACATTTTGTGCCAGCTTGCGCCTGTGCTTAGAATTGCACTAGATTTTCAAAAGTTGTTCGACTACTCACATGCCTCTATACTGAAACTGAATTTAGTTCACCAAAAGGTCTTCATAAAGCTTAATAAAAGCAAAAAAGTGCTGTACTTGAATAATATGCACATAAGAGCTCTATGTTAATCGAAATTATAAAAAGGTTTACAGAAATTCATGTCGGTAACTCAAAAAGCCTGAATTTTTTTTAGAAAGGAAAAACCTCAGTTGATTAAGAAAATCGTGCAACGCTTGCGATTCGCGCTGTGAGCAGTGATCAAGTGCCACCAAGTATTGAACTAGCATCTTATCCTATCCGGGAAAGCGTGCTCTACCATTACACCACTGAGGCACCTTCGCGCCACTTTTCATTCTTCAACATTTCTGTGTTAGTTGTCAGATAATGAGTGGTGTCGCAAGTATGTCTCGGTGGCGTGGTGGTAGATCACGCGTCCTCGGATAGAATGAAACTTGGGTTTGATTTCCGCCTGAAACCGTGTTTTTGCTCACCACTCAGTTCTCTTGGAAATACATCAAAACGTCTCATCATTCTCTGACAGCTGCGCGACCACACCTCGCACGACTACAGGCGTCCATGAAAATTCTGAACGTCTTTTATGAGATATATGATAGCACCACAACTCGACAGGAAAATCGCCAATTTGCATGATGCAAACGTTTTTAGTTCCTATATTAACTTGCCGATTTCCATCGCTGATATGGGTAGAATCCTTACATGGAAACAGATCTGGTTCTACAATCCTTTACTGCTCAAGATTTGAATGTCCGATAATCTTAAAGAAGTGATTCCTCGATGTTTTCAGTCAACACCAAGTCATATATGGCATTTCCTATTAGGCAGATTAACATGTTTATATTTAGAGCCCTAAGAATTCTGCCGCAGTAGATCCCACTCTAGTTCATTTATATCAAATCTCTTATCGTTTTTGTCCTTGGAATCCTCCTCCAACCAGGCTCCTGCAGGTAGTGAGGCAAAGAAAAGCATTTCCTTGTGTTATGAATGGAAAGAATTTATTGGATAACGGCTAAATGAGAATCTTTGCTTAGATATATCACGGTCAATTTTAGTTTCCGTCGACAGTGCCAACTGCCGAGAAGAAGTGCGATCGGAATGGACCCGACGCCAACATTCGAATCGCTCGATTTACTACACTTTGCCACATTGCTCTTGACCAACTCGCCAAGATGATGTTCGTGGTCTGCAAGAAATCTTTATTCACAAAAAAGTGTATAAAAACAAGAGTGAAATTTCTACCGAAAGCGATCCCGAAATTGTCAACGGTGGGCCGGACACAGGAGTTATTCTTACTCTCGGATTAAGGGGCGATAATGTACATGACTGAATGCCTACGTCCATATTGAAACAAATTGCCGTCACCGTGTTGTCGATAATAATGCAACTCGTTTCCATTGCCATGACTGCAAACTACTAGATGGAGGAAAAAGTTCCTTAACAGCTGCGAAAAAATCAAATTTTATGTCTGTTTCACACAGTATTGGTTATTGTAAATTTATAGAAACATCTCAAAAATCTCTCATAAGAATCTTCACAGCAACGCATTTTATAGTGCATCAATGTTCGATTTACTCTTTGAATATCAAATGGTGACGATGGACAAAATTGAGCCTCGAGTTTTCACACGCTATTCCTGGAGCGACAACTTTCGACAAGAGATGCTGCTATGGAGTTCTGTGGTACCGATGGTAAAGGAACTGTGAGCTATGTGACTGCTGCCAAAATAGGTATAAACGATTCAAAAGTGGTAATATAAGCCTTGAAGATCAATCTCGCTTGAGCCGACCATCGAAATCGGACGATGGAGATTCGCAAGCAGCTTCGAATGGGGATTTCTTTTCAAGCACTCGTGAATACAAAGGATCGTGGATAATGATGGGCTTAGTTTTGACAGATATCTATTGTTGTTTTGATCTTCAATTCATCTATGATTTCTGGATCTTCAGCGTGTATTAGAGAACTTTTTCCTCAACCTTATAATGATGAATCCAAAGACATGTTCTCCTAACACAGTAAGCAGTTAATTTAAGAAGAAACCTGAGAATGATGTTAAATATTGACTTTTTTCATTATTCGAAAGTTCGAGATCTGACCTGCACCGCTGAGTGCTATACTATTTTCAGGGAAAGATCCAAACAAAATCTTTTAGAAAACATCGAATTCAACAGTTTAAAATATTGCTTTTGAGCGTTATTTCTGAGAGCACGCTTGAATGTCAATAAGCCTAATAATCTTTTTTATTACTATTTTATTATTATTTTCCTCAGATATATTGAAATTCGAGCGTAGTCTTAGAAAAACACCGGAACGAAAGGTATGAAGTTTGACGACACCAGCCAGGAGCATTCAAGTGCACAACACTGCCCAATCAGTGATATTTTCACTTTATGGCAGGTGTGAATAGCACGTGTGAGCCTTTTCTATATAAGGGTTGAATTCCATCCAGAGAATTGGATACAGACGAAGGGCACTGCACAACTGGCGATGCTGGCAAGGCGGAAACACTTGTATATGGCTGTATAAATTTGTTCATACCAGACCACATGGATGGCCCAAAAAATTATCAAGTTCAAATTTTGGTACCGCTAGAATAGTTTTTTTTTCATATTCTGGAACTCTGGCAGTTGATGAAGATTGTTGTGCAAAACTTTTGCTTCAGGCGGGACTAGAACCCGCACTTCCTCTTTCCGGGATCGCGTGCCCTATCCTTTACACTATGACGTCCATTTTGTATAACACTCTTTCTACGCTACAGCGCATCTATCCGCCGCCAGCCGTCAACGGCCTGGCTCGGGTAGGCTGCATATCACTCTACATCAATAGGTATATTTGGAAGCACCATACCACCGCTAGAAGCGGTTAAAATAAAAGATTTTATTTGATCTCTAGTCTAGCATTATTTGTAATTGTGTAAATAATAAAAGTAGACGTGCCTTTTGACATCTGCTGTACTTCTGCTTTAGATTTCTCAAAAATCAAATATGCAGCACCCACGTGAATTTTGGTCCGCTGCACCAAAACGCACTTTCGGGCACATCAGTGGTGTGTAAGTGACTGTCACAGTAAGCTGATTCAAGATGGTTGAGATTACAGCATCTGGTAAGAGCGCACTATGAGCTTGGTTCTCTAGAACGTCAATAATCTGAAAACAAATTTATGTATAATTTGAAAAATTTTACTTAAAATTGCTTTAATTGAGTGAAACTATGTTAAGCGATGCAAGTCAAGTGGATATTAAGAGGCTAAAATATTGTCAGAATATCAGAGCTAACCGTATGCGCCTTTTTGGATATTGCAAAAAGTATAAAAAAATTCAAAATATACGAGTTGGAGCTTACTGTTTGCATTACAAGACCTTCTACAAATCGCCTAGCTCCTGCCTCGCTAGTTGCAATACCAGGGGTCTGGGGAGGAACGTCTGTCGCGGTGGAATAAACCATAGAAACAGGCAAAGTGAAGCCAGTGACGTTAAAGTTTCTAGTGCTCCCTGCAGTGGAGTTTCATAGTTGTAATGTTAATTAATCAGGGATTAAAATGCTACGTTTAAATAGTTTTTACTTTTTTGACCCATATTTTGAAATAGTCCATCAAGAGGCTCGCTTGTGACAGCTTCAGTGTACTGATGTAGTGATAAACATATTCATCTCCTGATGAGGGTTCATAAATTTATATCTAAGAATGAGAATATCTGTAATGCCATAACAACCTTCTGTTCAGTACCTTGACCTGCAGGTAACACTCCGCATCCAGACACTGTCGAGACTGTGGCCAGCAGCGAAAATATGAAGAGACTGGAAGGTCTCACCATGTTTGCCAGAAAGATCATCTTTGTTTCCTGAAAAACTAAGCGACTATTCTTGTGTTTAGTAAAGCAATTGCCTGCCAAGCGGGCGATCCGGGTTCGATCCCATGCTAATGCACATTTGGTGCACTGACCGGCTCAAAAATGATTGCAAGGTATTTTGAATTTTGAGCTATGGTCTTGAGAAAACACTCGAAATGAAAGTTATAATATATTGAATATACCAGACACGAGAAATCGAGTATACAACATTTTGTGTTCATTGAGTTCTTCTTTGGACACAGAATGTAAAGCGTTCGTCGTCGCTAACTCTTATTGTGGGGACTGGAACACCCACAGAGATTGGCAAAAGACGAGAAAGGTTAACTGCCCGACTGACGAGATCGCAAAATCGAAATACGTGTATCGGGCTCTATAAGTCAGTCCTCCTTTAACAGACCACTGACATGCGTGGCCCAAAAATGATTGCAAGGCATATTGAATTTTGAGCTGTGGTCTTTAGAAAACACTCGAAATGAAAAGACAAGCTTATTATTTTGTGCATGAGATCACTAACAAGAATACAGCAGATATGTCACTCAATACGTATATATGAGTGACATCACTTTGCCCGTTCTTGAAGTTCCCAGGTGCTTCAATCAGTCCCATTTCGCTTAATTCAAGGCAATGCCTATCAGGGCACATTTGTGATAGATTCTGCTAAAGCACGAAAACATCGGTTAGTGGTGTAAAAGACCTGTCAAATGATGAATGACAATTAGCTGCGTAGAAGAGGACACTTGAAAAATCTCAGTTTATGCGTCAATTCTTCATGTGGCGTGGCCGTAATCAGTTCACGCCTCTTAATTTATGATGCAGCAAGATGAATTCGCGACATTCCTAAAAATAAAATATTCACAATAGACGAAACGCCGAAATTATAAATGCACTTTTGTTGAAAGTCTACAAAGCAGATTCCTAAAGGAACGAAGTCTAAGTTCTGCTGTGAAATGTTTTTGATAACATATTTTACTAAGAAAGAGAGATTGTGTCTGCTAAACACTATTATTCTGACTGGCCTCTTGCATGCAGTACGCGTATGAAATATTCTTCATTGACAGAAGAGCCGACTGATTTTCAGAACCAGAAAGGTACGTTAGAGAATACGTTTTGAAAGAAAGTTGAAAGTGACAGCCGGAAGTTTGCATGTTACCGAGAAACCATCAATATCAGGAAGCAAAAGGGAAACCGTGTCAGACGTGATCGTAGAATAAACAACTGCGTTAAGGTATCAGATTTGTTGCGAGGCAGAAAAATCCTACATTTTGATGACATTGGGAATGTGTTCAATGGGAAGAGTACAGTGGGCAATGTTAAGAATGCAAGTAAAGCGACGCTGAGCAGAAGTTTTCTTTCTCACTATACTTGTTTTCAAGTTTCTCATCATGGTAAATGTCCATGGACCGGCCTCAATTCTCGCATCGCAGTCACAACGTACAGACAAAATATGATTCGTTTTTGCACATTTCGCGCAGCGAGGCCTCTTTCATTCATGTAACGGTTGCAAGCTGTTTATTGGATTGTCTCATTTCTGCAAATTGGAAGGCTAATCTGAAAAGTCCGAAGAGTAGTATCTTACATTAAGTGATAAATTTAACTGATTTAGTATCGTAACCTCTTGAAGTTATCCGGAATAATTAGTAAATGCAACGCTTGTGAAGCAGAAAATTCCACTCATTTCGAAGATTAGCGAGAATTTCGTTAAATGCCGTTCTGTCCCATTTCGCAAATAACAAATCATAATACTGTGAGCGTTGTTTGATTACAGGCCTTTTTACGCGAGCAATGATTGAAGCGATAGTTCCTTGTCGTTTTAGTTAAATTGCTAATCGACGAACAGTTTTGCTAGATTATTCACTCTGCACTTTCATTTCGATGTCAGTAAAGAGAGCTTCATGAATTGGAATCCAATCCACTGAATGCTGCAACGCTTTTACTATTGTCGTTTAGCGGCGAGAACGTCGGAATTGCGCAGTTCTTTTTCTTGCATATGTAGAAATATTTGCTTTCGAATATTCTTTCGGGTAAAAAAATCCTTAAGTACTTCTATAAATCTCGAACTGTTGGCCGAACATCGCTTATCAAGAGAAAACTCTGTTCGAGCTTTGAGATGATCTTTCCGAAACATTTATGGAAATGAAATAATCCACTGAACGGTTACAGAGGTGAAATGAGACTTTGTAATCAACCTAGGTGATAGCGCCATTCGTTTAGAACTTTACAACATCAACAACATACTAGGTTGGTAAGAAAGGTTCCATCGTTTGGACAGGAATGTCGTTTTTTTACGAATCGTGTGTGATTTTCATAACATTTGACATTTTATAACATTTGGAAGGGCTACTTCTTGCGCATTTATCGGTATATAATTTGTCTGTATCTGCTGCAGAATGTAATTGTCCAAGGAACAAAAACGTTTGTTGATGCTTTACGCTGTTTCAGTAAGGCAACGTAAAACCACACAGCCAAAAAGACCAAGGCAATGTTTGAGGAATTGGACGACAACGAGATTCTATCGCATTCACTTTATACTCCGGACGTTGCTGCATCTGATTACGGCCTTTTCCGATCAATGCAACACTTTTTGGAAGGTGACCGACTTGAATCTTGCGATGAAGTTGAAGAAGCATGTCAAGAATTCATTGATTCAAAGCCGAAAGAGTAGTGCTTCGATCAGATCCGAAACTGGCGGACCGATGGCAAAAAGTGGTCGGAAATGATGGTCTGTATTTCAAAGAATAGTTGTTGCTTGATGTCTGAATCTATGCATGTATTTTGAATGTTTTATGTAGCGATGGGAACTTTTTTTTATAACCCAGTAGGTTAAACAGAACATTCAATGTATAAGATTTTTCATCCTTATGTGGTGCTATCGATTAGAGACTCTCACCTCCACCACTGAGAGTGGGACTTTTGCATTTGTGAGCTGCTATAGATGGTTTTGGTCGTCATGATGAACTCTGACGGCCTCTCAAACCTTTTGTTCCATACAAGTACACATGTACCACGTGAAGTTCCTCAAGCGTTTTTCTAGGTGAAGTAAATGCGCTGAAATGTGCAAAGTAATTTTGAAAATGCGTGGCGCTTTCTTAGCAGCTTATTATAGCCCATAAAAAAAGTTACAACTTTGTTCTCGCTACAAATCTGTCTGTAGGCAGCAGCGAAAATGATCAAAACTCGTGTTTCTAATGAAAAGCTCACGGCATCATTTAATTCTCTATAGAGCTTTTGTATGCGACTGTACATGTGTTATAGGTACAGGTAGTTACCTGAGAAAATTTAAATGTAGAAGGGGTGCAATCCTGAGATTTTAGTAGTCTCTTCGTGCTCGTCTCACTCAGCTGTGATATTTGAGGCTCCTCTAAGGTTAAGAAAGTGAGGACCATATTTTCAATTCACCGGCGCCTAGATGAGGCAGCAAGGTCGGCTGAAGCGATGATTAATCGATTCTCGGGTATATGAACAAGTAGAAAAAATTTCTTGGTATCTGAATGCTTTTAAGTCACTCTTGGAATCAATAAACACATTATGGCCTCCTGAACTCATCTGATGTTAATGATCACTAACATATCCGTTTTCATGGCAAAATAAAAGTATTCAGAGTCTTTTTGTAGCAGAGTCATTCACTTATCTTTTTTTTTCAAAGAGGAGAAACGATTCCTAATCGAATAACTAAGATCGCACTCTAATAAGACGGTCGAAAAGACCGTAATTGCATAACCTTCAGCACCTCCCCTCCCCCTTGCTGCCTCATTCAGAAGACGGTGAATTGGTCATATTCACATTGCTCGCACATGTGAATCAATCTCATTCTCCATACTGCGTCTTAGAGTAACACTGTTTCCAGAAAACAGGCATAATGTTGGAATCGGAAAATATCACGCCTTCGAATGATTACTAATGGTCTAAAAGAAAACTCTATCAGGCCACAAATATGTGCGTCTAAGACCTAGATTTATTCTAGATTTTGCAGCGTTAAAGAAAGGACTTTTCGAAAACCGGCCAGTTAGGGCTTTGGACAGGAATATAGGCTTTCGAATGATCAAACGCTGCTATGAAACGAGGAAGCAACGAGTGAAAAGCACACCTATGAAAAGTCCTTCCCAGCAAATGAAATTGGTTTTCCATTTGTCGTCTCACAGTGGACAAATATCATCACTCCAATGTCATGGTAATGATTGAAAATGAGAAACAGCTCGACTGCTCGTCAAAAATGATGCTGAACACGGCGTGCCATGCCATTTCATCAGTAACTCTCCATAGTTTCTCGATTATCAGTAAACTCGTGGAGCTACGATATTTTTGAGTTATAGAAATGACTTTGTTTTGTCGTTCTATTGTATCAACTTTTTATTAACTGCGTTCATTCCGTAATGCGAGCAGATTTTCTTGTGGTGATTTTGACACTGGATTTACGTACCGTTTAAGCCTTCTACGTATTACTTTGATGTGAATGCTCTCAAGACGACTTTATGGGCGCGATCCAATTCCCACCTCTCTTAATAACTGTAATGTGAGCACATAAGGTGGCTGTAGACTTCCAACAGTAAAACAGAGACCTCCTCGTTGCCCAAGTGCTTTCGAAGAGCTCTGTTGTTTTCACCGCCGGAGTAATTCCTTCTCCACATAACTAGTTCCTGTTCTTCCGCCTAACACGTTGAAGCTCCTTTTCTTGCCATAGATCTTGATCGATGAGTTTTTTCCTCACTTATAAGACTTGTCAATTTCTACGTCATAGTGCACGGAGGCAATGAAGAGTCGGATACTTTTGCGTTATAAAACAACTCTGAGCGAAAAGCGAATTTTTTCTGAATGAATATTTTTTCAAGTAGATCTTGAGCATTGGGAAAATGCAAGATAGATTGTGAACTGTCTCCAAAGAGTTATTCCACACTGATCACTATTCAATCACTCTTCATTCACTATTTTCGGATGTTCGCCGTTGAAAGTGCTTGATTGGCCAGATTATTAGTGTTCTGACCTTCACACACTCTGAAGATAAAGTAGCCTCCAAATAAAGGATAATGCACTGTGTTGTGCCCCGTCACATCAAGGGGGCACTGATGAAGAAGTAATTGGTGAGTGATCAAGGAAGGTGTTGTCACCCAAAATCTTACCCTATTCTTTGATGACGACGGGAGGTGATCAAGACGCAATGCTCACGCGCAGGAAACCAGTCTACTTCTACGAACTGCACACGCCCCATGTCTAGGAGTTGATTGTGGAGCTGACAAATATCTGTGGCGTTGAAAGGGATACTGAGTGGGAAAATAAGAGCACTCTTACAAGATGTGCGACAGAACTGAGCAGTTGGAAGTAATTTCGGGTTTGTGGCTTTCATATTGGCGCAGATTCTTAGAACGTATTATCGTATTTGCTACTGAAAATGCCTACGGAAATTTTTCTGATAAGATGCCGTTTCCTTGAGAGAATGAAGTGTTTCGTGTAGTCTAAATTTCACGAAATAACTGCTAACAGCGATCTCGGTGAAGTTCGAACAATGAGCTAAATATCCCAAAGGCGAGGCGCATTCTTTCTTCGTTAGTATCAATCACTGAGCAAGTCTGCTCATAAACCAATCCTAGCACTAAAATTTCTATTTTTTTTTTACCTACCGAATGACTACTAGTCATCTACTGAAAAAGAGGAGATGCAGTGTAAGTGTACTTTTCTACAGAAGTGCTCCTAAATTTGATCAGTAGAAACTCTGTCGGTGCTCACTCCGGCTGCGTACTAAAACTTCTTCCATATATGTGTTCCCTGAACGAGTTGCACATTACCGAAAATGTGTTTGCAAGTCAGTTTCTCAAAAGATAGGTGATAGAAATGCGCAATAAGAGCTAGAAGTGTGGTCTTCCCAATTATGCCCTTTTCGAACCAAATGGTGGGAATTTTTAGAACCCTTGGGCATCGTCAATGTTAAAATACGTTTCTGCAATAAATTATCTATTCCTTAATGACAGTAAATGTGGTTAATAAAACCAAAATCTAACTGTATAAGTAACATAAGTCAATGTAAGATCGAAACAGCGAGCTGTGTAGTCCAAAAGCAAATCGCAGACCTCATTTCACTTATTACAGCGCATTGAGAAGGTTTTCCTATAAACCAAGCCTAGTACGAAAGTCTCCATTTTTTCAGCTCATAACAGATTGCTTATAGTCTAGTGAAATTACGCTTATAGTTTAGTGAAATTACTCTTCTAGGCAAAAAAAAAGTTACGAAAGGCGAGCACATTTCACAGAATGTAACTGTAGTTCGTACTAACCGTAATCGAAAGTGCAAATACCCCGACAACTAAGTGCTCCTTCTTCTAAGAATGCATTTATGGAGATCTCTCCATTGATATTGAGTACTCTATGGCGGCAGTTTCTTTGTTTTTCAATTTTTCACTTTACGAAACCAGAAAAGTCCCTGTGAAGTCAAATGAACTCGGACTGCAAAACGTTATCTTTCTTTTAATTAGAAGAACGTATTGTGGAAGTCTTTTGCAAAGCGAACTTAGTATAAAAATTGGTAATTTTTAAGCTATCGAGTGGCTAGAAAAACATTGATGGAAAAACGAAAAATCTATGACCCCTGAAAGTATGCTTTCTTGCACAACAAAAGTGCGTTTTCTCGTTGAAAAACCTATAATTTTTGACGCAAGAACATTCACTCAACTATATAACTCTTTGTAAAAGCCCCTCCTGTAATTCACCATACATTGACCATAAAATCGCCCTCACTACCTTAAATTACTAGGCAAAATCCCATAATTCATTGCAACGCGTGATGTCCCCGCACGACTCCTAAAGACTGCTCATGTCGTTGTTAACGTTTTAAACTGCATAATGTGAAAAACTCAAATTGAGCGCTTTTCTTCATAAGTTATTGAGAAACATACAAATTAGAAATTCCGGATGGAATTGTTTCCTTTTATAACTAGAGAAAATGTTTCTGTCGTGGCCTCGCTACTGCTTGCAATCAAACAAATTCGAAAACGATTACAACCATGGAAACAGTAATAGATCCGATATAGATAACTAGAATGGGATCTGCTGCGGCACTATCCAAGGCTATCGTTGAAAGTGTGTTCATCTGCCTACGGAGATGTGTCCCTCCCTATTCGCTAGCTAATGTTAATTGAGTGATACCGGAAAAGGATCACTTGGCATGTCTACACATTCAAGCGTTCAGATCTCAAGCAATCTAGGACTACTGAGAGCAGATGGGTTTCAAGTCAAGTTGTTCCGTATTTTAGCTATGGAAACAAATTGGTGGAAACAGAAATCAAGAGCGCTAGTATCTGTAAAATGACAAACCTTCTACAAACTGTGGTGCTACTGAATGTCTCATAAAAGAAGTTTGATTGATATGCAAGAGAACCGT
This sequence comes from Parelaphostrongylus tenuis, assembly GCA_019055375.1. Lineage (NCBI taxonomy): Eukaryota > Metazoa > Nematoda > Chromadorea > Rhabditida > Metastrongylidae > Parelaphostrongylus > Parelaphostrongylus tenuis. The sequence continues at coordinate 56,992 of JAHQIW010004410.1, read as the reverse complement.
TTTTGTTGAATGCATTTTGAATGTTGATATGTCATGCCGGGAATCGTAAGAGCTATAGCCACGCTTATCAACGAATGATGAAACGTTGTGGCTTACGCAATTATTCCATGCCGTTTCTCAAAATTATTGCAAATATTTACCAGGATTCAGTAAATCTATAACAACAAAGCGCTAAAAAGGAAGCAACATACTGTCAAACTTTTTGATGACGATGGTTGGATCAAGAAAACGTAAGGTTTAAATGAAGAAAACTAATTCACCTCTGGAAAGTGTGCAGGTCTAATATACGGGAGTTATTTGCATCAGAAACGGAGTTGTGGACATACGTAGAACAAAGATAGGAAAAGACGCTCGCGTTCGCATAAGAAAAGCACAAAAACGCTTAGTAAGTATTGATAAATACTGTTTGAGAGTGTGTCGTTTTCCTATTAAAAATACACATTGTTAAGACACATGAGCGCTTTCCGCTACTAAGAATAAGTAGAAGAATTTGGTTCGTTCTGATTATGAGGAATCAAATGAAAAGCCGATCTCATTCGCTGGAAAGGAAACTTCATAGCAGCTTTAGTAAAAATTTGAAAGCTAGGATTTTAGGCTACAGTCTCACATCGTTAACTTCGAAAAGGCTTTTTCTTGACGTTGCTATAGGAGGAAATTTCATGCTTTGCGGATGTACATATTTCTCGCCGGACAGAGCTTTTTCTTTGGCCTTTTAGTAATCATTTGCTAACTTAATCGCCTCTGATTCCAACGTTGTGCTTACAGGATAAACGTTTTCTCTGCAGTGTAACAGAAAAAATAAGATTGATTCACACACACGAAAAGGTGTTCTTTGGCCATATCATGAGGTGGTGGGGGCGGGAGGGAGATGTATGGCAGTTTTCACGCAATCATTGATCGATCCGCTCTCTAGCTGGTGGCATATTTCCTTGCTGCACTGAACAGACCGTCTTTCTAGAAAATAAGCGCAGTGTTGGAATCAGCAGAAACCACGCTATCGAATGATTACTAGTAGTTCAAAAATAGCTTTGTCCGGCGAGGTGTAGAACGCTAATCATTTCTTTCTTCTAGAGCGCTATTAAGTGAGATTCTCCAAATATTTCTGTGTTCTTCGAAGCTTGTGCCATCGAATGAGCACTAGCACCCTAAGGAAGAAGTTTTTGTATCGAAATATGTGCGAGATAAGAAGAAAAGCACGTGGTTTTGTGTAGAATAATCTTATTTGATTTTACAGCGTTATGGGTGTTTTAAAATTTGGCCAATGGAGCTCAGGGCAGGTATCTAAGGTTTCAAATAATTTATAACATTCTTATGATAGCCTAATAAAATCCGTTTCTTATTTGCTCTTTTTCAATCAGAATTAACCAATAATTATTTTCCATGATGCCGTTTTTCGTGACGACGATATACATCGACCATCGGGTTTTACCATATAATTGCCAAGAACCCACAGTGAAGATCAAACAGCGAACTGAATACTCTGAAATTTAGGCGCATTTTTCTCCGTGTTAATAGTACGCACTAAGAAGGTCTCTTTATGAGTAGCAAATTTACAACAACAGTAATGGATTGTGAAAATTTGGAGGAGGAAAATGTTTCCTTTGAGAGAAAGGGGTTTTACAGGATGTGAATTTTATTAAGGGTTAGTCCTGTTAGTTTAAAGTATCTTTGAATAACTCTCCTGGAAAGTCACGCATGATAGAAAATGTATTTTTGGACTACATTCTTACAAGATCGTCAAACTTTTTAACTTTTAAACTTGAACTTTGTCATTAATAGCCAACAATTCCTATGTGAAGTTCGAGCAACGAGCGCACAAATTTGAGTGCGAAAGGAAATATTCTTCTCGCTTTTAAAGCTTTTTACGCAGACACAATTTTCGGCCTCAGAATCAGCGGAATTTGAGCTATCGAGTGATAGCCAAAAATTTACCTGAAAGCCATCTACAGAGCCCAGTCGAAAAAATAAAGCCAATCAAAGTCAAACATAATTTTATTTCTGTTGCAAAAACACAATGAAAAGATTTTTTTTTGGATAGCAGTTAATGAGTCCGCTCGGGAACTAAGAGTTCAAATAATTACTAAAAGTCTAGTAAAGAATATTTGTTCGCCAAGAAAAGCCTTCAAACATTCTTGTACTAGGGCAGGTATACGCTCTCTCGAACGGATGAAATTACATAATCTTTTCTTCATCGATAGCAAAGTCCTCATAACATCAAGAATGAACCAAGAGGAGTGAATGTTGACCAAATCTAACAACGCTTATGGAAAAGGTGGCTATGCTAAATTTTACGAAAACATTGTTTATTAATTAATTAGTTACGCCTGTCTAGGATAAAAAGTCAATATTGTAAACGACTTAGCCTCAGAGTTGAGCAATAAATAGGAAGCTAGCGGCTTGGAGAGCGTTGAGAATGTAATGAGGTGATTGAAGAACATCCGACTTTGTGCCCATTCTTTTAGTTGAGCAGTTCTATCCACCTTGACGTATGTCTCGGAAGCCTGCTCGTTACGTGAGCACGATAAAAGATTGCCTGGCAAATTCGAATGTGCACTCGAAAGGCCGATGCCGAACTACCCCTTGATTTTTATATGCTTTTTCCGGGGGATTAATCGATCAGTCCTTACACTGTTTTTTTTACTGTGTGGCTTCCAGAACTTCTAGAAACTAGACCGTTTTTTGTCTTCTTCTTGAACGTTGTAGAATACTGGTTAAGCGCGTCTTCTTGCAATCTCCAATATAGCCTAGCTGTGGCGTTCTATGGGTGTTCGTCATCGTCTGCCGGAGAGTGTGGGAAGAGCGGGGTTTGTCCCCGCGCGCGCTTTGACGAGCACCACACCCACTCGGCCATGGCGTCCTCTGTTTTTCATGTAGAAAAAGAGAATTGGAGTTCTGAAGTGCGTTAACTATTAAAAATCGAAGACGCAGTCCTCTTCCTCAAGATGTCGAAGATCAGTGAAAAGGATTCGTAATGCGTTCAATAACAACCGATTATTTTCGAAGAGCTTAAAAGAATGGAATAATGGCTAACGGATACTTGCAGCTGAAAGAGCCTACTGGCGTTCTTTTTCACGCGAAACGGAAAATGGAAGGTTTGAAAAGCGCTCGAGCTACTCAATGAGACAGCATGTGACACAAGTTACGTCAAGCCATAAAAATTTGTGAAACAAGTGTGATCAGATGATTTGCACCAAATTTTAAGTACAACAGTATCAAAATCATCGCTTTCGTATAGCATCGTATTGGAAATGTAAAGTGAGAATTATAACAATATTATTTGTCGGTTAACAATCAAAGTAAATCGATACGAAACTTCTACAACACGGAACTGCTCCAACACAGAACTGCCACAGCACGAAACTGAGACAACACGGAACGCTCATTCAGCATCGATTGCTCGCGGAAGGACTTAAAACACGGCCTATGATTTTATAGCATTGATAATGTTCTTGATTTGTCATTTGTCAAATAGGCAACAAAGGATTAGTTATGTTTCAAGTCAAAGAATCCTTACTTGTATGATGAAAAAGGTTGGAACGCTATTCCTCGCACACATGTGACTCCCATAGTGAAAAAAGTGTGTTCTATAAGAATTTTGATCTCTTGGAGAAGTAACTGTCAGCAAAAAAGCTCCATAGTGCGAAATCTGATCCAATGTATGCTTCGCTGTTTTGATATAAAGTGAAGTGCCACTGTAATCCATTGGCAATAGTGTCGTGATAACATTAGGCATATTTCTTAATCTTCAAAACACAGCAATATTATCGTTAGAGTGATGTCTTAGGCAAAGTGTTTGGATTACTTCAAGAGCTCAGATACGATTGAGTCTTAATGATTGTTCAATATGACAAAACTATCCTCCGATATTTTTAGATAATCCTTTTGAAGCCTTTCAGGAATGAAGTAGATCTCTGGAGTGTTATACAAACAAACTGAGACCTTGTTTCATGTATGCATTGTAAAGAAACTAAGGGCGTTCACAAACATTCTATCCAAAGCCCAAATCTCTACAGATTCAAAGTTCAAAATAATTCTCGAAAAGTTTTTATACTTCACTGAGATGACAAAGAGCTTAAAAGGCATTAGGTGGTGAGCAAAGAAGTCTATGCTAAGCTTCACCACAGCTGGTTTTCTCAAAACGTCCACCGTACCCTCCTCGGTTCATTGCATACTATATTGAAATATAGGATTCTCCCTTTTCACGATAAGACGTGATGTTTTCGGGCAATTTTTCTCCTATGATCACTTTTGACACAGCTACAATTTTGCTTTTCATTAATGATCTTTCTCGGTAATATGTCTTCTTTTTTCTACCTTCTTTTTTCTGATATCTTTAACGAAAATTCATAGAAGTCCTGTTTTGAAATCTTTGAAATCAGTTGCCCCCCCCCCTCCCTCCTCCTACACATTAGCAAAAGAGATTTCTTATGTGTACACAATTTAAGAAGGCAGTCAGAGCATTGAAACTTGAAGACGAGCTTGTTGTTGCGTAGAAATCCATCGCTACAGATGTTTTGAAGAGAAAGCTATGCTGATGTCAATCTATATCTTCTTTTACAATTTTTTCTCAAAAGTGATTTCATGAATTGGCCTCCTGACGACTGCAGATATTTTATTCGGAAAGTGTGGCTTTTATGTTTTAGCATCTGAAATGAGAAGGCGGAAACCTCAAGCTCCCACTCCCTTCTTCATTGTCTTCGAGACATCAGTGCATTTATTGACATCTCTGGTCAATGGTTTACTTCGTGCAGCTTTTGTCATTGAAAATTTGACAAGCATTTAATTTCTTCCTTTGATTTACCTCATCCTTCATCAAAAAATCTATCGCATATCGTGCTGTGATAGACTTTATTTTTAAGTAACCTGAACCTTGGCACCTCTTTCAAGACTCATAGTACTGCCAAGACGAAACCCACCCAAGTATAAGTGTTAAGCAACAGATTCCTTGTTGCATTATGAATGATCTAATGCACACAATCCTGAATTTGCCCTAAATTTGCTTAAAGCTGGTCGATGACATCTTTAATAGTTTTTTAGGAGCCGAAAATGGAAATTCTTGCAAATATGGCAGGAACTCCGACCAGTTCCTTTATAGTTTCGCTGTTGGCCACAATCTCGATAGTACTTGGATGTGGAGTGATGCCAGCAGGTCAAGGTAGTGGATAGAAAATTGTTATGGTACTGCGAAAAATCCATTATGAGAGCGTACGAGCCTCAGTCAGAATGAAACCGTTCATTACTAATTAATGCTTCGAAGCTGTTGGGATCATAGGTTTGATCAAATAATTGAATGTGAGTAAAGAAAGGAGGCTAAATTTTTTTGACATAATGATTTGCTTCTACACTCGACCGCTTTTTTGTAGGCCCCGCTCAAAGCGATAGCGATCTGACAAGGACACAACATGTTCTGAGCCGTTGTCAGGTCTGTTACTATCCAGGCGCCTGTTTCGTCCTTCCGGGACTCATCAGTTGCGTCGTCCGCGATTGCGATTCTTTGAGGTCAAATAATTCTCTATGAAGAAATCCACAATGTCAGGTAATTCACCATCTGACTTGTGGTGATTTATTAATCGGCGTCGAAAACTTCACAGAAGATTATATAGCTTCAAAGGATCGGCTAAACCGAGGACGGTGGCATAGACGAGCCCCGACAGAACGAAACAGGCGTCTGTATAGCACTAGATCTGGCAGCGACTCAACTTATGTTATATCCTTATCAGATTGCAATGGTTTTCTTGTTAATTAATCACCACAAAAAACTATTAAATTCTGTTTGAGGGAGCACTAAAAACTTCACCGTCAGTGGTTTCACTTTGCCTGTCGCTATGGCTTACTCCAGCTCAACTAATGTTTTGGCTCAAGTCCCTGGTATTGCAACTAGCGAGGCAGGAGCTAGAGGATTCGTGGAACGCCTTGTAAAACAAACAGTAAGGCGTAACTTTGAAAATTCAAATGTTCTCTTCTTTTACGAGATATACGAAAAGGCGTGAGAAATGGGCTCCAATCGTTCAACGATATGTTAGCCTCTCGTTGTGTATGCGTTTTGCATGGTTTGGCACAAACTGAATGAAGACACTTTCAAGTAAACTCTTCAAAACACAAAAAAAAAATCTCCTCTTCAGGTCTTTGACGTTCTAAGCAGCCAAGCTCGTAGTGCACTACTATCTGATGCTGTCATCTCTACCATTTTAAGTCAACTTGCTGTGACAGTCACTTACACACCACTGATGTGCTTGAATGTGCGTTTGCGTGTGGATGATCCAGAAATCCGTGAGTATTTCATCTTTGAATTTTGAGAGATTTGAAATAGAAACACAGCAAGTTTCAAAAAAGAGCACGGCTAACTTCTTCACTTCCTAAATGACAAGCAATTGGTGAAGTACAACTTTTTTGTACCTCTTTTGGAGAATGATACATTGCTCGATTTTTCGCGTGATGGTTCAAAGGGGTACAAATATGTAAGATTATCCGTGCTCAAAACTGCTTTCAGTTCCTCTACCTTGATAAAGGTATATCTTCCTAGAGCTCAGAGCATATTGCAGTCAACATGGGGAAAGTGCTTGCATCATCGTCGACGGCACGGTGACGGCAATTTGTTCTGCTGATGCAGCTGCTGGGCCATGTATGCCAGTGCCACCAGGGCCAGGTCGCGCTGGTCCGAAAATAACGCCTGTGCCCGATCCACACTTGACAATTTCGGGATCTCTCTCAGTATGAATTTCAGTCTTCTATTTATACAACTTTGTTTTGTAAGAAAGGATTTCACCTCAGACCACAAATGTTATCATGGCGAGTTGGTCAAACGCAATGTGGCAAAGTGTAGTGAACCGAGCGATTCGTATGCTGGCATTTGGTCCATTCCGAAGACATTTCTTTTCAGCGACTGCTACTGTCGGCAGAAACTGAAATTCTGCTGTGACGAACTTGAAGCAAACATTTTTATTTTGCTGTTATCTACTGTAGTATTACCGCAGTAGTAAACGGGCAAATCATCCAGTTTTGATCACTAAGAGTAATGCATCAATTTTACATCAGAGTGTGTGCTGTAATAAATTTGAATTTAACTCTTTCTTCAAAAAACAGCTGTAAAATTTGCAAAGGGAAAATTTACACTGAGGGAATCTCTTTCATCGATAATTCAAAAAAAAAAGCTACTGTTGTTGTTTCACTAGTGGCCATAATGACAGTACTTGAAGGATTATGTGGGCGAAAACAATGGAAAAATGTTACGAACAACTAGAATGAGAACAAAATGCGACAGCTTTGTGAAAATTTCAGTTAGAAATGTGTTCATTCGGCCTTCGAGAAATGCCCATGATAACTGATGTCAAGAATAACCCTCATGAAAATTCGCTGTACCATGAGTGGTACACGCGATTTTTCGTGATTTTCTCGTCAACTATAGACTTCTCGTTATAATTTAAATAATCATTCGATGGCTGAGAAAATTGCTGTTCTAATGGTAACGTTGGTTTTTGGAAATGTTTTTTTAGTGAGCTGTAGCAACGAGGAGAAAATCGCGTTTTTCTTTTCGGAGTGCACAGTGTGATTTGCACTCGTGTTCACATGGTCTTTTCACAGAGCAAAGGTTTTTCACCGGTGTTTTAGCAGTCATTCGATAGCTTGAGAAATGCTGACTCTAAATATATACATAGTTTTCGAATTCAATAGCAAATTCAGGTTTTTTGAGCGCTTTAAAAACAATGAACAAAAACTGCGTTTCGCTTTCGATGTGCTTTGCGCGCTTCTCTATCGTTTATGCGTGGCCTTACAGTAGAGTTTTGATAATCGATTGACAGTTCGAAAAGTGCAGATTCAAAAAATTTGATTGCCTTATTTGAACTGATTTTTAGTGCCTGAGGCAAGGAAATTAAAATTGGATTTACACTCTAAGTGAACATCTAGTCTCTTGAACTACGCACTGCGTGTTTTGGTGATTATATTATTTATGAACATAGTAAAATTCGTGCCATAGAGACAGTTTACGACCGGAAATACTGATATGTTATTTAAGGCCTTCTATGAAAGTCTTTTTTAGTAAAAAGAAAGTGTACGTGTTCTGACAATTCCCACCTTTCAATACCAAAGTAACATCAAGGGGAAAATAACGTATCCTCATTTCTTCTTATTATTCGTCGATATGGAACAGTGTAAAACTAAAACGAATTTTTTCGATTTATGATTTTTTTATGAAGCTTGTGTGTGTGACTTTTAGCGCAGTGGAATAAGCTTTCATAAGGCCTACAGTCATCAATTTGTAGAATAGTTCTCTGGAGAAATTGCATATTCCTCACCCAAATTTTTCAAGCCTTTCATTGATGTTGTTATTCTTTTGTTTGAAATACATATCCAGCAAGTAATAGTTTATAGAGCAAGCATCGATCATTGGCAGTTTGACAGTTTGCTCTAAATATCAGTACCGGTCAACATTCACCCGCGTTTCATAGAATTTTGCTTGTTGCATTCAACAAATTTTGCGTTGTATAACAATAAACATCAATCCTAAAATAATCAGTTATCGGTTCATGAATGTCTTCTGTATTATACGACATGATTTTTCGATCTAAATTAACAACTTGTCGAACACCATTACGCCTAACAACACATCTCCTATGAGCAGTTTGAAACATTGTAAACACATGTACTGCATACATCCACTGCATCTCGTGCTTACTCTTCTAACTTTGTTTCGAGCCTAAGCTGTATTTACGCCTAGTGTGATTTTCTATAACATCCAGTACAAAGTCCACGACGTGGCAATGTGACTTCGAGAATACGCCTGGGTGTCGGCTGTGGAGCGTTATGATCTTGTAAATATTTGAGATAAACTTCCATCTTGCAATCGACAGATGAAATTTATTTTCACGTAGTTTTTGTAGATTTTCCACGCGTTCATCAGGCACATATGTGTCACCAGGTGGAGGAACAGGCGGATGTACCTGAGCTGTGAAATTGGATATTGCAAAGCGATATCGCAGCAAAATGCACTCGCCATTTACATCTCTTCCTGGTGTATGAGCAATAGGCAGCCATTTGGTCAGTGAATTCAACGAGCAACTTGTGCTTGTTTTAACTCTCCACAACCTCATACTCCTAAGCGGAGGTTGATTAAAGGTGGATGACTGCTTCAATAATTTTTCATGTGTAGTAGCTTCACAGCACTCATCTCCATGTACAAAGCTATGAATGTCTTCATTTCTTCCACAGTGGTATCCTCACAATCGGCGTTATTCTGAGTGCCATAGATATTTGTCTGCTCCACAATCAACTCTCAAAGATCGTTCATGAGCATTTCGTAGAAATCAGCTGGTTTCCGGCACCCGGTAGCAATGCTGTGTTGGACACCTGCCGCTGGGTCATCAAAGGGCAGGGACGGCATCAAAGGGTGGTTGCACATTGGTGGTCCAATCACCAACTACAATGTCAACATTGAAAAGAGCTCTTTGTGCATCGTCAGTTCCGTCATCGTCATCCTCAGAATCTTGTGGAGTGTGCACGTTTTTGTCCATGCTCGTGTCTGATTCGTTACCAGTATCCTCGTCAGCGCTTACAGCCTAGTCTTGGAGCATGGTTTCCAAATCTTCATCTTCAAAATTTTTCCAGCCTTCTTCTCTTAAAACCTCCCCGTCTTTTTTCTTGATATGTTACGTAGCTGAAAGGTAAGCTCTCGAATATTCGCAAACAATATAGCGAGTTGTAGTTGTAGTAAAGTTATAAACTCACACAATAGTAAGACAAAGAAGAGAAGCGAATACTCGCATGAAAGTACCAAAACGATAACGATGTGACAGCTAGCTAGCGAGAATGCTACAGAGCAATCAAAAAATTTGTAAATTCTTACCTTGGTGCGCAGGCGCTATGGCTTTGATCTATGATTGCATATGATATATATGATAAAAGGATAAAGGATAAAGCTCTCGGCGTTGATCAATCCCTTAGGGATGCGCCATGCATTCGACTTCAATTTCTAACTTCGTTTGAGGTGATTGAATGCATATCTGGCCTTTACAATGACTCGCGGTGGCCTCCCGCTGAACCGAGTCAGTGCTGCTTATCCTCCCAGACAAGTCTGAGACCTGCCTGGTACCAATTTACCGACCCCGGAGGGATGGATGGCTTGGTCGGCCATGAGCGCGAGATCGAACCATTGACCTCGTGTGCGATGCAGGGCACCTCTAACCACTGCGCCACATGCGCTCGATATATATGATGTATATGATATATATATATATATAAACATAATAATAATATATTTATACATTTAATTATATATATATATATATAAATTATATATAACTGATTGATTTGCTTGATTCACACATCTGGCAAAAGTTCGCAACACGTCTTTGGAGGCAGTGTGCAAGAATCTCATATTTCATTAGTGTAGAAGACCTTATTCAAAGTTTTTATTTAGACATAATTTCTCTCACAATACCAACAACTAGCAGCTTTACAATATTCTCCATCAAAAGATAACATCAACAAATAGCAGCTTCACAAGATTCTTCTTACATACGGATCCAATTTCTCACAGTAACCTAGCAAACAGACATAATTAAACGCGGTGCAATTACATTACTCAGAATATGGAATGCTCGTAGTCTAATGTGAAATCGTCATATTTTTTGAACTTGATACAGCAGCCAATCCAAGCATTGTCGAAGTATCAGACATCGGTTGTCAGGAAAGAATAGATCTCTACACTCGGACTATAAATAAGACTTGGATTTGCTGAAGCAATGATAAAATGGGTACCCAGTTATACTTACTAGTTCTCCTGAATACGGTTCACCCTTCTTACACAGAAATCTTCTGTATTCCGTAAATTTCCATCTTCCTCATGTGCATCACTATATAATTTATTAGAAATGAACGAATCCCAGCTATAAAAACTTGTCTATGGTAAGAATTATCGTTGACCTGGCGTCGTATGCATTGTGCAACAGCTTCATTTGACATACTGCTCATTGTTTTCCAATTTCCAATCACTATTATAACTCCTAAGTGTTGTTTAAATAAAATGTATCAAAACTGGATCGATTTATATCATTATATTCTTTGTACAACTTATTACGATTGACGGAATGCCAACATCACTGTGATTTCGTATAAAAGAAAGTTTTTATTCTTAGATATAAACGTTATAATTGCACTAAAAGCATACGAGTGGGTAGACAAAGTCTTGAAGTAATTGAACTATCACGGAATACTACAGACTTTCATCCAAACCGATGAAAAAACCTAATCAAATGCCGAAAATCGGCGATTTGCACTGCGTGTGGCTATTACAACTGGTGGTCCCGAAAGGGTTAAGCTGCAAACTTATATTTTTCACATTCAAATCTTGAGCAGTCAAGGATACTTTCCACACATAACGATGAATTTCTACATTGGCATTGAGTTAATAACCTCCAAGTGTACCATATGGCACACTAGTGTCTGAAGGCCTTTCTTCGATGAAAGTCTTCGCTCAGACATTTGATGATCATTCAAAGGCTCAAACTTCTACATTTTCAGCGATATGTTTAGTTTCGAAAAAACTTTCCATTACGTTGTAGCAGCGAAAATAAAATTACGTTTCACACTCAATTTGCTTCATTTGTTCCGCTGGGGTTTCGATACGGCTCTTCACCAAAGTTGCACTATTCATTCGATAGCCCATCTCAAGAACACTGGTGATGTAAGTGGTTCTACTAAGTTGGTCATCACATTACGCTGTAAGAGCAATACTAAGATTGTATTTCGCCTTAAAATGCTGATTCGCCGCTATGATGTCATAGGTGGTTTATTAGTAATCATTGGAAAAGACCAAACATGAGAGTTTTCTAATCTACATAAAAAATCTAGTATTACAAATAAACTTTCAATGAAGGTCCTTTTGATACAAAGAAAATCTCCTTGCTTGAAAGCCTTCACTTTTCAGCGGTAAAAAGACGTACATAGAATTAAACAAACTTTCAACCTTATTGTGCATCTGTATTGCCAATCTTGCAAGAACGTAGCTTGAAAGCACATCCTCTACATCTAAACACCTCTGAAATAGGTCCATATGGAGGTGTTTGTAATATGTAGCTGGAGTAAGTGATGTCTAAGTGGTTATTTGGGGGCTCCGTCTTCGTGAGGAATTGCCCAGCAACATCCCAAATCCCAAATTTTAGGTAATTTGGTGACTACGAAAATTTCTTTTCTCTCAACTGTTCGGATCTTCCAGTTCTTCGATATAGACGGTAATTAACTCCTGTGGATTAAAAGATGACGGTATAGTTAAGTTCTACTGGGGAAAACTGACTCTAGTAGTTTTGGTTGAGTATGTGAACGAAAATTGCATATTTTCTTTTTGTCCGAGAGACTGCGGTGAGAGCTTTAACGGAAATGTGAACTGGCCACCATCTCTCGCGTTAATGCGGGTACACTAATAATGAAGTAGGATTTTATATTAGATCAAATTTTTGTATTGAAACACTGGCGAAAAAAAATCAGGAGAATTCTGGCAAAAAAATCAGCTAGAATAAACTTTCATAATTAGAAAAGACGACCTCGCACTACAGTGAGTGCGCTCTTATCGAAATATTTGAAGATAAAGAAGCTTACATACCTGTTTTACTTTTCTTAAAGATCCATCCACCTGCTAGAAGGCCGAAATTTGACAATCACCACTCGTCGATCACACGTATGTAAATAGTGAAGAATCTCATTACATCTGCTATTTCTGTACTTGAAAATTTTTCACTTAAAACTGTGATCAATGTTTGCTAACTAACGCTGTGTTTTCACGTGAAAGTTTTTGTAGAACATACGCTTAGAGCAGGAGTTACAGGTTTTGCCGCTGACTTAAAATCTATGAAATACCGAATGATCCTAAATTGGTGACAAAATTTCTGATTCAAATGCCTAATGGAAGAAATCGATACAAGGTATTAAAAGTGCTCCTAATCACCTAGTTTCTGTTTCTTTATGCCTTGACGTCACTCCGACAATATGTTTGAGAATGTTCCGCGAGGACGATTATCATCTTTGTGTTTGGATATTTGAAGAAGTTTTCTTATGTGCATGGTGTAAAATAAGTGAATAGTCGTGCTTTGGCGTTCTTGGGAATAGTGTTGAATGTAGATGCTGGAGGCCCACTATTCAGAGATGCGGCGCTTTATACGCCAATTGATCTTCAGGTCGACACTGCCTCAGGCCAAGTTCCATCCCTTTGAGGCCGGCATTTTGGTATCACATGTGTGGGAGAATTTTTCTGAATTCAAAAAACTGATTAGTGCTCTATAGGGTCTTGGAGCGCTCTATTGGACCTATATTAGGGTTACAAGGAGAACCTATTCGGCCAGCATCTGATGAAAATAAAAAACAAGACATGCGACTCTTCATGAACCTAGATATTGATACGAAAACCGTCTTGAGCGACCAATATAACGCACTGAACAAACAGAAAGATTGGCGATTATTGGCAATATGTGATAGATAATCCAGACCGGATAAATACTAAACACCGAAACATAACTATTGATTAGTCACCTTTCACGTATACCAAATATAGATTTTATTTCGTTTAGGCATTTACTGCGAATAAATTTTTCCGTTACTCAGGAGCTACGAGTCGCTGGAAATAAAGTGTTTACTATACCTAGTGATATAGAGTAATGTGCAAAACTTTAGCGCCAAAGTGTTTAATCTCCTAACTCTTCTATATTACCGCGTTCATATGAAACGATCAACATGTAGAGAAAATTTTGTAATATCAAAGTTTTACATTTGAGTTCTTTTTTAGTTTTTTGAAGTTTTTCTCAGAGTGAAAAAGTCTAATTTTCAACAACAAAAATTGCACTCCACGCTTGAAACGCTTCGGCTTCGTCTATCAATCGCGCGTTATCTAGCCTCAACCACCACTATCGTTACGACAAGCAATGCGCTGCATATGTGAAATGCGATCTCATTTTCCCTTGCTATAATGTAGTGAAACAATCTCTACAGAAAAAAAGTACAGCGATGTTTTCGAAACTTACGCCCCGAATGGTCTTATAATCCAAAGGAGAAGCTTTGTCCTGCCAGAAATACGCGTGTGTAAAACCAAAAACATCTCTTTCGCTACATTACTGTGGAATAGCATTTCAAAAAGCATGCACATTATGAATTATCCGAGATTTTGTCTATCAAACAATATTAGCAGCTCAAGGAAAAAATCTTAGCGAGCAAAATACAAGTGCAATAATAATAAAAACTTGCTACACGTGTAGAAAATAAACTTATTTTCTATGCTGCAGTGCTGTAGAAGGGTCTCTTTGAAAAACATGCACATTGTACATTTTACTAACATTTGAGTTTTTGATTGATTATCAACATTCTTATGGAACGCTCCTATCCAGCACAACGGATCCGTTCTTTATTTTGTGCCATCTGACGGAAACAAACCACCTTTCTACATTCAGTTTGCCGATCGAAGGAATATGTAGGGTACCAGGGTGGAGTTTGATCTAGAGGTATAGTCGTATGATGTACAGCACTTTTCAACTGTGCAACTCGACATCTATCAGTATGTTATGCATTTGACCATCCTCAATAGAATGATAATAGCAAAGCACACTTGGATGAATTGATCAAACCTCTTCATAGTTTCTCTGTCAATCAAAAAATTTTCTACTAATTCTTTCCTGCGGTTATAATCAGGGATATTCTCAAATAGAATGGGCAAATCTCAATCTAAAATAACTTGCTTCTCAAATCGCTTATAAATGGAAATACACCTATCTGATAAGAACCATAACACTTTCATCCCTGTTCTAGTTGGTTGCTTGACAAGGGACACAACGTATACTTTTTGCAATCTATTGTATCATTGTCATCTACCGTTTACCAGCTCTACTTCTACTCATTGCAAGACCTGTTCATGCTTTTGAAATGCTCTATTGTATTTTAAAGGTGGGATAAACAGTCTAGACTTAATGACTTGATTCTGTGTCCTTCAAGTGCATTTCGAAAATAATCTCCAAAGTACACCATCTGTGATACTCAGGACCATTGATAGAGCTAAGGTGTCATCCTGCGCCTCTGCTGAAAATTAGAGCGCTTCAATGACCATCGGATCAGTGACTGTTTCGTCAGCTCCATGTGTACAACATTCTCGTCCCAATCGAGTAATTTAATCATCTATTGCACTACCAAAACGATGAAATCCTGTAATACGATGCCCTTGTGTTGGACCCTTCTCCTATGTAGATTTACGAGAATGACAATTTGTTGATGGAGAAGTCGTATTTCCACAACACTTATACAATTATAATCGCAGTCACTATGTAACATGAGACTACTTCTCAATTGAAGATTGTCGAATGAACAGTTTTTTTTTTGACATTTTCTGGAAGTATTCGGCTAGCGGAGGTCCTCTTATAAGATCGTAGTCACGATAATAATGTGATCCAATTAGTGGAGCTATTGGTGCAGTCTTCTTTGCTGAAATAGTTCACATCTCCTAAAAACCATGATACGTGAGATGGTCAGCAACGGAGCAAGTAACCGCGGTGGCTGCAATGGTTTTTCTTTGCAATCCTTTTTTGAATTACCCACATGTGTATAAACTTTATTTGCCTTGTTTTACCCGCCAGATTCCTAGCACAATCTCAATTAAGGCATGCACCTTCAGTCGTTAGTACAAATAGACTGTTCTTGAATTGTCAGTATGCCATTAACATTATCTGTACAGTGGTAGGGAGCACTCATTCACTATATGTCATATTTTTGGAACTCTGTTATTGTCTTATATGACAACGCAGCCATTTGTACACCGATAGATTCCTTCGAAATTTAAATAGATAATGTTTGACTTTTCTTCGGTGCCTATTCTTTTTTTCGTGGAATTGTGAGATGTGAGGTACAATGATTGTGATGCTGACGTACGAGCAAAACTCGTCAGAGTTGATTGACAAAAAATTCAGGCTTCTTTACTGAATTCGTGCGCATACTTCTGGTATATGGTTATACAGGAGAGAAATGATGCGATAATGATGTTATGCAACTTCGTTGAATAGGTTAGCATTTCTTTCTTCTCACCTTTTCTGTATAGGAATAGATTTGGAGATGGTATTCAATGAGGGAGTTAAATTAGCCATGTCTTTTTGGGTAAGCTGTGATTCAGTAGATATTATTGATACTGATATGGAAAGTAGCTGTAAACGTGGACCGTTTTACACAAATTTTGAAACTTCAAAACACATTCATTAATGTGCAACGTCAGAACGTAAAGAAATCTGCTGAATATCTGCCAGTGTAATGGCAACGAGTACAGCCACATTTGACGATATCGAAGTGACTTTGAAAAAACGGGTACGAGGTAACTGCAAGAGATAAACAGCTTGCTCATGACAAATGTAGCGGATTGGAACAAAACTTATACTCATGAGCTCTTATTAGAGGTCGAATATTAAATTAGGAGCGTATCACCAAAAAAATTTGTATAAAATTTGAGTCGGGTTTACGGATTCTCTCATAGGCAAAGAGAAGTGTGCCAAGGCTCAATAATCATTTTTACACAAATGTTCCGATTTCAGATAGTCGTTTACACAACATGTATAAACTACAAAGTATCTGGCAATCTGTACTTGGTTTAGCTTCAGTTTCCCTTCACAGAACGACGTGAACGTCGACATAAACCAGTTTGAGGTGAAAGTCAAGGGTGAACCTTCTCACTACTGCACTCATTACCATTGGAGAGGCTGGCCAGATCGTGGAGTACCTGAAGCAGATCTTGTGCCTGTTTACTTATTGTCTAAGATTCAAACCAGCTCGTGAGTTGTTGATTCATAGAGAAACTGTCTTTAACAATTAATCTTCCAAGTTCTCATAGTATTCAACTATAGACTTCCCCGTGAAAATTTCAAGCTTGGACTACTTAGCGGGGGCGAGTGTGGCGCAGTGATTAATGGTGTGTTGCAAAAAAAAACACGTGGTCCGATCCTGTCTTATGAGCTCACTATACTTTCCACTGCCTCGGCGTCGACATGCTTGGACACATTTGTCTAGGCGAAAAGCAACGCTAACCTGATACATCGGTAGATCATCTCGATTCATGAGAAAAGCGGATTATTTATTCAGTCATCTAACGATGCTGGATGAAGTCGAATGAATAGCGTCTTTCCTGAAAATTGATCAATGCGAGAAGCTTTGCACTTTTTTTCTAATTTCATGCTGAGTAGTCCCCAAGTTGTTTGAACCGTTCATAAATAGGGAATAGTTAGTTAAGCGTGCAGCAGAAATAATCGCATATGTGATGTAGGACACATGTGAGCATCACCACGTATTTCCTTGGCTCTATCTGCAAGGTGCCTTGTAGTTTCTGCATCGAAGTAGTCATATTTCAATACATTTACACGCCAGTAGGCAAGAGTGTGCACTGATTGTATCATAAAAGTTGACTGTATCTCATCATGCTGGAGTATCCGCCAGCCACAATGAAGAGATAGACCAATGATGAGAGAGAGATGGATGATACTAGTGAATCTAAAGACAAAGTATACACTCGTTCAGGGGCTTAGATAGCAATGATTAGAGGCGCCCCTATACACAGTCTCTGGATTTCACTCCTTCTTTCCTTTCCGAGTTTGCTCCAATTATTAGAGATCGGCAAACTTGTACAACTGCTGGGACGATGGTAGCACTGACTTTATTCATCGGTAGGCAATTGTAATTCATCGCATAAGAGGGATACGTATTCGATCACCTTTAACGATGTTTGATGAAGCCAAATTCGTGGCGTCTTTTACAAAGACTGATCAAGGCCGATAGCTTTATTCCTTATTCTCTATTACTAAGTTGAGAAAAAGTTCCTTAGCACCCGCAAAAAGTTCAAATTTTATGTTTGCTTCACATAGTATCAGTCATTGTAAATTCATGAGATTATCTCAGAAACACTTACATAAGAAACTCCTACAACAGAGGTAATTATAGTATTTCAATTTTCAATTCACTCTTCTAATATCAAATGATGACGGTGAACAAAATTGAGCTGGTGAGTTTCAATAAGCTATTGCCGGAACAGACAACGTTCGACAAGAGATGATACTATGAAGGAGATCTGTGGTGTAGAAGGTGAAGAAACTGTGAGCCATGTGACTGTAGCAAAGTGGTACAATAGAAAGTGCCTTGCGTTGACGACGTTCTGAGATATTTGATCAAATTGAAGAGGCATGTCAGGAATTTTCTGAGTCAAAACCCATTGAATAGCAATTTCAAGCAGATCCGGAGGCTTGTAGATCGTTAGCGGAACTCTTCACTAATGATGGTCTTCATCTCGAAGAATAATTGATGTTGTTTTCAATTGAATCCATATATAAACTTAGAATTAAGCAGGCATCATTTGACTTTACCTCAACCTAATATAAACCGCGCTCTTCTTCGCCGACTACAATCGACGTGTTTAGAACACCACTCGTTGTACATTGTTCGGCTGAAATCGGACCAACTGGTTCTATTGTTCCTGCTCAGCAAGCATTAAAGCTGACAAATTCCCAAGCGCCACTGAAAGAAATTCGCAAATTGTTGCTTAACTTACGTAAACGAAGAAATAATTCGATACAGGTAAATTAGAGAAAGTGATACGAAACCCTATAGAACACTGATGAGCCTTCTTCGTATATCATTCGCTGGATTTCAATGTAATAAGTCTGCATTTATGACCCAGTTGTCTCGCGATACTTTACGTTAATTGATAAAATATCACTGAGAACACAACGGGCTAAAAAATTATGGAAAAATTTCGTGCTTTTATGCTCGAATTGATTTCTCTTTTTAAAAATTGTTATTTTTTTAGACACAGCATCAGTACTTGCATATTCATCAGGCGCTTCTGTTCTATCTGAAGAACATGAAATTGATCGACAACAATGTCATTCCGCATCTTAAAAAAAATCGCGGCCAATGGTATAGCTACAGCACAACAATTTTGATTTTGAGCGGTAATACAGTGCAATTTTCATGTTTTCAATTGTACACAAAGAGTTCTCACAATTCACTGTGCGTATTCAAACACTTCTTGAACTCTTCATTCTCATCGCATTCATTCTCCACAAAGATCTTCGAGCATTTTACGATGTTGTCTTCCCATAAATAACGTACAATGCTGGTCAAGATAATTTCCCATTCAATTTGGAGGAAGCCAAGCTCAGACATTTCTTTCGCAGCATAAAAAATTGACTGATCGTTAAGTTCGCAATAATGTGGAGTGTTGTGCAACAACATTTGCGTCAGCCGAGATTCAAACCCGGATCTTACTCTTTCCGGGATCTTACCGAAGCGTCGTGGTGCAACGGTTAGCATACGCTCCCGGAAAGAGTGAGGTCTGAGTTCGAATACCGGCTTGGGCAAATGTTTTTGCACAGCACTCCACATTATTGGGTATACCATAACATCGTATCACTGCCAGTCAAATAAAAAAAATTCTGACTGATGATCGTTAAATTCTTAATCCTTTCTCGCGATCCATCTTTTTCGCCCATCAAATTCAAGATCTTCTCCAATTTTTTGTGAGTTTTGGTACTTAATCGACAATTCAAATCTCGATGATTCCAATGCTGTGCTTGACTCTTGAGAAAGCCTCTTTTTTGCGCTATAGTAGCGAAAATAAAATTGAGTTTTACACTCGATACGTTCCAGCTCATTTCTTGTTAGAGTGGAATTTTATCTCAAACTAGTAGTAATCATTCGATACTAAATCTCAGCAATTCCAATATTGTGATTGTTTTTTGGAAAGATCTTATTAATGAGTGTAGAATGGAAACTGAAATTGGGTTTCACACACGAAGCCCATTTCTTGTCGACTAAGTAAAGTGAATGTTGTAGATCGATCACGCGTTTGATCGATTGAGCATCACGATTCATATGTGGCTCGCGATTTTTGAAAGGAAATTCAGCATTTACTCTAGGCTTTTACGAAACTCTCTAGCCTTTTGAAACTCCAAGATTTTCTCTACACTTTGATCTGATTTTTGTTCATAGAGTTTGGCTGCTTTTCGTGGTATTTTCGCCAACAGTAAAGTTTTCCTGTTTCTTTTCATTGTTTACCGCCTTTGTGCTCTCAATTTCTATCGTCTCTAATAGCGCTTTTACCTAAATTATTCAATTTCAAATACGCCTGTTACGGTAATTAAAATCCAAGACGGGTCAGATATATGAATGTTTGAGTCACTTCTTGTACTTACATCATCAACAAATCTGATGTACAACTGTATACAATAGTATTTTCAAGTCTACTGGATGCTGAAGTCAAATTGAACCATTACAATTATCCATGATTAAGGACGCCAAAACCAGTAAAACATCGTTTATTGAACACTACTGTGATATTTAGCTTTCAACATTCAAATCGCAAAATTGTTATCAAATAACAAAAAAGTCACTTGAAATTATAACATTATCATTTTCAAACAAACAGTTATGAAAATATTACAGTATGCACGAACTCAAGCGAAAGTACACACAATATAAGGAAAATTTTCAAAACGAAAAAAAATGACTAAGAAAGCAATGTGGAAAAAGATGAATAATCACTCAAATCTTATAAGCTATTGAATAGGACATATGACTGCTGTAATCGAAATCTCAAACTGACTTCGTAAAGTAGTTCGTTCACACAGGAGATAGTATCAAGGACCGCATGTCCAAAGTGGCATGGCATCCACTTGATACTAATAGAGCTTTGGTTTATCGATTAGACAATATATTGGTAGAATATCTGAGGAGAAAAATATTTCTACAATTTGTTAAAAGTCTTCATCACTACGAGCTCATTCTACTATAATATTGATTTATTGTGACAACTTGAAAAGTACATAAGTATTCAACGAGATAGGTCACTCTACTGTAGAGTGTAGGCGAATATCAAAAATGGTACACAAGCATCACAGTATTAGTGCTTTCGCTAATGCAATCCTCTGACAACGACTCACCTCATGAATAGCAATTTGAGCTGAAACAAAATCACGAGATATATTGTGACTAGCAGCTTTTGTGAAATAAAAATTAACCTTTTCAGGACCACATGTACCAGTCATGGTACACGCGCAATGTCACGGTTTTTTATTCGAGCTTCTAGTGATCTGTTGCAACGGAAAGAGAATTATGTATTTTTCATCGGATTGTCTGATGTAAACTGCATTCATGACTGCTTTAATTTTCTTGCTGAAAAAAGTTTTTTTACTGAAGCTTTAGCAGTTATTCGATAGTTTGGAAAAGGGCAATATAAAAATCAACATCATTTTCGAATTAATCCTTAATAGAAACTGTTTACAGCGCTGTAGTAACGACAAACAGAAAATATGCTTGGCCTCCGAAATGCTTTGTGCATGCCCCGCTATCACATATGCTTAACTTCATAGTAGTTTTGGGAATTATTCAATAGCTCAAAAAGTCTGAATTTCAAAGACTGATTATGCTTTGAACTAATGTTTCATTATGCTGTAGCAAGGACATTAAGATCACATATCAGCTCTGATTAATTAGTCCGTCGCTTCGCAGTGGGTATGTGGGCACTTGTATAATGAAATTTGTCCGCTAGAGGCAATTTATGAGTAGAAAGAATTATATGTTACTGAAAACCTTCTAAAAGAATTTTTTGTTCAAAAAAGCTCCTGGGTGTCTCAAAAATTCCCACTTTGAGTACGAAAGCCACATGAATGAGTAAACAGCGCGTCTTCGTTTCTTATTTTTTGACGATATGTAAAAATAAAAAATCAAAAACACATTCCCTTTAATGTGTAAGCTTTTCAAGACCTAATATGGTGTGACTTTTAGTACGCAGTCGGATTGATACTTTTCAGAGCCCACAATTATCAATCTGTAGAGTTCTTTGAAGGAATTGCATATCTCTGACATGAATTTTCCAAACCTTGTACTGTTTTTGTCAATCTCTTGTTTGAAATATTTATTCAGCTATTCAATAATGTATACAATAAGCAACGATCATTAGCAGTTCACCGTAAATATCAGTGTCGGTTAACATTTACTCGCGTTGCCTAAAATCTGGACGTTGGGATGTCGTTGCGCAATTCCTAACGAAGATGAAGCCGTCAAATAACCACTTGGACATCACTTTTGTTGAACAACGGCGTGCTGGTTAGCACTCATTGGTTTTACTTCTGAAGCAGAAGGACGAAATTTTACAGAGCACGTTTTCCGATTTGTTAGCTGCGTTACATTTGAGTGATAAAAGTAGAAATTGACGATAAATGCGAGTTGCGTTATTCCAAATACAATGGCCTACTAGCAATAGACGTCGCTATAGCGTTCACCTTCATTACTTATTCACAACGTCAAGTTGATGTGCTGACTTTCTACACTCGTTGCTATAGTGCTCAAGCAGGTGGCCCGTTAAAATATCAGAAAGAAGTTGCAGAGAACAAGCCATATCTCGTACCTTCAGCTGATCTGTGCCTTCGACTGCGTATTTGTATTTCTCTCCGCAAAGAAGGTAAATCCATCTCGCATGAATAGTAAGGCAAAGATGAAGCTAACCAGATGGATTCGAATGACGATAGTGAAAATGTCATTCTCAGACATTAATAAAGCTTGAAATATAAAGGATGAGGTGTTGAGCAATGGTCGGCGAATATATCAGGTACTCAATTTCACTATCCATTCTAGAAATGGATATACATATATATATATATATATATAGAGCGCATGTAGCGCAGTGGTTAGAGGTGCTCTGCGTCGCACACGAGGTCAATGGTTCGATCTCGCGCTCATGGCTCACCAAGCCATACATCCCTCCGGGTCGGCAAATTAGTACCAGGCAGGTCTCAGACTTGTCTGGGAGGATGAGCAGCACTGACTCGGTTCAGCGGGAGGCCAGCGCGAGTCACCGTAAAGGCCACATATGCATTCAATCACCTCAAACGAAGTCAAAAATTGAAGTCGAATGCATGGCGCATCCCTCAGGGATTGACCAACGACGAGAGCTATATATATAGTTTACGTGTTAAGTCAGTATCTTTATCTTTCCACTCCTCTCATAACAAAGAGGGAAGGAGGACTCAGATTATCTAAATACGGGTGAACCACTAATACATGTGAAACTACTATGCCAAACTGGCTCCGGCTACGTAGTCATCACTTTGATCATGGCTGCTCCTAAACAATTGTATAATATTGCCGAAAATGTTTGATTTCCTTCGATGATCCATTATCGGATCTGATGGGACACTCCATTTTCATACCTTCTGCTAGGAGACGATCCCTGATTCTGAGGGAGCATTTAGCTCTGAAATGATAAACTTTCATTGAAAAGACTTCTAAAGGAAAATTTTTATATATATATATATATATAATATATATATATATATATATATATATATATATATATATATATATATCTATATATATATATATATATATATATATATATATATATTATATATATATATATATATATATATATATATATATATAGTTCTCGGCGTTGGTCAATCCCTGAGGAATGCGCCATGCATTCGACTTCAATTTTTGACTTCGTTTGAGGTGATTGAATGCATATGTGGCCTTTACGGTGACTCGCGCTGGCCTCCCGCTGAACCGAGTCAGTGCTGCTCATCCTCCCAGACAAGTCTGAGACCTGCCTGGTACTAATTTGCCGACCCGGAGGGATGTATGGCTTGGTGAGCCATGAGCGCGAGATCGAACCATTGACCTCGTGTGCGACGCAGAGCACCTCTAACCACTGCGCTACATGCGCTCTATATATATATATATATATATATGTATATCCATTTCTAGAATGGATAGTGAAATTGAGTACCTGATATATTCGCCGACCATTGCTCAACACCTCATCCTTTATATTTCAAGCTTTATTAATGTCTGAGAATGACATTTTCACTATCGTCATTCGAATCCATCTGGTTAGCTTCATCTTTGCCTTACTATTCATGCGAGATGGATTTACCTTCTTTGCGGAGAGAAATACAAATACGCAGTCGAAGGCACAGATCAGCTGAAGATACGAGATATGGCTTGTTCTCTGCAACTTCTTTCTGATATTTTAACGGGCCACCTGCTTGAGCACTATAGCAACGAGTGTAGAAAGTCAGCACATCAACTTGACGTTGTGAATAAGTAATGAAGGTGAACGCTATAGCGACGTCTATTGCTAGTAGGCCATTGTATTTGGAATAACGCAACTCGCATTTATCGTCAATTTCTACTTTTATCACTCAAATGTAACGCAGCTAACAAATCGGAAAAACGTGCTCTGTAAAATTTCGTCCTTCTGCTTCAGAAGTAAAAACCAATGAGTGCTAACCAGCACGCCGTTGTTCAACAAAAGTGATGTCCAAGTGGTTATTTGACGGCTTCATCTTCGTTAGGAATTGCGCAACGACATCCCAACGTCCAGATTTTAGGCAACGCGAGTAAATGTTAACCGACACTGATATTTACGGTGAACTGCTAATGATCGTTGCTTATTGTATACATTATTGAATAGCTGAATAAATATTTCAAACAAGAGATTGACAAAAAACAGTACAAGGTTTGGAAAATTCATGTCAGAGATATGCAATTCCTTCAAAGAACTCTACAGATTGATAATTGTGGGCTCTGAAAAGTATCAATCCGACTGCGTACTAAAAGTCACACCATATTAGGTCTTGAAAAGCTTACACATTAAAGGGAATGTGTTTTTGATTTTTTATTTTTACATATCGTCAAAAAATAAGAAACGAAGACGCGCTGTTTACTCATTCATGTGGCTTTCGTACTCAAAGTGGGAATTTTTGAGACACCCAGGAGCTTTTTTGAACAAAAAATTCTTTTAGAAGGTTTTCAGTAACATATAATTCTTTCTACTCATAAATTGCCTCTAGCGGACAAATTTCATTATACAAGTGCCCACATACCCACTGCGAAGCGACGGACTAATTAATCAGAGCTGATATGTGATCTTAATGTCCTTGCTACAGCATAATGAAACATTAGTTCAAAGCATAATCAGTCTTTGAAATTCAGACTTTTTGAGCTATTGAATAATTCCCAAAACTACTATGAAGTTAAGCATATGTGATAGCGGGGCATGCACAAAGCATTTCGGAGGCCAAGCATATTTTCTGTTTGTCGTTACTACAGCGCTGTAAACAGTTTCTATTAAGGATTAATTCGAAAATGATGTTGATTTTTATATTGCCCTTTTCCAAACTATCGAATAACTGCTAAAGCTTCAGTAAAAAAACTTTTTTCAGCAAGAAAATTAAAGCAGTCATGAATGCAGTTTACATCAGACAATCCGATGAAAAATACATAATTCTCTTTCCGTTGCAACAGATCACTAGAAGCTCGAATAAAAAACCGTGACATTGCGCGTGTACCATGACTGGTACATGTGGTCCTGAAAAGGTTAATTTTTATTTCACAAAAGCTGCTAGTCACAATATATCTCGTGATTTTGTTTCAGCTCAAATTGCTATTCATGAGGTGAGTCGTTGTCAGAGGATTGCATTAGCGAAAGCACTAATACTGTGATGCTTGTGTACCATTTTTGATATTCGCCTACACTCTACAGTAGAGTGACCTATCTCGTTGAATACTTATGTACTTTTCAAGTTGTCACAATAAATCAATATTATAGTAGAATGAGCTCGTAGTGATGAAGACTTTTAACAAATTGTAGAAATATTTTTCTCCTCAGATATTCTACCAATATATTGTCTAATCGATAAACCAAAGCTCTATTAGTATCAAGTGGATGCCATGCCACTTTGGACATGCGGTCCTTGATACTATCTCCTGTGTGAACGAACTACTTTACGAAGTCAGTTTGAGATTTCGATTACAGCAGTCATATGTCCTATTCAATAGCTTATAAGATTTGAGTGATTATTCATCTTTTTCCACATTGCTTTCTTAGTCATTTTTTTTCGTTTTGAAAATTTTCCTTATATTGTGTGTACTTTCGCTTGAGTTCGTGCATACTGTAATATTTTCATAACTGTTTGTTTGAAAATGATAATATTATAATTTCAAGTGACTTTTTTGTAACGAAACAGGCGCCTGTCTAAACTTGGACCTGACGAGCGGCTTAAACATGTTATATCATTATCAGAGTAAGATATTCCCAACTGATACAAAGGAAATTTTATCATAGCAAAGATTTGGTTCATGTCCATTATTAGGCGACTAATGAAATGTCGATCTCATTGGCTGGGCAGGAACTTCTCAAATGAGTATAAATGATCAATCGAAAGCTCAAGTCTCTGGCTAGAGCCTTAAGTAGTCAATTTCTCAAAACACCCTTCTATAACGCTGGAAAATCCTAAATGAAATCATGCTTCACGTCAGCTGTGCATTTCAATGATTACCTCGCTGGAAGCACGAAAAGCATATGAACGTATAAAGAAAATCTTTCAGTACCACAGTCATACGTTTGATCTTCAGTTCCCTTCGAAGTGGAAAAGTCCTTAATCGGATGACAAAAATCGCACATCACCGAATCGTCCATCGATCAATCGTGGACGGTTGCTGCATAGAATCTGCGGCCACCAAACCTTCCAACCTTCGATTAGCGTGTAAACAAGCAAGCCGAATATGTGGAACTTGATCCCATTTTTCTGCTTCGCTGAGGTAAAACGCTCTTTTCAAAAATAAGCGCAGTGTTGGAGTCCTTAAATCCTACGCTATCGAATGATTATTAATAGTCTAAAAAAAGAGACTCCATCCGGCGGGAAATATGCGCGTCTGAGACATAGTTTTATATTGGACTTTAGAGCGTCATAAAAAGGACTTTTCCAAAGCGGCCACGTGAAGCTGTAGCCAGAAATCTCAGAAAGTAATGCTGAAAAAAGGCCCATATAAACATTTATACATTTACTTTACAAGCCAGTTGTTTTACACATCGAAATCTTCTTCAGTAGATCTTTTCAGCAGATTTGTAACATGTTCAGGACGAAGTTGCTGAAGACTATCGTCCACGTACGGTCCAGTACCTGATAGTTGACCAACACCTACAGACCTGTTATTCGACAGTAAATCGGCGGTGCTTCGATCTGAGCCTCGCCATTCAACATTAGGCTGCAGAAGACAGAACCTAAATGTAATTTGCCACTTTACCATGCACATCACATCGGCACACCCTTCAAATATTAGGTGATACTGATACAAGGTAAGATTGGCGAACTACCTGTCGTTGGGCAGTTTCAAGCCGAAGTTATGTCGAACTTGCGGCAATGGTTGTCCATTTCGATCACTGGCCATTTTAAGAACTTCAGCACGCCTTGGTCTCGTATCATAAAGAATACCTGAATAGTTTAAAGCGAAAAACTGAACTAAGATCTGGTACAGATTGTTGAAACTATCTCCAATTGCATGAATTCATCTCAGTGCACAAATAGGAGCAAAGTTTAACATAAATACTTGTTTCAAGGAATCATGAGCATTCATTAGTTTCTTTTGCTACGAAGGTTTTTTGCTTCACTTTTTCTACTCAATCGGTGGCTTAATCAAGAAGGATGTTGTGTTAGACAATCCGTAAACAGCCGCTTTTTCCGCTTACAAATCTAGGTAGAGAAATGCCTGTCCCGACCGAGTTTATGCATTGGATTGAAATCCTGCTGCTGGTGCTAGCCACTGTGAACATTGAAGTTCCATCCTTATGAACACCTTGTGGTTACGACAGGATGATAAATCAACAAGAAACTTGTACAGATGTAAGTATAGTTTGTAAAAGAAGTACGGAAGCGCAGTACATATCCATCAATGTGTGTAAGGGTATCTTTTTCGTTTGGCAGCACAGATTTCAAGCCTATCCCCTACGCTGGAGAAGAAAGTTTCATAAAGAATGCTAGTAATCATTCAAAACCTTGAATCTCAGGCTAGCGTTTTACGAAGACCGTTTTTTGTAAAGACCCTTTTATAACGCTGAGAAATTAAGAATAAAATTATGTTTCACATTAGCCGCGCAATACAACTCGTACTTCGCTGGAAGCACGAGAAGTACATGTACGTGTGGAAAAAATCTTGCAGTATCAGAATCAGACGTTTAATCCGAAATTATTTGGAAAGCGGAGAAACAGCTCCTAATCAAATACACCTTTCTTAGATGCCATCGATCCATGTTCGCGCAGACACCCCAACGCTCCCCACCCACCGCACGTGAATTGGCTTAAGAACACTTGCTCGTGCATGTGAATCAATCTCATATTCCCAGCTCGTAGCTGAGAAACAGCTTATCAGGATTTAAACGCAGCGTTGAAATCGGTAAATCTTACGTTATCAAATGATTACCAATAGTCTAAAGAAAAAGCGCTGTAGTGCGAGAAATATGCACGTGTGAAACATAATATTACATCGAATTCTTCTGTGTTATAAAGGGGTCTTTTTAAAAACCGGTCATGTAAAACGCTAGCTTGAGATTCAAGCTTTCGAACGATTATTTACAATATCTATGAAAACTTCTTGCCCTGCGTAGAGGATAGGTTTGAAAATCTGTGCTACCAAACCAAAAAGTACCACACCAGGCATCTCAAGATTCTGCAGATACCAGCTCCTGTTCTCACAACCTTTCATCGAACATCTAAAAATGTTGAGTGGTATGCAAAACATTCAACCCAAGGCGGGAGTTGAACCAGCGTTCCACTTATACGGAGGGTGCGTGCTACCAATATACCACCGACATCGCCGCTTTGCTACCACTCTTTCTGCAATTTTAACTACCAAAGCAGCCAGCATTAAAGGCGAAAAAAAAAAAACAAATCTGCGTTCATCGCCTTTGGACGTTACATCATTACCCAAAAATCAAGTGTCGTAGGCAAAGCGTTCCGTGATAAGCCATGATACTGAAGTTTTTAGGTAACAGATGCAATTGCTCTGTCTTTCTGGTTGTGACTAGTGAGAAAAGAATAGCCTGCCAGTAAAAAACATAGCAGAAAAAAAGGGGTCTAAGGGACTCTGCTGAGATGTTTCAAGAATCCACGGCTACTCACCACAGAAATCCACGGCCATTTGTACATCAGTTCTCATCGATCACAATTTTCCCGCAATGTTGCGACATAGCTTTCGCCTTCATGAGCAAACCAGAAGTTGTCGCGTAGAGCAACTGAAAAGTTGTAAATTATATTACAAGCCTGAATGTAAAGAGAAACCGGCACTTGTCCATTATAAGGCGACAATGAAAAGCATCTATTGCTGGAGAGGAAATTACACAAGAGTGTTAGTAGTCATTCGAAAGCTTGAATCTCTGGCTACAGCCCCACGTAGCCATTTTTCCAAAAGATCCTTTTTTGACGTTGTTACACAAGGAGAACCCATGTGTTTCCACAAGCATTTTTCTCGCAAGACAGAGCTCTTTCTTCAAACTGTTAATAATCATTTGAAAGCGTAGTACTTCGAGGATTAGAATGCCGTGCTTACTTTTTGGAAAGAGCGTCTCGCTGCAGTGTAGCAGGAAAAATAAGATCGAATTTCACACATTCGGCTTGATTGTTTACAAACTAGTTCACGATCGGTGGTCTCATGACTGCAGACTCCATGCGGTGGACTGTCCACAGACCGATCGACTGGCGCTTCGGAGAAGTGCGATTTTTGTCATTCAGATTAGAAATTTTTACTCCGCTTCGAAAAGAAGTCCAGATCAAACGTAAGACACTGATACTGAAGAACATTCCTTATACATTCATATGCTTTTCTTCCAGCGATGCAGGAACTGAATTGCGCAGCCGATGTGAAACGGAACTTTACTTGGAATTTTACAGCGTCACAAAGGGTCTTTTGGAAAAAAAAAGGCCACGTACAACGATAGCCAGGTTCTAAGATATTGAATGATTACTAAACATCCTATGAAAAATTCCTGTCGAGCAAATGAGATCAGTTTTTCATTTGTCGCCTAATAATGGACAAGAACTGAAAAACCTCATCAGCTTTCTTCTAATCTTCTCCCTAGACTTCAACACTTTGACAACGATCTGAGCTGTTATTAGCTGCGCCGAAGGAGTCTTCATTATCGCACCTTACAATGGAAAGCATGGGAATTTGTTTGTTAACTTGAGGTACATGAGGGAGATAATATCGTGACTAAACGATAAAATATAGAAGAAGAGAGCTTCTATAAAAAGGTTTATAGTTAAGAGAATGCCCATGTATCGAAAAGTCATCTATGGTTTCAGAAGACATATGTGGAAAGCAACATTTTTGTGAAAATCGTTTCATTCTTTTTATCCATATTTTGTAGTCATTCGATAGCTTGGGAATATCTATTCCACACTAAGTTCAAATAGTAAAATGACTTTTAATTTACTTTCTGCTGACAAAAAAAAGCCAACGTCTTGCAAGCAGAGTTTGTTTTAGAGAGTATCCGCTTTTTCCACCGAAATTCGAGGTTTTAGGAGAAAGCATCAGCCACTGCTTGTGCTACAGATAGCTTCATCACTGTCTCTCCTGTTAAATTTTTCCATTTACTAATGACAAAATCCCCTCTAGCATGGAAAAAAAATTCACATTTCGTTAGAAAACTACCACAGCGTCATTGTAGCCGCGTGCCGAGCGGGATTTCAACATCGTTGTCAAGGTATTAATGGACTGATCGGCGAATAGAAAACTTGCAGTCCACTCTCCAAACCAATTAAAGGGCATTTAGCCATAGATAAAATACTATACCCACGTCGAGAAGAAGATGTACCACACGAGGGTCATAGTCGACAATGCCGGCTTCCTCAATGATTGCCTTCAAATGCGTGATATCCCGACTCGCATCCATAGCAGCACCCTCTCCCATGTCAGAATCATCTC
Source organism: Parelaphostrongylus tenuis (assembly GCA_019055375.1). NCBI lineage: Eukaryota > Metazoa > Nematoda > Chromadorea > Rhabditida > Metastrongylidae > Parelaphostrongylus > Parelaphostrongylus tenuis. Next base: position 26,236 of record JAHQIW010004410.1, on the reverse strand, counting down.
CGTAGTTAGACGTGTCACCACCACCACCACCGGCGCCTCCTGGCCCGGACATATCTTAAGACTGAAAATGCAAGAACCTGCTGTTCTTAATGAAGTAATCTGACCATAATTAATTTCAAAAAGCGCTATAAGAAGCAAAACAACAGTTCTGGTAGAAGCCTTGAGGTGGCAATAACACGCAATGCGACTAAAATCCATTTATCAAACGTTCTTAATATTAAACAGTCTGCAAAGCAAGAAAGCCCTTCTTAGCTATGTGAGGCGTTATAGTATAACAGCAGTGAAGCATAAGCAAGAACAGTCAGGCAAAGAGGGAAAATCGAAAAACACTGGTGAGTACGTGGCCTTCAGGAGTGTAATGCCCATCGATTGGAGAATGAAGCCAGGAATAAACAGCTGATATACAAGGAAAAACCAATCCAAATTAAATATGGTTAATATTTAAGAATTCATCACATTACGAACAAAGTCGGCAATGTTCACATTCCCGTGAGAATCGTTGTGTCCAGCCAAAAGCTGATCAACTTCTTCATCCGACAAACGCTCACCTAGAACAAAAGAACAGAGTCTCTTTAGTAATTTGAAGCTCCAAATATAAGGACTAGTATGAAAAAATTTCGTTCATCTTTCAATCGACTATTTTAAGACCTCATTCGAAAACAGTACAATCTGATAACATAGTTTCAACCTTTCATGTCTGTTATGGCACTTCAAAAAAGCTAGAGACGTGTCTCGACATTCCAACCTCATTAGTAACACGATGCTTTTTCGTTCAGTCAGTAAGTTCCTCGGCGATATATATATCTTCTGCACAGAGGAACCGACCACGAAATTTTTACGCTCGACATACGGTGGAAGGACAGTCGATTGATTGGTATTGTTACATATGCTTTGTGAAAGCCGCAAGCCATGCAATCGACATCAGTCACTCCGGAGGAACGTCACGGTGATCCTTTAACGTACGTCGATTGTAAGAATTCGTCGTCGATTCCTCATATAAGGCCCATAAAGGGGTATATCCTCGAGAAACTGACTAATCAAAGAGGCAACGTAGTATTGATTGGCTGGAAGGCCGAACACGTGTCTTGTACTTTAACAGTGCTATAACAGACCTCATTAAAAGCTCAGAATATCTTATGAGGTGATTTTGTTCGTTGTCTTTTGTGAAAAAGCGATTCGCTTCTAATCTATTCATTATAAATTCCAAGATCGACTATCTATTAAGCTCCGCATTGGTCAATAATTCACAATTTTTCACTTGATTGGCCAAACACGACCCTAGTGTTAGGCTTATTAGTGAAAAACTGTGAATTAATCAACACACCTTTCCATTATAAACATTCTGTCGCTAAACTTAAGGCCAAGAATTCCACCTCCTCAGACTATCTGTTCTCAACAAATAGCAAAATGTAGTCGACTGTTCATAGAAGTGCCTACTATTTTAGATTGCTTTGAGGATACGAAAAGATTGTAAAATGGATTTCATATGACTTCAATGACGATCAAATCTACGTTTATACAACATCAGCAACAGCCAAATTGTTTGAAACATGGACGAGGTCATTTTTTGATCAATTATAAAGCCAGTACTGCGGCATAAAAAGCAAGGCCTTAGCAATTTATTCCAAAACAGCTAAGGATTCTGCAACGAAAAGTAGCTGTAGACGGTGGCTAATCGGGACAGAGGAAGTGGAATCGTTGGGCACGCCCATGGGTCACTGAAGTAAACTGGTTATGAAATATTTCGGTGTCCATGGTCTTCCTCATCCAGCTACCAGTAAACGACTACCTCTTCAAACAACTCATCGTGTAAAACCATTCGCTGAAAACATTCAAAGTACAATCCGCCACAACACTGGATCACACAGCGCGTAAGCGCAGTGGCTGAAGATGCTCTGCGATTCACACATAGTCGCCGGTTCAAAGCCGCGCCTAAGGCTCACTCAGCTTTCTAGTCTCGAAGTCGGCGAGTTGGTGCTAAGATTTGTCCAAGAGGGCAGCAGCACTGATTTGGCACATTTGTGTGACACTGTGAGTCACTGTGGAGGTCAGATATGCATTCATTCACCTCTGAAGATGCTCGAAGAAGCTGAATGCCTGGCGCATCCCTCAGTATTGATCAACGCTGACAGCTTTATGTTTACTATTAGACAGAATGCAGAGAGATATGATGCTGGTCGTAGCGCCGATCAAAACATAGAGTTGGTAGCCTTCCTGTGTTATGACTTTCAATCAAAAACATACAGCTGAGAGCACTTTTATTTGCTGAATCAGACCGGCTGTAGCGAGATAGCGCTTCACCAGACGAATTTCTTAATCTTCCATTCATACATAAGCCTATTTCAAATCACTTCAGCCACTTCTTTCACAACAGTTTTGCTATGCTCGACAACATTCATCCAGCCTTCTCTTTTCCAATCGTATTTGAAATAATCTGTTTACGTCGATCGTGTTCCACAACATAAAAGAGGAATACAGACTCACATTCAAATACCTCATCCTCTATAACACTCATAATTTTCAGATCCCGAATACTAACGCTACGTAGACGAGATTTCCAGCCATATATAACGTTAAAAACATAGCATTGCATCTCGCTGATGCTTGATTGAATATGATAAGGTTTGAAGTAATAGCAATAGTTAGAAGCTCTTGAATGGAAATCCTACACCTCATTCTATACTAAAAAAACCTCTACAATGACAAACCTAAGGTTGTGAGCAAATGACGCAGCTCTGCGACAGTTGATCAGTCCATTTCCTTCTTTATCGAAGTGAGAAAGACCTTCGACAAACTCCTCGACGGTGTGCTTTTCCCTCAAACAATGACATGCACAGCAAGATGCGCAAAAGCACAGAGATCAGAGTTCTAACAGTATACAGAAAAAGTCTTTTGGAACAACAGTACCTTTATCCCAATACCCTTACAAATGTCAAGCGTAATGAGACGAATACGCACTTAACAATGCAATTATCTTGTACCTTTATTTCGAGTGCTTTGTTTGAACCACGCTCAAATTTCAATATATCTTTTCATTATTATTTGAGCCAACATGTCATGTGGTCTGGTAAGGGCTCTTGTACACCCCGATACACGTGTTTCGTCCTTACAGCCTCGTCAGTCGGGCAAAACTCTGTGTTAGGTGAAGATTTCGCTTGACATAGAGTGTAAAGCGTTCGTCTTCGATAACTCTCTGTAAGGGAGCAGAGCTCCCGAGAAAACTGACTATAAAAATATCGAAGGACGACGGGTTCTGCCCGACTGACGAGTCTGTAAGGACGAAACACGTGTATCGGGGTGTACAAGAGCCCTTACCAGACCACATGACATGTTGGCTCAAACAATAATGAAAGAATGCAATTATCACTAAAGACCATCTATAGGCTCACCAAATCATCGCTGATATGCCAGTGCGCATAGTTCCTATGACTTCTTATCACCTTAACGGCTACTGGGTTTCCCTAAATGCTGAATCGTGATGCAAAATTGATTCCAACGCGTGCCTATCAATTTTATAAATCTAATGTCCCATCGGATATGGTCTGTGATAATGTTGCAAACCTTTTCGAGGGTTGGTACGTCAGAGCCATACGTACGTTTCGGCGGTAGTCGCTCGCTTCATCAGTGGCCCACGCCCCACACTGAATCTTGCTTTATAGCAGGGATGAGACGTTATCTATAGTGATAGCGCAAAATACTGTATTGTCATAATTTTTCAGTCGATAGAACATGGCTGCTAATGAATATGTGGGCCACTGATGAAGCGGGCGACAGCGCCGAAACGTACGTATGGAACCTGCCATACCAACCTCGAAAGGACCTAAACATTCTCACAGACTATATAGAATGTTTATAACGAGTTTCAAACAGTGGACGAGGTGGATTTCTACAATATCACTACCAGCCGTAATTCACGACTAAGATGTGTGAAAACTAAGCTCCAGTGCGCGATAGAAAGCCCGCACTTCAACCCTGTTCAGAGTCAAAATGGGCATGTGCACTTCTGATGCGGGCGTACACGCGAAACTAGAGGCTCGGTACCAATCTTGAAAATCACAGAATATTGAATGTTCATTCAGTACGACTGCCGGGCAGCCGTGACGGCGGGGCTGCAGACAGGTTCTGTGCGATACAGAGCGATGTGCAAATGGGCGTCAGTAGTGTAACGGACAGAGCACGCATTCCCGGAAAGAGTGAGGTGCGGGTTCTAGTCCCAGCTGACGCGAAAGTTTGCACATCTCTCTACGTCAATCGGTATATATTTGTAACATCATACCACCGTTATAAGCGGTTAAATGAGAAAAATATCATTATATTGAATGTTGGAACGAGATTTAAAAACAGTCGATAGAGGAGTCCCAACAAGATTATCAGCTGAAAGTAGATCTATGGAAACGCGATGAGCTTACTGCGTCTACGTTCTCGCCAAAGCGAGTAGAGAAACAAACGGTTCTACATTGAGACAAGTAAGATCCACCAAGGTCCTTCCAGAAGGCAGAGCCTACTTGACTTTCTGATTCGCGAGGGAATGAAACTCGAGTCAAGTGTTTTCGACAGATTTTTACAATCTTTAGCGCGATAGGTGGCTCAAATTCGTTTCCTCGTATTCGACCCTTTAACACATACATAGTTTCAATATTGTAAACAAAGTAAGCGAATAAAAAATGAGCAGTCCAACAAACACAAATCAAATAAATTAAGTTATACATAAATAAACTGAACCATAACTATCACTGAACCGTCTAAGGGGCAAATAAAGTCACTTTGTTTCGAAGTTACTTTTTCCACTTTTACTCCGCTCCGATAACCAATTTACTCTTTCAATTGACCTCAAAATTCCTGCACGTCATAAACAAGATCGAAAATATTACATGATGAGATGACAGAAAGAAAGAGTAATAAAATATAAAATGAAAGTCCAAATGAGCAAAAATATTATATCTCCTACGCGTTTCAAGCGGCGCGCTTCCGGACTCACTTGAAGCGCGTTACCTATGCGTACGTTTCTGATAAGAATAAAACATGTTTCGACGCGTTAGGTCTAGAGCTAAACAGGCGCCTATTTCGTCCTAGTGGAACTCATCAGTAGCACCCCCTCCCCCCTCGGTTCAGCCGACCCATTGAGGGTAAATAATCCTCATGAAGGAATCGACGCTGATAAATAAATCACCACAAGTCAGATGATGGAATTACTGACATTGCCGATTCCTTCACAAAGGATTATTTGTCTCATGGGATCGGATGGAACCGAGGGAGGAAGGGGAGGGGGGGCGTGCTACTGATGAGTTCCAGTAGGATGAAACAGGCGCCTGCTTAGCACTAGACCTAACGGCCCAAAATGTGTTATATCTTTATCAGATCATATCGTTTTGAGCGGGTCCATAAAAAAGCGGTCGAAAAAAGGGTATGTGTGTTTTTCAACGTATTCTTTTTTCTTGCGCCCGAGAAAGATGGTGACCACTGGGTTCAATAGGACGATCGCTCCATCGCTCAGTTCTCGAAAAGGGAAGAGGAGAAAAAAAAAGAACTACAAGCCAGCCAGTTAAAAGAATTGAGCAGTCAATAAAGAGGACTGTTTTGTATGCACGCGTGTACACTATAGTGTTCATGTCGTCCAAAAGGTTCTCTAATCGCAGTTATTGGTTAACATTCGAAAATAATTGTTCTTACGAGGAAAACCCTATGAATTCACCAACGTTTCATCGACCAAAACAGAAAGCATTTTTACGCATTTAGACCTAATTTTGGTAAGATATAGAACCCATTGGGATGAATAAAATCCGTCCTAATGCAAAAGGTAATTCCTTAAGATAGCCAAATAGCTGCCAAGAAAACTCACCGATTCTTACTGATCGACTGAAAAATTGGCACAAAATCCTCGAATGAAAGACGGGCCTCTTTCTCGTAAGCAGCACAGCATCGTCCAATTTCCGCTTCAGTTGGATTTTGTCCAAGAGCACGAAGAACGTCACCAACATGAAAAGAGAAAACAAGTACAACATTCGTTTTACTTCAGTTTATCACTTTATTTGACCCGTATCACATTTCCTTTTTTTTTCACTGCGCGGGTCCCATACTTCTAAGGGTTTCTCTCTCCTTGAGGACTTCATCTTCCTCGGAAACAATATAGAATACTGGTCGAGCACGTCTCCTCGCAATCTCGAGTACAGCCAGGCTGGGGCGTTCTGTAGGGCGTTCGCCATGATTGCCGGAGAGCGTCGGAGAACCACCCCGCGTCGAGCCACGCCGAATATCACTAGCCAACTAGACCACAGCTCCCCTTCCTACTACATTCTAACAGTACAAATGTCATACCAAAACACAAATACACAAAAAGGGTTCTTTTGATTAGGAGAGGACAAATGAAAAGACAGATCTCATTTGCTAGAGAGAATGCTAGATCTTTCACATGAATTTTGGTGAACTATTCCAATTGGGATGATATTGTCTTACTTTCTCGAAAAGCAACTGAAGCAGAGACGATGCTCAAGGAACTCAACGAAGCGGGGAAGAAGGTCGGACTACGTATAGATCGCATGAGGACTCAATTCGTGAAAAAACTATGGTGCAATGATGAAAGATAGACTGGATGGATCTTTGAATACGGAGACCTCCTCGTACGTATACCTTGGTCGATCACTGAATATGGAGAACAATATGAAGGACGAACTTGACAGAAGAAGAAAAGCAGCGTGGACCGCATTTGGGCCTCTCAAAGAAGCCACCGACCAAATAACGGACCCCAAATTTACCCGCCAACCATTTTGATTCAGCGGTCCTCACCAGCACTCTGTTATGCAGCGGAGACGTTGGCTGACACTTCGACCAGTCAAGACTACTGCGAACAACTCACAGAGCGCTTGAACGATGTCTTCTGAAAATTAGTCGACTCTCACATCACCTAGCCGGTTTGCGCAGCTCATATCTCAGGACGTTACCTCATCTTAGTGATCCAGAAGAATTCACATCAATAGCGAAGCACAGATGAGCCGGTCATATAGTGAAGGAGATCAGATGACAGATGGGCAAAACGAACTGTAGAGTGGACGCCACGAGCATTTACTTGTCCCCGAAGACGACCATCTACAGGTTGGGCGGATGTATTCGCGAGAAGAATTAAAGCTGTATTCATATCTATAATAGCAACAACTGCATTCGTACCTGCCCATCTTCTACTGATCCACGGTATGAAAACCACCACCACGGACGACAATTGCGAGAACATGTGCTGGGGTCCGCACAATTCGTGGAGACGGCCCATCCAAGTATCCAAGTAAGTAAGTAAGTATCATTCAAAAGCAGAGAGTTGAGGCTACAGCCCACGTCGCCAGTATTCGAAAAAGACTTTTGACGCTGCTATAGGAGAAGATTTCTTGGCTTCAGTAACGCCTATTTCGCGCCGGACTGAGCACTTTCTTTGGACTATTAAAGGTCGTGCAATAGCGCAAACTCCTCTGATTCCAACCTGTGCTTATATCCTGAAAAGAGCGTTTCTCTGAAACGCAGTAGGTAAAATAAGTTGGATCCCATCTGCAATCAAGGGACTCCTTGGCCGATTCAAGCGCTCACGTTCGATGACGCGATATTATCGATTTTTCGGGCATATGAACGCGCAGAGAAGTGTCCTTCGAGCAGTTCACGTGGCTGCTACAGCCAGCAGCACGTGAACTGGCCAAAGACCCCTTGGGTCGCACATGCGAATTCAACCTTATTCTACCTGCTGCGTTGCTGAGAAACGGCCTTTTCAGGATATAAGCACACCATTGGCATCAGGAACCACTACGCTATCTAATAATTACTAATCAGCTGTATCACCTGACGTCTCGTTGATCACTGAGTGACTCGAGCGGGCACCAGCAACACTTCCGTTTTTCCCTATTGCGTGCAAGAGTAGCCCAGCGGGTTTCCTCGCTCTAGGGATTCGTTGAGCATCACATCTTTCTTCTATGCTATTCGTGAAGAAATCGGACCATCGGGTCGGTGGTCTTCTATGATCTGATTACTAATAGTCCAACGAAAGAGCTCTGTCCAGCGAGAAACTATGCGAGTCTGAGACACAGTTTTGCGCCGAGATCACAGCGTTATAGGAGATTCGCAAAAGCCGTCGACGTGGGACTGTAGCTCAAGTCTCTGCTTCCGAATAATCACATATACTCCCACGAAAAGTTCCTCTCTAGCGAGTGAGGTCCATTTTGCATTTGTCCCTCCTAATCAGAAAAAAAAACCAAAAAACAGATAATGTGATGGAAATTCGCTCACGAACCTGTTGTACGCTGATCTTGTCGTCTCCTCTGCTGTCAAAATAACAAAAAACCTCGCGACAATCGGCTAACTGATCATCCATTGCACTTACCATTAACTCTGAAACTACAGTCACTACTATTCAATCGAAACAGTACACTTTCAAAAGAAAACAGCTCAAAGTACAACTATAAGAAGTGCAGACGTAGAGGTTAAGCGTCATGAATTCCACGAAAACAGAAAGATGACAGGCAAAAATATTTATGAATAACAAGTACCCTTCAAGATAAGCAAAAACCGAGAGAACTATGATAAATGCGAAGAAACACTGGCAAATAACAGACGAATAATATCGTACTAACCAAGATCTCCTATGCTTTTAGTGCTTTTCGGCAGTCTTATGATGTTTGAAAATCGACCCAAGAGAACTGAGTGGTGAGCAAAAATCTGACCTCGGGCGGGACTTGAAACAGCGTTTCACTCATATCGGAGGCGCCTGCTACCACTACACCACCGAGGCACCGTTTCACTACCTACGTTCCGATATGTTTCGCTTCAGTATGGTGAAACGCGGGTTCAACTCCCAGCTAAGATCTTCATTTTGCCCATCACTCTATTGATAATTCTCCTGAAGTACAACTGTTGGGTGATGTGCAAAACTCTGACACATCGGGCAGGAGTCGAACCCACGCCTCACCATTGCCGACCGGACAGCGAACATTCTTGGATATCATATAGTTACAACACCAATAACACTGCTACCAAAGCGATAGAATAAAGAATTCTTGTAAATAAACTATATAATCATGACATATACAAACTTACATACTGAAAATAATTCAAAAAACGCACAAATTAACAAATAAAAAGTAAATTCGACAAGAAAAAACCGATGACAAATGGGAGATCGTGAATAATAAGTCCTCCATTGAAAGAGTAAAAACAGGTACAAAGAAAAAATTACAAAAGGACAAAGAAAAAAGGACGTACAAAAGCACGAATCGCTCGGAAAATCCCATATATAAGAGTAGTTCACATAGATAAGAGCGGTTCAATTTCTGCAAAAAAAAAAAAGGTACAAATCCGCTCTCTTTTCGGGGATTTAAAAGCATAGTAGATTTAGTAGATTTATGGGCAGTTTTTACCCACTTTTCAAAACTAAGAAAAAATAAAAATTACTTAGATCACTACAAAGTACAATTTTTCCGCACAGACCGCTCTTATCTATGGAATCTAAGGGTAATGTAAATATTTTGGTAATAATATAGTAATCCTCAGGACCATACCAGTAGAGCAAAGTGATGAAAATCGATCGAAAGAGCCCCGAACGAACACTAGAACATGCGAGCGATCGGTGTGGGCCGTTATCGGCATTAAATCATCTACATTCTCACGGCCGGTCGACCACCGGAGGACATTCACAGCAGAGCAACCCGACAGCGCCCTTATTCGTCATACTCCCTCTTTTTGGTGAACAACCTTTGCCCCGAAAAACACGGGGAGAGAAAAATTACGTCAGAAAAAAGAATTAGTGACAAAAAAACATGAAATGTCTCTCTCTCTCTCTCTCTCTCTCAGCTTCTTCTTCTTCGTCTTTCTTTCTCTCTCTCTCTCTCTAAGAAGAAGAAGAAGAAGTCATACTCCCTCTCTCTGGTGAGCAATCTTTGTCCCAAAAATTAGAAGGGGAGAAAAATTACGGCAGAAAAATAGAAATAGTGACAAAAAACAAGAAATGCAGATCACGAAGGTGAAGAATAACGACTGGAAAAATACATATGGAAGGGAAAATAGAAGATAAAACACACCCGAAACCGTCAACAGCACCGTTAACAATAAACAATATAGAATTCCAAACTTCCTCAGGTTTCACTACCTTTTCGCAGTTTTATAATGTTTCAGAAATACCTAAGAGAATTGGCTGGTAAGCAAAAATTCCGACCTCAGACGGGAGTTGAACCCGCGTTTCGTCCATACCGAGGACGCGTGCTCACACTACACCACCGAGGCCCGCGCTTATGGCTCAGCCTAACTGGATTTTTAGAGCGATATTGCGTACCCGAACAAACCTGTCGATGGTTGGTGACTGATAGATAAGACAGAGAGATACTGAAGAATGAATGGTGACTAAGCGGTAGCCTCTGTGGTGTAGTGGTAGCACACGTCACCGGCATGCATGAAACGCGGGTTCAACTCCTGTCTGAGATCCAGTTTTTTACTTACCACTCAATTCTATTGAAACACAATATAGAGTACTGTAATAGTTACGCGACTACAAGTACTGAATAGTCTTTCACCACCGAATCGCTCGAAGACTGCTGCTTGTCAAAACAGGTCGTTAATTCCACCGACGAGAAATGAAATCACCAAACCTCCATCTCGTCGAAGAATAAATTCAGCGAAACGATGCGATACGACAACTGGAATGGTGATAAACTAGGATGTTATTCTGATAATTATTCTTTGAGCCACGAATGTCAATGGTCTGTTAAAGGAGGGCTGACTTATAGAGCCCGATACACGTGCTTCGATCTTGCGATCTCGTCAGTCGGGCAGTTACCCTTTCTCGTCTTTTGCCAATCCTGTGAGGGTGCTCCAGTCTCCACACTAAGAGTTAGCGACGACGAACGTTTTACACTCTATGTCCAGTGAAATTATTATGATGGAGCACCCACACAGGATTGGAAAAGACGAGAAAGGGTAACTGCCCGACTGACGAGATCGCAAGATCGAAACAGGTGTATCGGGCTCTATGAGCCAGCCCTCATTGACAGACCACTGACATGTGTGGCTCAAATAATGATTATCAGGCATATTAAAATTTGAGCTGTGGTCTTAAGAAAACACTCGAAACGGAAGATAAGATGTTATTACTTCCCCATTTTCTCTTGTTATCCAGAAAAATCCAGAAAAACTGGAGGCATAACCCGCTAATACAGGCGCATACGGGTGGACACCGCACTGATTACAAAAGTCAGTTTTGGTACTTGTCCATTAGCGAGGCGACAAAGAAAAAACGATCTCATTCGCTGTACAAGAAATCTTCATAGGAATGTCAGCAGTCTTTTGAAAGCTTGAATCTCTGACAAGCGCCCTATATGGCCGTCGAGAAAAAATCTTTTTATAGCACTGTAGCATCCAGAATGAAATTATGTTCCACACCCACTACGCGCTTCATTTTATCACACATATAAGTCCTGGAACCATGAAAAGCATCATATCAACGTGCAGATGAATTTCGTAGTATCTGAACCAATCCTTCTTCGTGGAGTTTCTTTCAGAGCGGAGATAAAATTCCCATCAAATATCAAGCTGCATCCCACATATCCAACGGTCAAAGCATCGATTAATTGGCTCGCCCTCCGACCGCATGGATTAGCCGATAATCAAGCTCCTTAGAATGTAAAATTCGATCTTATCTTTCCTGCTAACAATACTACGGAAATAAGGACAGCGTTAGGAATCACTGAAACATACGCTGTCGAATGATTACTAGTAGTCTGAGGAGAGAGCTCTGTCCGGCGTGGTGTATAACATAAATGTTTTTTCTACTCCAGCGCTTTCTAGAGTGCCTTTCCAAAAAGCAAACACATTTTTGAGACCTTCAAAACTTGTGCTTTCGAATGAATACTAATACTCAAGGGAGGAAGTTTCTAGCGAAATATAAGAGAGATAAGAAAAACAAAACAAGTGGTCGTGTAAAACAATTCTATTTTGGCTTCTAAAGCGTTATAAAAGCTTTCCTCGAAATCCGCTCGAGTGGGGTCTGGCCAGAAATTTAAGCTTTCGAATGACTGCTAATACTACCATAGAAAATTCCTGTCAGCAAATGAAATCGGTTTTCATTCTCCCGCCTCATAATGGGCAAGTACCCAATTTTTATGGTCTCATCATTGCTCACGACGACGAGCCTCGAGGCCCTCATGTAAGCCTTTGAATGGAAAGCCGCGAAAACCAGCATGAATAATAAGAAATTATAGAACAATGAGCTTTCAATCGACTTTTCTGAGACCTCGCTTAGAAATCCAATGTAGTCTGATCGAATGTTTTAGGCCTTTCATGAGGTATGACACGGTACGTCTAGTACTAGACATACGTGCCAGCATTCTTGCAAGCCTCAGCAGTAGTACATGCCATTCGGCTCAGCTCTACTATTATAGGGAATCGACGCCAAAAAGTATCACTCCAGGCTAGCTAAGTGAAATGATCTTCTGATGTTACCCATTTCTCTTCACAGTGACTGGATTCAGAAGTCAGAGTCAACTTTTTCGGCGTTGAATCCCTATTATAGCAGGGTGACCAGGATGGCATGTGCTACTGATGAGGCTTGCGAGAAAGCCGAAACATACTCTACCACAAGAGACGCCATATCAGCCCTTAATAAAGAGGCTTGAAACATTCTATCAACTACTAAAAAAACCCTGCTACTTATATTAGATGGCGACAAATTTTCTACCGACCTCATCGCTGGACAGGAAGTTTCACCAGAGTGTTAGTATTCTTCGAAAGCTTGTATCTTCTAACTACAGCCCTTACGTGGTCGGTTTTCTAAAACACCCTTTTATAGCCCTTTAAAATGCAGAATAAAATAATGTTTCACACGACCACGTGTTTTCTTTCTTATTCCGCTTATAATTGTTAGACAAAATTCTTCCTTGGAGTAGGAGTACTCATTCGATAGCACAAATTTCGAAGAACTCAAAAATTTGTTTGCTTTTAGAAAAGCTCTTCGATAGTGCCGTAGGAAGAAGAAAATACATGCCCTTAACTCGCAGGACAGAGCTCTTCTTAAGACTATTATTAATCATTCGATGTCGTAAGTTCCAATGATTCTAACGTTAGTGCTTCTTTTCTGGAAATACCGTTTAGCAGGGAAGATCGAACGAGTTTCACATTTTCGACGACATTGTTTATCGCCAATTCACGGAGCGGGGCAGGGGCGGGCGAATCGTCGCGTTTGAAAATATTGTTATTCAATGGGGATTTTTTCACCACATGACAGAAACCTCAGATCGAAACGCAGATGCTGATGATACGGAGAATTCTCTACAAGCTAATATGCTATTCGTGCTTCCAGCGAATTATACGCATGAGAAAATGAAGGCGAAAGGCGAGTGTGAAACATAATTTTATTCTGGATCTTACAGCGTTATAAAAAGGTGCTTTGAAAAACCGGTGGAGCTATAGCCAGAGATCTAAGCTTTCGAATGATTACTAACACTCCTACGAAGATTTCTGTCCAGCAAATAAGATCGGTTTATAAATTTGTCCCCAACTAAAATATAAGTACCAAAATTCTTCTCAAAAGTATTTTTTATACGAGCTAGATTAAGATCTTATTATTTTTCCCAGCTTTTTAGAGAAATCCTCCACTAACATTGAAAACAGCTCTTTGACAAAAGAAAAGAAGAAATTTCTAACACTGATGAAGTCTAGAAAATGCGCAGTGTCTCAGACACATCACTTTTTTCATTACGAACAAAAAGACCTGTGCTACTTAATAGCAAAGATTGTGAACTCAGTATAAATTATCTCGGTTTTATTCATGACTTCTCTAATGCTTAGACATCGTTAATCTGAGGAGTGCAATTAATTTTAGGTCACACTGCATTGAATTAATGCCAAATTCACTACGATGCACTTGCAATTTTGCATAAATATGAATAATCACGTAGTTGATATCCGACTTTTTTTCTTGACAAGTAGTGACACGTCTTTGGTGCATTACTATTAATCGTAGAGGTAACCGAAAGGCAAAGCTGCTGAAAAAAAAGTCCTATTGGGCCTCATCAGTAGCATACCTATCGGCTCAAAACATGTCCATATCCTTATCAGATTATATCAGTTTTGAGCAGGTCTGTAAATGAGCGGTCGATAGCAGAGGTATGATTCATTATAAAAGCCGCAAGTTCGACTGCCGGTCACCACAACGTCAGGTAATACCATTATCCGACTTGAGGTGATTATTTTTTACTCGGCGTCGATTCCTTTAGAGGATATATCTACCTCAAGGGATCGACGGAACCGAGGAAGGGTGCTACTGATGAGTCCCAATAGGACGAAATAGGCGCCTATATAGCACTAGACCTATCGGCTGAAAATAGTCATATCCATGATAGATTATATCGTTTTGAGCGAGTCTGATAAAGAACCTCTTGAAAGGCTTAGAATATCCGTCAGACTACATCGAACTTTCAAGCGAGGTCTCAAGATAGTCTTATGGAAGTAATGTAATCACAAAAGTTGTTGAGATCTCTGTGACAGGGATGCTTACTGTTTACAAATGTAAAGTACCAAACTGAACAGAGGCTTCCTTTCCTTCTTATTGTGAAGATCAACAGATTACCGTTGATTCTCCATGCAAATAACATCACGAAACTCTACCAATAATCTGTACCATTTCAAAGGTTCTCCAATTTTCGAACTAAACACAAAATATGGAAGAGAATCTCCTTACTTAGAAGAACATTGGAGTGTGCCATGAACATGAAACTCGAGAAGAACATATGGATAACCTTCAACGACAATCTCACCGTGCACCAGTGATCTTGAGATTGTTGTTCTGAAATCAGCAAGACCATAGAACAAAAATATAAACAACTAAGCACTAATTGAGGCACTAATGATAAGTTTCATTGGAATGCACTCTGCAAAACATTTAATTTTACACAAAAACGAGTAAAAACCTTGAAAATTTTGGGTTTTTTACAAAAAAAAATGTAGTAGATATCCACCGCTTGCCACAGATCGCCATGGATCAGATTGAAAGTCACACGTTCCGTGACTATTTGCAAGTAATCATTCTTTCTAACACACCCCAAGGCGTTGCGCTAGTGGTTGAAAGTGCTCTACGACGCGCACGTGGTCGATGATTTGATCTCACGCTCATAGTTCACCAAGCCGTCAATACATCGGGGTTGACGAATTTGCACCAGGATTTTTCTGGGAGGATAGAAGCACTGACTTAATACATCGGAGGGCCACTGCGAGTCAATGTGAAAACTAGATATGCATTCAATCACAATCCCTCAAACGATACTCGATGACGTTGAATGCATGGCGCATCTCTCGAGGACTGATCAACGCAGAGAGCTTTTAGAGCTTTATAAGTCTTGCTAAATCAACGTTCATAACGCAAGAGATTCTGGGTTCACTTCATCGAAAGGATAGAAGCTCTCGGTATTTATCAATCCAAGACAAATGTGCCACGTGTTCGAACTTCATCAAGACTGGTTAGAGGCGAATGAATGCACATCGCGTCTCTAAAATGACCTCGCGGTGACCTACGAATGAATCAAGTCATTTAAGAACTCTTCTATCCTCCCAACACACTCGTATCAAGTTACCGATCTCGGAGGGATGGTAGACATAATGATCTTTGGGAGCGGAATCAAACCATTGACCACGGTGTGTGTGTGCGGAAGGGTATTTCTAATCACTAGCGCACACGCATTATGCTGTAATTTATAAGTCGAATTTGAACACCATGAGAATTGATGAATTCAAGAGAAAGATCAGAAGGAGTCTCCAAACCCACAATGTAGAGGTTTTCAGAATTTCGTAACGAAATCATGAGTCTGGATATGTTGCGAAGGGCGAAGGCTAGCGTCACTCAATGATGACGGTAAGAGCGCAGAACAATCAAAATCTTCTCCTTGACAAACTACTCAGTCAAGACGGTATAGGGTTTATTTTTATACTATTCGTTCGCGCGGTAAAGTGGTGTAGGATAAACTCGAACCAGAAGACAGTTATTGCTAACTACTTTGTGATGTACCAATCGACCATGACTTTCTTACTCCTCGGAAAACAATCGCACCATAGAAACTTTTCATTTAAACCGATGAGGCTTCCTATACAACATCACTGCTGCTGCCTGACTAGTACTGAGAAGTTGATTTAAATGGGCAAAGAAAGCGGTTGGATCCATGAAGATATTAAACGCATAAAGAAAGGCTACCGACCCGATGGTCCGACTTTACGAACATTCTAGCGGAAAGATATGATGCATAACCTCTCCCTGGGCTACTCTTTCACGCTATGTGACCCGATGGTCCAATTTCCTCACGATAAGCCTTGAAAAAAGACACTCTATTGGTACTCACTCGAGGATCAACAGGACGACATGTGATGGTGACAGGACGGATGACCTTTTTAATCGCTACTAGTTCTAAGAACATCAACAACCACGTCTAAGGAGAACGTCTAACAATAGTCTGATGGTGACAAAACTTTTGAAGAATACAGCTTCTAGGAACGAGAATTCTAGATAAATCTTACCGGAAAGGGTTCATATTACGATGATTCCTACTGTGTTCAATGAAACTGTTTGAGACGGGTCAT
Source organism: Parelaphostrongylus tenuis (assembly GCA_019055375.1). Taxonomy (NCBI): domain Eukaryota; kingdom Metazoa; phylum Nematoda; class Chromadorea; order Rhabditida; family Metastrongylidae; genus Parelaphostrongylus; species Parelaphostrongylus tenuis. The sequence continues at coordinate 9,655 of JAHQIW010004410.1, read as the reverse complement.
AGTAAACTAATCTTATTATCCGACACTTTCTACACGCTATGCTATCGAAGATAAGTTTGGCCAACCACGTAATGCGATCTAACGACAACCGACGAATGGGATCAGTTATCGACTAGATTCTTCGAGGTGTCAGGCGCACCTCAAAAAGACCCTCAACATGGTAATCCAATTTCTAGTCACGAGAAGCCTAGAAGAAAGATATGATGCTCAACGAATCTCTACAGCGAGGAGGACCCAGGAGGGTTCTCTTGCAAGGGATATGGAGAAATGAGAGGTCTAAAGCTCCTACTCGAGTCATCACCGATCAAAGAGAAGATGGGTAATCCGACGTTTGCCATTTTTCTTATAAGTACCAGGTGGATGCTACACAACAGCTCTTATGATTGAAGAAGTGTTCAACCATACCTGCCACTGTGTCATTCGCTAAATCAGTGAAGTAAACAGTGATCTCAGCCTGATTTATGCGACATTTCAGATGCATCTCTCCACTATTGCTGACTTTCACGGTCTAAATAAGACAGGAACCACTTTTCAAATAGAGTCAAAACTTCTTTCAGTCAATGCCAGCTGTTACCACCACGTACAATGTTCCTGTTTCCCACATGCTTCAGAGACTGGAGAATTCTCATCACCGACTTCACTGGTGGAAAGTAGACACCCATCTAAACCAACATAACTATAGAACAACACAATAGTATTGCCTTTAAATATCAGAAGCAAACAAAATTAGCACGATACCTACCATCCCTTGGGCGACAATCGGCCGTTGATAGACGTCCCAGTGAGCAATTTTCACCAATTTGATAGGAAGTTCGTGAACAACGCCGCGATCGCGAAGTTCCAGTTGAAGGAATGGCTTCTGAACAACGACAGTTCTATGGGATACCAATGGAACCAATCAATCAATCTATGTAAATGTGACTTGATCTGATTTCTGGCGTAGTTTGATCTTCAGATAGGACTGCGCACCGCATACACTTTTCTCAAAGTAATCAACATCAAGCTCCATCACTATCTCATTTCTTTCCTCCGAAACTCCGGCAAAATTCTGAAAGCTGATCGCAAAAGAGGTTAAGTTACTTGACCAAAGATTTGAAAAAGGCAGAGAACATGAAAACAACTCACGAATACTTCGAAATCGGGTCGAGACGGAATGAGAACGCTCAAAAAATGACCCTGTTCCCGAAGTGTGTCACTGGCAACAAAACACATGCCTAAAAGTGAGAGAGTAAAAATATTTTACTTCTAGGTATCTCATGGATGAGGAGGGTCAGTGCAGTGGTTAGAAGCACAGTGTATCAGGAAGCACGTCGATGAGTTAGGAGCTGTTTCGATCCCCTCTCCGAGCAATCTCTTGCAATCGCTAAACGAACCCTTTAGCTCGGCAACTCTTACTTTGCAAAATAAAAAGATAATATGAGTATGACCGCCATGTTATCTCTATGTACTATCTTTATGATTATTTACCTCTGGAACACATATTCTCAGTTTGTCCATGAATGCTGTAAAAACCCGTCTAGAAAGAATGAATAACGACATGCATAACCTAGGTCAAGTAACCATGGGAGTCTGATCAGCTAGCCAAAACTTAGAACAACAGAAAAATATCAAAGTCTATTCGCTTCTAGTTTCAAATAGAGAGTAACAGGAGCCATAGAAGAAAAAAAAAATTGCTTAATTCCCCACCTTCATCAGTAATCCTCAGCCCACACCGTTTTTTGCACATTCGCGAGATAGCACCAATCGATCCTAAACAAATTTCTATAACTATAATCTCGCTCCATGAGCTTTAACACCAGGGTGGTAAGCAGCAAATTTAAATAATTAAAACTTATGATTTCGCTTGATAACCTATCGTATACTACTTTCCTATATGTGGATCACCATGGAGCTGCCTTGGGAACAAATTCGCTGCTACTCACGCACGAATGTCGCGTAGAGGAAAATGCTAGTGAAGCGGTGCGAAAGATTAATGAAGTTTCCTATGGACGACCCGAGCACGACCGATCCTTCAGACTGTTCTCTCCAGCTTTAAACTTCACGAATCACTTCATAGCCGTCCTTTCTGCAACAGCATCATCACCCTAAGCTCCATTAAGCCTGCGGGCCGCTTCACCAGCATTTTGCCATTGGAGCATGAGTAGCGAGCGAATTTGTTCCCAAGACAGTTCCATCTGAAGGCAAGCATAGGCAAGTTGTATACCAAAATGTTCACAAGAAAATGCACAATTGAACGTTAACAGAACCATGCGCTTTTGAATACTGCTGGTTAATAATTCGGTGTTTACTGCTCTAATGCCAAGACTTATTGAACGACCTCATAGTAACCTTCCTTTAACTTCGGCTATACAAATCAATCACATATTATTTGACGACTGAGCGGAAGGACGAAGTTGATGAAGAAACCATATATGTATGGCTGGCGTTTCGAGGCGTCCCATCTTGTTCAGAGCCGATTGATCCAAGCAGATGTTCCAGTCGTTTATCCTCATTGTGGCCTTGCCTCCGCTGTGCTTCGAGTCGGAACTTCTTCGGAGGAGCACAGTTTAAGTGAGATACTCACTCAGCAGCGCTCACCTCATAGACGGCGGTTGTTAATGATTCTGTGACCCGAACAACGAAGGCGAAAGGCACAACGAAGACGCACAACTGTGGAATATCAGCCCGGAAAAATCGGCTCTGATGAAGATAGAACGCGTGGACAGGCCAGTCAAATAATTATGAATTTTATTTACTCATTAGATATCGAAGCCATGAACAAGACTGAGCCATGTTAAAAGACTAAAATTCGAAACTTGGTTTTTCACATAAAGAATAGCGATATTTTGACTGGGATGAGAAACTGCCCTGTATATGAAGAGCAAGTCAAGAACTTTGAGAATTAACAAGTATGATTTTATCTTCGGGAATTTAGTTTAATGAATAAAAACAAGTAAATTAATTGAAACAATCTCCCACAGGCTGAGAGAATATTTAAAGTTTTTCGGGGTTAGTACGTCGGAGCCATATGAAAGTTTCGGCGGTGTCCGCTTCATCAGTGGCCCCCCTCCCACCCTGAAACACTACTTTGCAGCAGAGATGGGCAGACAAACCTATCTCAGAAAGGCTAAAAACATCCTCACAGACTATATCGAATGTTTGCAGCGAGGTTTGAAAACAGGCGTTGAGATGGATTTCTACGTTATTATATTTTCACTCTTTGCGAGAAAACTGAGAAAAAGGAAAAGTTATAACTTACTTGAGAACGACTCAACGGAACCCTGTTCAGAAAGAATAGCAGAGAATCGCATCACTAGAAAAAGATAACAGAAAGGTAATCAATAATGCTGAGTGATAAACGAAACTCTGAACCTTGAAAGAGAAGTTACGAGTTCCACTTGCGGCTAATTTCAAAGCTTCTATCACTTATCACTGAACACTCTCTTACATATGTATCTATAACGACTTGACACTTGCAAAACCGCGAATTTTCAAAAATTCTACTACACAATAAAAAACAAATCGATTTCGATTGTGAAGTGGAAATAGGCATTGCGAATAGCAAACGCAACTGATAAACACACAAACTCATCAAATACACACTCACTTTATTCACGTCATTTTAAAACAACCCTAAAGGCGACGGGACTCCTCGACATTGAGAGATACGCCAGAGATCTGGAAACATACTGAGTGAGAGAGACAGTGAGACCTCTAGCAGAAAAAAAGGGTACAAAGGAGTTAAACAGTATCATTATTATATACCCAGGATAGGTTAATACGCAAAACCTTAGCAGGAATTGAAAGAGTGATAGCAGAGCGGGAGCGCCGATAGTGCAGTGACCAGGACGCACTACCGGAGGGCTGGAATTCGGGTTCAACTGGTGGGTTCAAGATTTTGTATACCCACAACATTCTAAGATATATATCAAGTACATCATAATAGTGCTGTTAGAGCTGTAGAATAAAGAACTCTCATATTTTGTATACCGCTATGACAAGTTCAGAGGAACGTCGTTCAAAAACGGAAACTCCATAAAGTGATATGCTTCGCGGTTTCCGTCGATCCATCGTCGATTCACTCGAGCCAAAGTCGAACAGTTGGACTTCGTGAGCAGACTCGGGAGAGAAACGGTACAGTTACCCATTCGTACGATGAAGGGTCAGGTCGAAACAAGACATGATTCACGTATATTACCACATAAGACTAAAAGGTTACAACAGTTCTGACAAAAAAACATGTGTGACTGGTGTTGAAGTAACAACTCACAGCGACGTTATGATAAACAGCAATATTGCTCAAAATGGTCAGAACTCTTATCCAGTTCTGGAAGTTTTCCTTATCAGGACAGCCACGAAAGAAAAGGGCAACTGAATCGATATATACATATATATATATATATATATGTATAATATATATATATACATAAATACATACACATATATATACATGTATGTATGTTTACATGAATATATATGCATATGTATGTATACGTATAAACATATGTATATACAGACCAAATACATATACACATATATATACATATATATAACGAGACCGGTTGCTGTGCAGTGGTTAGAGGTGCTCTGCGCCGCTTACAAGGTTGATAGTTCGATTTCGCACTGAACTCAGTACGATCAACTTGCGAAAGCTGTCTTCTCATGATAATCACCAGGTCATGACCCTTCTCAATGTTCAGAAACATAAATAAGAACTCAGAACGCTAATGAAAAGTTGTGGTCCCATTACTTTTTCAAGCCTAAGTCTAAGCCTAACCTTTAGACGAAGCCTAGGCCTCAGAGCGTTCTCGTAATTTCTTGTTTGAAGAAACCCATTAAATTACTTTAGCGGTTGATGAAGCGTCAAATCTCTACAGTGGCCGAAATCAGTGATAAAACAAGGAACTTACCCATCGAATTGTCAAGTAAGATGCAACCTGAAGACAGCGTAGTAGCACTCGACAACTCAAACTCGAGCAGTCCGCGAGCGAATTTGACCTCAATCGATCGCGTTCCAGACATCTGACCTACAAAAAAAACACATTAAATCCAGTGTACAAAGAACAAACGACACACACTGGGATCGGATCTTTGTCAAAATCAGATAGATAGAGAGTGCAGTGGGCACGCACCGTTTCTCTACTTTTCTATGGCTATGCAAGATCTGCACCGCACAGATTATTAATTATAAATATTTTAAATAAGTAGTAATCATTCGAGGGAGAAACTGCTATATGAGTGATGTGTAATTGTCAAAAATCCATATAAAATCTCAACGAAAAGTGCAAGAAATTGGTGGGGACATGTTTGAATGAGGTGCGCATGAGGAACAGTGGTTAGAAGTGCTTTGCGTCGCGTACAAGATCGATGGTTCATCTCGCGCTCATGGCTCACCAAGCTCATCCATCGCTCTGGGGTTGCTGAATCGGTACCAGACTTGTTTGGAAGGATAAGCAGCACTGACTCAGTACAGCGGTAGGACCGCGAGTCGTTGTAAAGGCTAGTTTTGCATTCAGTAGCCTCAAACGAAGTTGAAAATTGAAGACGATAGCTCGGCGCATCCCTCAGGCATTGACCATCGTCGAGAGCTTTATCCTTTATCCTCCATGTTGAAATGAGCGTTTTGGACCTGTATGCATTGTACGTTATTTAAAAAAGAAGTCGATGTAATGTAATTTTTTCCACAATAAAGAGTCAGTGAGTTGGGGAATCCGCAGTAATGATGAACTTTTCTTCGAATCTCACATTTCTAAATTTGCATTTTGACATTTTCCTTAAGTACATTTGCAGCGAACTGTTATTCTTATTTCAATATCATTCTGGCCTGCAACCGTTCATTGGTAGGGTTAGCGGCAATCGCTTGCCGGTACATATACGCCTCTGTGCTAAACTATCGTTGTGCATGCGCTCTCTTGCAGCAAGCGCCTTCATTCCACGCCGCCGTCTCGGTAGGTGGTTGAGACCGTGGGAAAACTGAGAGCGACATGAAAGGCAGAGGAGAGTACGCCCTGGGTATGGACAACCACTTACTAGGAAGCTGTCACTACACTATCCTCTTCACCATCACTATCACTAATACTTTCAGTATCACTACCACTACCATTGTCACTATCACTATCAAGAATTCTAGTATTTTTACTGCTCTTTCGCAGTGTTGTCATGTTTCATCAATACCTGAAGAATTCAGTGGTGGGCAAAATCATAGCCTCAGGAGGGAATCGAACCCGCATTTCCTCTCCGGAGACGCGTGCTCTACCACTACACCATCGAGGCTCATTTGCCCGACCATCATCACTATCATGTCTCTGTCTCTGCGTCTCTGCCCACGTTGGGCGGGGCATCCACCAATCGCGTATAAAAAGTCACACAAGCGCGTCAGCAGCAGTCGCCCTTCGATGTCAAAGTGGAGCCCGTCTTCCGGCATTGTGCGGCCCCCCGCTTTCACATGGCCTTGCCTCCAATGCCTTCATTGTCACCTAAGGTACTAATCAAAGGACCCACTGTACGGCTCTCAGCTTCTACACGTTTACGGGCACTCGTTGCCTTTGCTGTCACCGAACATACTATTCAAACGACGTGCAAGCATCTGAGCAAAGCTACAACTGAAAATAATATGTTTATCTAGAATGGTACTGGCTATTGGATATTCAATGCTTCTTTGCGCGACGTCTAGAAATATAGTGAGAAGACTATTCGCACCAATACTGCAAAAGACGACTACGCTTCAAGAGCGGAATCATTCTCCGAGATTGATGCGCTTGAAAGTCGTCAATCAAGGAGAACATCGTCTAATTAGTACTTAGACACATCATCCGAATGAGGCATCCAGACACACCGATGAAGAAAGACACATTCTTAAAAGAAGTGTCCACACCTGGCGGATAGGGCACCGCGTCAACTAAACGAGGCATCCAGAAACCAGTTCAAAAAAGTATTACACTCAGAAGAAGTGTCCACACTTGGCGCATAAAGCATCGCGTCAACTAAACGAGGCAAGAAAGTAGCCAGACGAGCAGTCGAACGGAGCAAGCCAAGAAATGAAAAACGTACAACCACAGTTTTGAGAGCCAGCCGGTATGTTTGAATTCAGTCAACTCGTTTAAAATCACTTTCTGTATCTTTTAGGCTTGCCGCTCATCCTATCCATTGGACACCAAACAAGAATCAAACCAAGCACTGGCTCGATCAATCAAGCACCTAGTAAGTACCTTTAAAACTTAAGACGCCGAGGAAGATGGTTTAAAAGAAGCGCGGCATGAAGAAGGGCAGCACAAATATACTGTCCGAATGAGAAGGTCCAAAGGAGACACGAAGTACTTAGAATTTCAGATAACTGAGAAGAACGAGTCACAAAACATAGTCAACTAAACTGGAGACAGCAAGATCGAATCATGACTGGAGAAGAGTACGTCATAAAGCTGGAACTTTCGCTCAAATTGCCGTTGTTACGTTGATATATTATTGTGATATTATCCAAATTTGTAAATCACAACTTATTCGTTGTCTGTAATATCAGTGAAATTTGCCCGTATTTGTATATAAACGTATCATCACTCAACAGTGAGCGGACTATTACATCGTCACGATCCATGTGGTATATGATCTACACAATCGAACGAAAGACGTTCGAATGCATTTAACTTTAAAAAACGCGCACCCGTCAGTAAACCCATACTAGTCGTGTACCGACCAAACCTCTATAACTATGCTCTATTAGAATTCTTCTGTTTCTGCACATTTCTGATTTTCGTGAAAAAAATAAGGACTTTACTTCACTGCCATTCGAGTCAAAACTTCTCCGGAGGAGCACTGTCCAAATGAGATACTCACTCAGCAGTGCTCACCTCATAGAGGATGTTGTCAATGATTATGCCACTCGAACAACGAATGCGAAAGTCACAACGAAGACGAACACTGTGGAGCATCAGCGCGGAAAAATCGGCTCTGATGAAGATGGGACGCGTCGACACGCCAGCCAAATAATTAGAATTTCAACTACTTATTAAATATTGAAAGCATGAATAAGATTTCAAAGATTAAAATGCGATACTTTGTTACTTATAACACGAATACAGATAGTTGGATTCGGAAGAGAAACTAACCTACATATGAAAAAGAAAGTCGAGAACTTCGAGAATTAAGATTGATTTCAAACTGAGGAATTTAGTGTCATGCATAGAAAGAAATAAATTTATTACAACGTCCTGCAGATTCTGTGAGAATGTTAGAGCCTTCTCAGGGTTAGTACGTCAGAGACATAACAACGACTAGCCGGTGTCCGCCCTGAACCCTATTTTGTAGCAAAGATGAGGAGACATACCTACCTCAGAAAGGCTCTCAATATTCTCTCAGACTAGATAGATTTTTGCAGCGAAACTTGAAAACAGCCGCTGTGATGGATTTTACAATCTCATATTTTAACACTTCAAGAGAAAACTGTGGAATAGGAAGAGATATAACTCACTTGAGAACGACTCAACGGAACCCTGTTCAGAAGTATAGCAGAGAATCGTATCACTAGAAAAAGGCAACAGAAAGGTAACCAAGAATGTTGAGTGATAAACAAAACTTCGACCTCGAACGGGAAGCTGCGAGTTCAACTCCCGGCTGATTCCAAAGCTCTGTTTATCACTTGTCACTGAATATCACTGTACATATGTAGCTGTATCGTCATAACACTTCTCAAGAGCGGCAAATTTTAAAAAATTCTACTACACAATAAAGATACAAATCAATTTTTAAGAAGTGGAAATAGGCACAGGAATAGCAAACGCAGTTGATAAACACACAAACTCATCAAATAGACACTCACTTTATTTATGGTCAATTTAAAATAACCTCAAGGGCAACGAGACTCTTCAACATTGAGAGATACGCCAGAGCTCTGGAAACATACTGATTGAGAGAGACAATGAAACCTTCAGCAGAAGAAAAAGAGTACAAAGGAGTCAAACAATATCATTACTATATATCTAGGAGTGGTTAATACGCAAAACCATAAACCTCAGGCAGGAGTTGAAAGAGTGATAACAGAGCGGGAGCCCCGATAGTGCAGTGGTCAGCACGCACTGCCGGAAGGACTGGAATCCGGTTCAACTGCTCTGGGTTTAAGATTTTGTATATCCACAACATTCTTAGATATATATCTATACATCATAGTACTGCTGCAAAAGCTGTAGAATAAAGAACTCTAATATTTTGCATACCGTTATGACAAGTTTAGAGGAACGTCGTCCAGAAAACGGAGACTTCCACAAAGTGATATGCTTCGTGGTGTCCGTCGATCCATCGTCGCTTCGTTCGAGCCAAAGTCGAACAGTTGGACTTCGTGAGCAGACTCGGGAGAGAAACGGTACAGTACCCACTCGTCCGATGAAGGGATCAGGTCGAGACGAGACATGGTTCACGTATATTACCTCAAAAGGCTAAAAGGTTACAACAGTCCTGAAAGGCATAATGAGTTGAAGATTTCAAGAACTTGGGTAACAAAACATGTGTGATTGGTGTAAGGGAACAACTAACAGCGACGTTATGATGAACAGCAATATTGCTCAAAATGGTCAGAACTCTTCTCCAATTCTGGAAGTTTTCCTTATCAGGACAGCCACGAAAGAAAAGGGCAACTGAATCGACTATGAGTGCGGCAGTCTGAAATGAAATTCCACTGAGAATTTGA
>JAHQIW010004408.1:0-18020 GCA_019055375.1 Parelaphostrongylus tenuis | reverse complement strand
AAAATTCAATTACACCAATCGCATCTCAAGTGATGATTCGCTCTTCACGGTGATTGCACGCACGTGCTGAACCCGATTTTTTTGGCGGCTACAGGCACAAAAATTATTTTTTCAAAAACAAATGCTTAACATGAAACTAAAAAAATTTTTATAGTTAAAGCGCTAGAAAAATGATTTTACCTAGTGAAGACATACTAGTTTGTTGTTGTGGTTGTTTTCTTTTTCATATAGTTTTGGGCTGCCTTGGACACAAAAAAACCTTTTTGAAAAGTTTCCAGACTTGACTGCCTCTTGTTGAAAACTGCCTATTATAAGATCTTATGGCTGTTCAGAAAAGAACATAGTAAAATCCTAATAAATCCTTGGGTATAAGATGTTTTGTTGAGCCCTTGTATGAGCCGTGCAAGGGAATCGGCCCTGCACCGAAATGGCCAACCCCCGTAAATTACTGGAAATGGGGCCCCCTTTGGGAAAGGCACGAAAAACAAGCTGGTACTAAGGTTTTCTTTTGTATAAAGTGGGGCAACATCAGGAGGCTGGAAAAAAGTGCAATAATACCGAAGTGGGGAAACAACCAAAAGGGTTTTTCAAACACATAATTCATGGACCATCATCAGGTTTTTTGTTTCCCAGAACCCCATTGTGGTTTTTAACCTGAAATGTTTTAAAGAAGAAAGTTTACGTTGATTTAGTTTAACAATATAACACCCATCATGATTCAATGAACATGCCAACCATTATTGTTGAACAAAGCCAACGAATTTGGATTGGCCTGTTCCCCTCCCTAGAATAATGAAGAAATGCGTGAATTAGAGGACGTTTCAGGCAAAACGCCCCCAGCCCTTTTTTGCACTAATTTATTTTTTAGTCCTCTGGAAATTTCCTTTTCATTGCCACACTGGCCCTGCTTGGATTAGGACGCGGAAAGAGAGATGAATTGAACGCAATGGGTGAAGCAAATGACCAACAGGCAACATGATGAATAATGGGTACCGTAGGGAAAATTTTTCAAGGCAGTTCTTTTTTTCCCAACAATGTTAAAACTGGCTTTTCGCCTTGCAATGGGTTGGAGTACGTGGAGGTGGCTTATGGCATGTCCCATTACTTTTACGCGAACAACTCCCCGCATTTTATTGGATAGTTGTGGGGTCGCAAATCCGGGTTAATACATTCGGCACCCACCACCCGACTAATGCGCAAAAAGATTTGGACCCCACATTGGTTTTTTAGTGCGACCTAAACTCGCCTGGCGCGCAAACAAACGAAGTCGTATGAAATATTGGTGGGGGGCCCTGGGGGTCCGGGCCACAAAGGGTGAAGAACGGACCGTCCAAGTATACAAAGTATCCAAGAACTTCCACTTAGTTAGATGGTGAGGCGGATCCATGTTTACGGTATATGGCTGAAGCTACTAGAACATTTTCAAACATACTGCAGCTTTTTACAAGAACCCAATCTGAAGTAGAAAAAAACTGTACAATAATGCTAACGGTACGGGCGAAACTATTGGGTATAACACAGTATATTGCCTCTTCAATTCTCTAACTACATCATATTTTTTGAAATCTAACGCTATCTTACGTTTTTTTTTCTACATATACAAGAAACTGCAGTACCATAAATTCCGAGCACCGCCTTCGTGAACTTTCCCCACCGTTCGTGTTCAAGCGCTTCAGTATACTTTGGGACTCATTATTGACCGTAGTTGACTCCGATAATAGAAGTCTAAATTAATAAAACGCTCTTTCTTGATTTGTTTGATAAATTGTACATATAATTTTAAACCTAATTAGTCCACAATATCATTATACAAGGTCGTAGGTAGAAAATTAAGTCCGCTTTTGAATTCACTTTTTATGGTTTTCTTGATTATTTTCCTAGAAACTCTTTTCAATTTTATGGAGCTTAGCAGTAGAAACGGATGACGTCGAGAGGAACCACATCACGGCGCCTCTAACAAATAGTAGTTTTATCAAGGGAATACTGGGCCCTTTCAATGCGAAATGGTTTGCAGGGGATTTAAAAGCGGTTTGAATGCGGGGGGTTTTGGGAATAAGCTTCCAAAAAAATCAATTTCTTTCACAGGCCATAATGGGTGTTGCGTGGGGGTTTTTTGTTTCATCACACTCTACGGCCAACATTGTTTTAACATTAAGTCCCCCAAGTTGGATAGATTTCCCCTGACTCTAAACGTGGGGCCTCAAATAAACCCTGAAATTAATAAACTTGCCGAAATGGGCAAAATTTTCCAATCACTAATACGGACCATTGTGCTTTTTTTCCAAATTCGTTTTGGTTATGTATTGGTAGGGGGAAATCTCAAACTTCCTAGCAAAATACGGAAAGGCTTTCGGTCCCGCGGTTCCTCTTTTTTTGGCATATACTACATTTTCATCGCCCTTGCCTTGGAAGATCAAGTGCCCTCCCCCGTTCTTCCATGGAAACGCTCCGGTTTAGGAATGGATTGGGGGGTCGGCCAAATTTTCTTGGAAATCACACGAAGATAGCAAGGCTGAGACGTTCCTCGGGCGTTCGTTGATTGAACGCTGGAGAGTTGTTCGGGAGGATCAACCTCACACCCGTTCATCACTAACCACTCGGCGGCCACCTCACTCCATCATCTTTCCTCCCTCCGAGAATATGTTAATATGATCACCAGCGTGCAATCGGCCAACAAACAAGAGCGAAAAATCATTGCTATGAACGTAAGCAAAGATAGATTAGAGCATCATTTGATAAAATCAACCTTGCTCCTTTTCGCATCTTCATAAGTAAGGAAGAATTTTCGAAAAAACACTAAACTCTTCAGTGGTGATCTGCTGAAATCGATAGAAAACTGCATTGTGAAGAATACTTTTCGTACAGGAGTGATATTATGATTACACCAGACTGCAAAATAGCGATTATTTTCAGCAAAAGTTGAATCATTATACAGGATATCATATATATGCACACTGTAAGATTATAAGATATATATATATATATTTGTGAAAACATTTTGGAGAACTTGGGAATTTAGGTAAAAGGGAAATTTACTATCAGATGTTGTCTTAGAGAGGAGCATAACCGCAAGCAGAGAAAATCGCTTTTAATCCAAAAGGCTAAGAACTGCCCAGTGATGACGACCTAGGGATCGTCGGGATGCATTTGTTGTGAGTATATTGGGAACAGTAGGATCGTCAGATAAAAGTTCCTTTGGAGTCTGTTATTCATCTTTGAAGATCACCCAACAAATATCAGTCAAGTTTAAACTTAAGTGATTTAGATATCCGCATCCACGTTATACATCTATGTACCTCAAGGCCTTTAACTGAAAGAAAATTTGCTACCTTGGAATTCGAATTTTTCAAGGACTGTTCGATTCCTGTGATAGGAAAACAAATTCTATGAGTAGTCACTAAGATTACACGGACGAGCTGACAAGATTGATTTCATAGAGTAACAGAGGATTTACATAGAGCGCAAAAATACTCTCAGCATATTCAGGTCGTCCATCAATCATTTCCGATCTCTAAGATATATATTGAGATTTGCCACTTAGTATTTTTGTCTTCCACGTCCGGCCACCTGCCGACAATAGTCAACTAGCACACAACAGTCATAGGAACACACGTGCAGCAGTGATTAGATGCACTTTGTAACACATATAAGATCGAGCAATTGATAGTCGATGTTTCTACCCCTGGACTTAAGAGTCATGAGGCTGTCCGGTCTCCCGAGGTTGTTGAGAGGTACCAGACTTTGCCTGGGAGAATAGTAGCACTGATATGGTGCACCGGAAAGTCTACCAAGCATCGTAAAGGTCAGATCATGAAGTCGATCATTCAAACGAAGAGTGCAAACTAAAGAATGCATGACGCGCATTCTAAAAGACTAAACTGACGCTTTTTCATCTATCTTGCTTTGTGTTTATAAATATATATATATATATATATATATATACTATATATATATATTAAAGCCTTTTCTCTGAAATAAAATTTGAGGGACATGCATTGCCATGTGCTGAGATACAGTTACCCATTAAAATAAGTCGAAAAAAAGAATTTCCAAAGCCTAAGCAAGCTTAGTTACGCCAGGGCCATACACCGCTGTTTCGGAAGGTCTCGCCCTCCTCGTCTGTGGCCCGCGCCGCCCCACATTAGGTCGTGCATTGGTGGCAAGGATGAAGGTGTATGTGATGACGGCGCAAGTGTACAATGGACATTAGTCCATCACCACACTTCCCAGTCGATGGATCTCGGCTGGTAGAACAAAATTGATCCATGGCATAGACTGCCTTCAAAACTTCGCAGTAAAAATTCAGAATAATTCCTCCCACCTTGCTACAATGCAGGGCCTAATGTGGGGTGTGAGTCACTGATGAGGAGGGCGAGACCTCCGAAACACCGGTTGTATGGCCCTTGCGTACCACCTCGCTTAGGCTTTAAACTTCTTTTTTTTTTTTTTGAACATTTTCAGAGTTTATTGCGAGGTTTTGAAAACAGTCGATGTCATGGATCAATTTTGTTCTATTGGCCAAGATCCATGACTGAAAAGTAGTGATGACCCAGTGTCATTGTACACTGCGCTGTCACCACATACGCCTCTCTCTCCTTGCTACAATGCAGGGCTTAATTTGGGGCGTGGGTCACTGACGAGGGAGAGCGTCACCTCCGAAACACCGGTGTATGGCCCTGGCGTACCAACCTCACTTAGGCCTAAAACAACTCTTATTTTGAAATTATTGTGAATGTTTAATGCGAGGTTTTGAAAAACAGTCGATGCCATGGATCATTACCATCTCATTGCCATAAACTGCACAATCACTTCATTTGTCATGAGGGCGTCATTGACGTCGACCATTCGGCTCGAAAACAGTGGTGTTGATGTCAACGAGCATTGGTAGATTTCCATCTCGATCTAGTATAGCAGGAAACTGAAATGCTATTAACTCAAAAAATTGCCTCAAGTGCTTTACTTGAAGAAAACAAAACCGGGACATTAGATAAAGCTGCGTAGGCAGATCGAGTTTAGATTCGATGGTCTGGAAATGAAAGGATTTTCAACAGTTTCATGTTTTTTTGCCTCAAAAATACTTTTATCTGTGCGTCAGCAGCTAGAATGCAAAATCACAGAAATTTTCACTCGCAGTTTTTGGATGGCAGAGTCAACAATCCGAATATGGTGTGAGTGTCAACCACCGATTTTCATTCTCATGTTTCCCATTTCGGAGTTTGCATGATGTTCTGAAAGGTTACAGTAGGTAACTTTAGTGAGACGGTACTGGCTTGTCGGACCCCTTTTTGCCTAGATAGTAATAGCATTGTAGAATGGCGATATTTTGGTTGTGAAATGTTTATATAGCTCACAAAGAATCTTCATGCGCTGAGTAAGGAACCCTCGTTGTCTAGAGCTTTTTTGAATGTTTCCCTACTACAAGAGAACCAAGAGCCTCCTCCAAATTAAGGAAAACAAGACGACGCGGGTTTCTCGTACTCTCGCCAAATTCTAGTGAGTCTCGCTATCATGATGCGATCTTTAGTACTGAATCCTTTTCGAAACCCTACTTATTCGTACAGTCGTCCTTCGTCCAGTGTTCTGCCGATCCTGTTTATGAAGGCTTGAGTGAAGAACTTATGGATTGAACAGCAAGTGATTTTGGTAATAATACCGATGTCGCAGAGGTTTCCCGTTTTAGAGAAAACGCAAGATTGTTATTCTGTAGTATAGGGGACCCTGCATCTAGCAGGTAACATGTAAATGACCGAGTCAATGAGTTGATCAGCTGGTGGCTGGTTCTTCACTTACGAAATTGGCTGACGTTTTTCTTGGAAGAACCGGTGAGACAACAATCCTATCTTTCTTTATTTCATATGGAGTCAAAAAAACGTGCCTGTGAAGAGCTCGGAGCAATGGTCGTTGATGATTTTCTCCATTGCCATTCTGGACGCTGTAATTGTACCATCAAGGCATCGGTGTACACTCATCATGGTTTTGTAATTGGCGAAAGCAATGGGTGTCAGCCTTGAGAATGACCTTTCTCTACATCTACATCTTCGGCAATAATTGTTGCTGCTCTCTCCTCACCATCTTCTTTCATCGCTTTCTTTAGCGTTTTTTTCAAGTCTAGACGTAATTTAAAGATTGCCAGTGGTTCGTACGAATCCGAGCTGACTTATCGGTTCGGTTGCTTCTGGAGGCAAACGTCTCTTGGTGATTTCTCAAACTCTCAGGCTACGTAGCTGTAACGTGGCATTATTGCATAGATAGGCCAGTTTTTTTATATATACTAAAAAACGAATTTTTCTCGAGAGCCGTCATATAATTTAATGAGTCTATGGCCGTTTTAGGAATTTGGATTTTGAACCTAAGGGCCTTCTTCCTTTTTCGGAAAATGGAATGTTGAATGAAAGAAGCGACGATTAGATGATATGAGGATTCTGAAGCAACGGCGTCATCAGTTAAGTAAAACCCTCATCTCAGTTTAATGTGGTTTATTTTGTCATGCTACACTCCTTTGGAATACACGCATATCCACTATGGAGAGTTGCCTAAACTGTGAACTATCATGAAATGAGTGTAGTCGTTATGATAAACTCGGACAGCTCTTCACCTTTCGTTCTTTCTAATCCTTGGACTCTAATGTGATGTTTTTTCAAAAGCCTCTTCTGGATCCAGTCTTAGCATCGATATGAGGTGTGCTATTCTTTACACAAACTTCAACACCATATAGGATATTTCGACCTCGTCTCCGTCATACGTTGATGTCGTTGAGGTCAGCGACAAAACCAGGTAGAATTGTTAACAGCAGGAGAAATCAGTATAACAACAACAGATCTAAGGAAAATTTTGAAGTTAGACCACTATATTTGTAGTGATAAATGGTAGTGCTCTAATTGGTCACTGAGTTTGGGAGGAAATAAGATTTCTAAACACTGCGGGCAAAAAAAAAAGAAAACAATGACTTAAGATCAGGAGATTAATAATGAAAGAAAACAAACTTGGCTTCGTTCAATGGTAGTGAATAGACGATAGGTAAATTTCCACGCGGTGATTCTTGTTCAATAAGACGATCAATCTGTTCGTGCAGTCTAAGCGGTGTTATTGTGGTAGGTTCCTGGAAATTCAATTTTAATATAAATACATGTAAAATTCCAATGTGCTAACGCCCTATCAGAGTCGCTCATTAGACTGCTTATGTTTGAATTTTCTTTCAATACACGCTAACGTCGATCGTCCATCGTTATGCGTTGGTCCGATTTCTTCACGGAAACTACAGAAGAATGATATGATGCCCAGCGAATCCCTAGAGCGAGGAGGACCCACCGGGCTACTCTTGCACGCGATAGGGAAAAATGGCAGTGTTGCCGGTACCCCGCTCGAGTCACTCGACGATCAACGGGACGACAGGTGATACAGGTCATACAGGCTAACTTTCCCAATCACATTAACAGAAAACTCATTTCACTGAACGAAAAGTTATTATTAGTATAGACGTATACATATATAGCACCGTTGTTGAGGAAATGGTGCATGTTGAAGGTTTTTTCCTCACTCAACTACGCTTTATAAATTTTTAATAACTATTCAATTCTTGAATGAATGAAACAATAGTCATTATAATTATATACCCATTGATGTAGAGTGATGTGCAGAATTTTCGCGTCAAGCGGGACTAGAACCCGCACCTCACTCTTTCCGGGAATGCGTGCCTCTATCCGATACACTACTGACACCCATTTTGCACATCGCTCTTTCTACGTTACAGCGCATCTATCTGTCAGCCGTCAGCCGTCAACGGCCTTATTCATTATCATTACAATTGTATCAACGGAGTCATCAATAATTGTCTTATTTGTATTTGATAGAAGTCACCTTCGTTTGTATGGCCGGAAATCCTTCATTATTTCTCCGCGCGGTCTGAATCGCCAAGTTGTGGCAGATGTTTTCCTTGCCCACGTTCTCGATTGTCCTGCTCGATGATTTGTTCATCAACAAGTTCATGTCGTGCACCGGGGAGTCGTACGTGATGAGTCGTCTACTTGAAACCGTGAGGACGATCGTGGCAAAGAGTCATACGCATGCTGATAACATATCAATGTGAGAGTGAGTAGGCGAGACAAGTGATTTTGCTCAAAAAAAGGTTTGGAGTTTACCGAGGGCTCTTACAAATTACGGACACCGTCAAAGACGGATTGAGTTCCAGAAAATCTTCTACTTATCATCCTTTTGCATACTTATGTGATTTCTTTTACACTCAGACATCCCAAGTTTTTCAGTTCTTTTTATTCATTTCCTTCATTCCAATGGTTGATACTTATAACAATCCCATCCCCTTCCCGGATACTTGTAATAGATCGTCCACGTCTTCATTTGAAATGCAGTGGTTGGTGGTGGTGATAAGAAAGATTGTGGTATAAAGTTCAATGAATTCCCATATTGATTTACCCTTTTGAGAAAACTGTAGCTGGGAGTTATAAGGGAATAGGTGGGAATGTGGCGTTGTAGAGGTATCATGCCTAGTTGTCCACTGACCACCTATTCTTCTTTGCTTCGGAACTCTGCAATACTTACCGCATCATCTAGAATAAAATTGAATTGAATAGTAATTTTAGGGGCGCTTTCCGTGAATATACTATCGTCTCTACGAAATAGATGAAGTAGATTCTTGAAGCACACGCTCTCTTCAGGATTTGGTCGCGGGCCACCGATAAGGGAAACTGAAATTAGAAAGGGTCTTTGCCTGAAGTCTTGATCAAATTACCTTTTACAAACATTTTGGTAATCAGCCTGAGTCAAGAAGGACAAAATGTAAACTCCATGCATATGCACTATTCTACGAATAAATGACTATTTACTGGAATACGACTATGTTACTGTCTTAACACTAAATTGACTTTTACTTTTACTCGGCGTCGATTCCCTTACAGAGCATCTTAGAGGATCGGTTAGAGGGTGTTACTGATGAGTCAATAGGACGAAATATGCGCCTGTGTAGGATTAGACCTAAAGACTCAAAGCCTGTCATACTCTTATCACACTAAATTGAGAAAAAATCAGCGACATTAACCGCTTTAAAGCTCTCTTCCATTTGAAATAACGAATCAGCAAATTGGTGGCACAATAACGATTAGTAACAAAATCAGATGAGGCCGAGAAAACTTTCACAATAAAGAGCTGACAGAGTTTCAACAACCATATACCTGATGCCTGTAGGTGTCCATTGGCATTCAACTGCGTTTGGTCCGCAAACGCTTGCCAGACACCCCAGCAGATAAATAAACTTTGGCTGTGCAGAATCCCTTTCTAAATCAAAAAATATGAAAAATAAGCTTAAATGTAGCACATATGCAGACACATTGAACTGACCGCTCAAATGTGCCTTTTTCGTTAAGGCGTTCAATATCATTCTAATTCTATTGCATTGCTCAACAGGAAATGTCTATCAGACGTTTACGAGCACACTCCAATGGATAGTATTTTATTTGCTAGTACTTTTTGTAAGATAAAGGGCAATGGATAAAGCATTCAGCGTTAATCGTTCACTTAGGGACGTTACATGTGCTCTAACCCAGATTGCATTCATTTTCCCTATTATATTAGGCTAACTGATTTCTTCATCCGAATGCGTATTTGGAAGCCTTCTTCGACATAAGTGGTATTAAAACTAAATGTAATTTTTACTATTTTGCTATTTTAAATGCACTTTCATCTCTTACTTTGTGTATATTTTTATAGTTCTCTAATCGCAAACTCGAGTGTAATGACTATTGCCACGTTTTAGACACAGTTACCTTACGAATAACTCATTATGTCATTAACAGGTAATTCTAACTCGGAGAAAATTACGGTGGGAGCGTATCTACGCTGAAGTATTCTGTAGCTAGCAATGGCGTGCGAACTGGAGCCATTCTCAGTTATACTGAACCCTGTAAAGGAAAGAAAAAAGCTCAGTGGATGAAATCCGTGCGATATAGATGAAACGATGAAACTACGGCTCTAAAAAAAACTGCAGCCTTGAGGCATGCGCCATGCATTAGACTTCATCAAGCATCGTTAGAAGTGGTTCAATACATGTTGCCCTATATAATAACTATCGGTGGCCTATTGATGTATCAGGTCACTATTGCTTTCCTACCAGACAACTCTGTTACCAGTTCGCTGAACTCGGATAGTTGGAGGGACATAGTGAGCCGTGGGTGCGGAATTGAAACCGCTGACCGCGTGTGGTGCGCCGCAGGGCACCTCTAATCATTGCGCTACGCGCGATTCAACCCAAAGACTGGATGCTAACAGAAATCCACGAGAAACGCTTACTCTGGCTGGGTTAATAATCCATTGAGATGATCACTACACGGTGTCTAATGGTCAAGGATATCAAGTATGACTGCCTAATCCTAGCTAAAGCTTTGACAAGAGAAAGGAATTATGACGAAATCAAGCAGTACACCAGACTATTTAAAGAAGAGGGCTATATACTAATCATGAGCGATCCTTGTGTAAAATTATTGTCTTGTGGCAACCCTGAAAAGTATGAGATTTTGTACCACTTTTTTCAATTATTATCATCAACAAAATACCAGATGCTCAAAAAAAAAAAAGAGCCAACATGCTACGTAGAAAACAATGATCAATACAGAGGTAATAGAGGAAAGCCTTTCGAAAACTTTCTTGGATTTAGGGAATTAAGCGGTTATACAGATTGACTATCTAAACGTGGATTACTTTGAAAAAAACTGTTCTGATTCTGATGCCTTTTTTCTCAATCAATAAAGTTCAGTTTCAGAAAGTTTTAGCCCTTCAGAAATCCTGTTGATTATCGAGTAATATGAACTGAACTGCCGATATTGACTCTGATTTTCTTCCTGTCCTCACTTATATTGACCTTGACTGTGCATCTACTTCAAAAACATTTTGAAAAAAATCACATCGCTTGAAACGAATGCCGAGCAAATAATCCAGAGCGAACACGATCACCAGACGATCATCTTTCGCCATTTTAGGCAGCGATACACGTGTGTCTCACAAATAATGTATTCATTTCCGTTCTGAAATTGAATCATTTAGCTAAACTACGTTGATTAGTCATCTATCCAAATACACCTTATACATTTTACCTTATATCACCGCTGCTTCTGCTCAACGGTCGACCTTTACGACGGTAGTGAATGAGTGCCAAGGAAACTGGTCATCTGCCGACGATAGATGCACCACAATTGGCTCGAACAAGAAGGTGAAGCCGTTATGTACTCCGATCTTCATTTTTGAATAATATTACTTTTATGTAAAATTAAATCAATGCTACAATAGAATAAGTACAGTTTAGTCAAAAAATGAGAAAATAATACAGGTGTGCAACATAATTTCCACTTGACAAGCCAGAGACATCAAGCATTTTCAGTTCTTTTTTGTTTCCTTCTTGAAACGTCGTAAAATACTGGTCGAGCACGTGTGATCGTAATCTCGATGACAGCCAGGCTGTGGTGTTCTATAGGGCATTGTTTATGACTGCCGGAGAGAGAAGGTTGGAGATGTGGCGCTCGGGCTCCACAGGCGCCGCAACGTGCACCACAACCACTCGGCCATGGCGGCCTCGTGTATTATTTATTATATATATAGTACATATATTATATATAAACTATATGCAATCATAAAATAATGTGCTCCCATGAAACTCAGTTTTCAATAAATGCCAATTTGCTGGGTATTTAATGAACACGAACGAATCACCCTCAACCGTCGCTCTAAGACTTTCATAGGTTCGCCTTTCGTTGACGGAGGCGTGGTTCTCACGATAGAGACGATCAGTATTATCTAATAACAGGCAACTGAGTCGAATCGAAATGAATGACATTGCGACAACAACACCGACATCAGTGTCTACTACTTTATTGCTGATGTGAAATAAGGGTGTGAACCTCATTGGCCTTCCATCACGACAGTGTAATCTTAATTTGAAATTGAACAGCGCTCATATTTTTACAAACCTGGGGCTAAAATTGGCTTCAAAAGATTTTTATTGGGTGCTGTAAAGATGAAAGAAGTCACGTTTCACACCCAAAATACGTATCACGTCTCCTAAACTTCATAGCGGTTTTTTCATGGCCTTATAGCGCAATATAAGGCAAACACAAAAGCTAGCATCCATAGAACGATTGAACAAAGTATAGTTTACAATCATTACAGAAAAAATCTGAAATCTTCTGTGAGATTGGGGAAGAATTCTAAGTAGTTAACAAAAAACTGTGCCCTTTCGAGATGGTATTGAAGTTGCTGAGCGCAGCGCGATTCGCGAAACGCGAGATTTCACTTAATCATTTACAAAATATCTGCGTTTGGATAAAGTTTCGAAGTTTTCGACATTCTGATGCAGTTCGACCTTTTCTACACGGTCATATGCTTTTGGTGCGTATATCCCTGGGCGTGTAATTAATCTTCGTTGTACGAAGACCTTTTCAAAAGCCAAACATCATTTCGAAATCACCGTTGTTCAAGTTATTGAATGAGTGCTGAAGCTCGCCGACTAAAAAGCTATCCACAAACATTAGTTGAGCAAAAAGTGAGCATCGGAGGTGAAACGTAATCTTTCTTGAAGCTACAGCGCGTTTGTGCAATCTTTTCGAAAACAAAACGCAGTATTGAAGTCGCCGAAATTCAAGCTATTGAATGATAACGTCTCCACGGACCTCCCTCTTTGAGGGATCCCGCCCGGTTAGTCGCGAGTGCACGTGGCGCGTCCCCAGGTGGTCTATAGGGGAATAAACGAGAACCAAAAGCGACCATGTGCTTCCCAGAGACGCAGGGGATTCAGTGGATGAGCTCCCTGCTTCTGCAGCGCCGACTTGACAAAAACTCTATTTCTACGAGTCAAATCGGACAAAATCCTGCAATTAAGAGGCTGGAAGGCACATGGAAGGCGGTTAGGAGTCGCCTCCAACAAATATGCTCCTCCCGCTCCTCCGAGAGAGACTGGCAAGCTACTCGTGAGTACCCAGCCCCCACGTATAGAGCCTGGCAAGCTATACGTTGGGTATCAAAATGCCAAAAAAAGTAACAAATACGGGCCTCATTCCCCTGACCCCAAAAGAGCCCCTGGTACGGCAGCGCCAGGTAGGACGAGTACGAAGAGGCTGCTAAAATCTCAGAGCCGAACTAAGCTGCCAAGATCGAAACGGATTAAAATGACGATCTGTACCTACAACGCAAGAACTCTTGCTCACGAATCCGCTGTAGAAGATCTATTGATTCAAGCAAGAAGAATACGGTACAACGTCATTGGCCTGGCTGAGACGAGAAGGCGCCATCCTTTTCACGCTGTTTATGACATCGGTGAAGAATTGTTCCTTGGAACATGCGATCGCAGAGGTGTCGGCGGCGTTGGCGTCCTCGTCAAATCGAATTTGACCGTGAGCATTGATTTGTTTGAACAACTAACAAACCGTATCGGACGATTACGGTTGAAATGACGTGGTTCTATGCCGGCTTTAACGATATTCGTTGCTTACGCACCAACATCAAGCTATGACGAAGACGAAGTCGAAGCGTTCTATTTGGACCTCGGAAAATTCTTCAGAGAAGATCGTACAATCCTCAAGGTCATTGTCGGAGATTTTAACGCAAAAACTGGACCTAATGGAACGTCTGAAGAACGTCACATAGGGACCCACGGACTAGAATGGAATGAACAGGGTGAGAGTCTGTCTGAGTTTATCACGACGACTCAAACCATCCATGGTATTTCGCAACTCCAAAAGCCTCTTTCTCAGCGATGGACGTGGGAGTCTCCCAATGGAGAGTACCATAACGAATTAGACCACATCCTAGTAAACCGAAGGTTTTGCATGACCGAAGTCGCTGTTGTTCCTAAGTTCTACACGGGATCAGACCATCGCCTCCTTCGAGCAACGTTCCGTTTTTCGAGGAGAGGAGAGAAAGCCGCAAATTTCAAACAATGAAGTCCCAGAACTACCATAAACTGGGATGTATTCAAATCATTGGTCGGCTCTTGGGAAGATCGTCGTCGACAACATCGATGAAGAATACGATCGACTCGTTGCGTTGAATATCTTACGTTAGCACAATGAAAGCCGAGAGTCCTAAGGTCACGAAGAGACGCTTGTGTCCGCAGACACTCGAGCTGATACGTCAACGTGGAATCGCACAAACTACAGGCAACCAAAGCCTTACGTCCGAACTTGCGAATCGCTGCAGAGAAGCGATAAAAGAAGACCTCAAAGAGAGAAGAGCAGCAGTTATGGCAGAAACTGCAGAAGTGGGAAGAGCATTCGCAAAGCCAAGCGAGACTTCGCCAACTTTAAGACCAAGGAGATTGGACTTCGATGCCCTGACGGGACACTTACAGCTTTCGTAAAGGCTATGGAGAAAATCATTCACCAATACTACTCGGATCTCTTCGCTAGCCATGTCCTCTCACCGTCTTATAAATTGAAAGATGACGAATATGTCGCTCCACCGGTCCTCGCTTCGGAAATCCGACATACTATATCGTCGGTGAAGAACAGAACAACACCCGGTCCAGACAGGATTAGACCAGAGCACCTGAAGAACCTGCCGCCAGTTCTCATCAACACCCTGGCTCGGCTCTTCACTCGCTACCTGTCAGAATGCAAGGTCCCTATTCAATGGAAAACCAGCAAGACCGTGTTGTTGTTCAAAAAGGGAGACCTTCACGACATAGGCAATTATCGTCCAATGTGCTTGCTGTCCGTTGTCTATAAACTCTTTATTGGAGTCATTCTAAACAGGATTGACGGAACACTGGACAAAGGACAGCCATGCGAACAAGCAGGGTTTCGAAAAAGATTTGGTACCATAGACCACATCCACACGATCACAAGATTCATTGAAGTTTCGTGAGAGTACGAACAACCACTCTGTCTCACTTTTATCGATCTGAAAAAAGCCTTTGATTCAGTGGAAACAGAAGCGGTCATGGAGACTCTGGGTAAGCAGGGCGCCCTACTCGGTACATAATGATCCTTCGTGAGCTTATAAATATTTCACGACCAAAATATATCCATTCTACAACAATATCACTATTGACGTAAGAAGAGGGGTTCGACAAGGCGATACAATCTCGCCAAAACTATTCACTGCCTCCCTACAAAACGCCATGCGAACATTAGAATGGGACGATATGGGAGTGAAAATTGACGGTCAACAATTAAACCATCTTCGCTTTGCTGACGATATCGTTCTCATAACACCAAACATCAACCAAGCGGAACGAATGTTGACCGATTTCGATAACGCCTGTGCAAAGATTGGTCTTCAACTAAATTAACGAAAACAATGTTCATGAGGAACAGATGGATATCGAATGCCCCATTCACGCTCAACAGAACGATAATCTGCGAATGCTCCAGTTACGTCTATCTAGGTCGTTAAATCTACATGATGAACGACCTAGCTCCAGAGTTGAGCAGGAGGAAACGAGCGGCTTGGGGAACGTTTAAGAGCATCGAAGATGTAGCGAAGAGGATAAAGAACATCCGACTCCGTGCCCACTTTTCGACTCAACAATTATCCCTGCCTTAACGTATGCAGCAGAAACGTGGTCGCTACGTAAGCAGGATGAAAGATCACTTGGAGTTATCGAACGCGCAGTAGAAAGGTCGATGCTAGGAGTATTCCGTATTTCGCAAATGAGAGAAAGGATCCGAAGTTCCGACCTACGTCAACGATCGAAAATCAGAGACGCCGTCCTACACGCCAGGATATCAAAAATAAGGTGGGTCGGACAGGTGATGCGTTTTAACGACAACCGATGGACGAGAGCCGTTACCGACTGGATTCCTCGGAGATCAAGCGCACTAAAGGAAGACCATTGACCCGCTGGTCCAATTTCTTCACGAAAGCGATAGAAGAAAGATATGATGCTCAGCGAATCTCTAGATCGAGGAGGGCCCACTGGGCTACTCTCGCACGCGATAGGAAAAAATGGAAGAGTTGCTGGTACCGGCTCGAGTCACTCGACGATCAACGGGACGACAGCTGATACGAGTGATACAGGTGAATGATAACGTAAAGTGTAGGGGAAAGCGAAAAAGACCTCGTCTCGAACAGGCTAACTTCAAGGGATAAAATGTTAAATGACATGTTTAAATATTTAACTCTAGGAGGATGCTGAACCCGTAGTACACCCATTTCCGGAGACTTTGCTATCACTGCCAACAAAGCGGTGTCCTTTGTGGAGTTGTGGTAGCATTATTCTCGGTATGAGTGAATAAAGGTTCAATCCTTATTTGTGGGTATAAGCGTCTTGCATGTCAATATGCACTTAACGCTAGCAGTGTATACCTCATAAAACATCCTAACACTGCTGAAAACACCAAAACAAAGAGTTCTCAGAAATTACGTATGTAAAGGAAAGATATTGTGCAAAACTACCAGGCGTTCACGTATGTGCATAAAAGCTGATCCCGCCTAAACCGAAGAGTCCTAATGTTCATCACCTTTCTCTCGTTATACAACTGAATTATACTCAGTGTTTCCTATATGAAACTTTGACAACAGTGAGGGAAAAAATATTACAGATTCACTTGTTAATAAACAAATCTCTTAGTATGGCATACCTAGAAAATAGATTAATCAACCTTTAGGTTTTTTTTACAACAGGAAGAAGATAATGAAGAACATACATCGTCCAGAATCAGTTTTTCAATCCGCTCAGCGTGTGGTCCATACGAGAGTGCAATGCCATCCAACGATGATGGCACATGCGGCATCTCAATCGGCGTAGCCAGTTGCGGTCCTGAGTGGAAAGTGCTAAGCTTTTATCGGACCAAAGTTTACTATGTATTTCGCCATATTTAATTCATTTACATTAAACGACAGCACAAATACATGATAATCGCTAAAACCGTTACGCCTTACTCAGTAGCTCTTTGCACAATCACAGCTTAATGTAAGTTAATCTTCCTGACAGTTCCGTGCCACTTGCATGTTCTAACAATGCACGCGAGTTGAGTATGAATGGAAAAGCTAGTATCGTTCAGATTTAACGATAATGTCATGTGATCGACTTGATTGAAAAGATAAAGATAGTGAAGAGGCGCAGTTACATCAGCAATCTCATAAATTTTCAGCTTTTGATTAGGCACAAACCTGAATCATTCAAAAGTAGGCCCGGAATGTCATAGCGATTCCCAACAATGCAGAAATCCGGAAAATAGTCGATGGCAGCGAGCAATCGTGGATGTGAGTACAGTGAACATTCAAGAGAACCAGAAGCAGTGAATTGAAGATTAGATTGAGCATTGAACGTCAATACTTTTGGCGATCCCGGATAAAGCTTGATCCTAAATTCAAAAAATGGTTAAGCCTGCAGTTAGTGAGTTACGATCACACGTTTTCTATACATTAGGTTATACTGTAAGGTAACAAAGATTTTAGAAAACCTAATATGGAGAAAATGTGACTACTTCTCTATTCACCCCAACTCAAATGCTTACGTGCATGTCTTTTGCAGCTGGCATTACTAACCGAAACAAGAAAGTAGACTGGTAATCGCTACTACGAGAAGAACTGATACCCAGAATCTAGTATTCCGATCATCTCAACTAATGAATTGATCGGTTTGCTATGTGCCGCTAGCTGCAACCGTTCAGGATTGGGCTATTTCCACCGATCGCTGAGTGTATGGACGTTTCAGTTTTCGATGAACAATGATAGTTCGTTGGATCCACTACACTCATAGGCTCATTTGAACTGACTATTTAAGATGTTACATTGAATGATTAGATTTGCAGAACCCACTCACCATAACCACTGGTCACTATAACTTTCTTTATCCCTGAACATGGCATTGACTCATCAGAACTGACTAGTTGAGATGTTGCAGTGAATGATTAGATTTGCAACACACTAATCATTATAACCTTTTTTTAGCAGCGAAACACGTCTCTGATACCTCGTTTCAATCTCGTCTATGTTTACAGAGTCGTAGTCAGCTGTACATATAATTCACTTCAGCTTACATTTCAGACTATCGAAAAAGCGGGCCTTAACGGTTCGGC
>JAHQIW010004407.1:0-50848 GCA_019055375.1 Parelaphostrongylus tenuis | reverse complement strand
CTCCCCCACGAAAGACAGACGAGCACTACGCCCGACCCCCACGCCTGCCTCTGACACGGCCGTTGTCGCTCCGCGACACCCCTCCGCTCTTCTCCTCGTCGGGCTACACACGAAGAAAACGGAAAGAAGGAACAAGATAGAAGGGACACTAATACACAATCATCGAGTGAGTACACCAGCGACGTCTCGTAGGAGAGAGGACGGAAAAGGCCGAAGCAATAACTAAATATGTGAGTCGAAAGCATAATAGAAAGACAAAGAGAACAGTCAGCAACTACAGATCTGCATAGACTGAGGGTACAAAAAAACGAGTCACCACGACTGATGCGTTTGTGTGTGTTTTTTTTCCCCCCCTAGCCCCCCCCCTTGAACTTTACCAGAGAAGTTTAGTATTAGCTTTCTGATCTTGAAAGGAAGACTGGTTTGGTGAGCCTTGAGCGAGATCGAATTGGCAAGGAACTCGTTATGATCGGCATCAATATAACAGCGTTATCCTTCCCTGAACCATATATTCATCTAATAGTTATAGAATAACACTTAAGTTCCAAATAGACAACAGTGTTCGATCGTCATCTAGAAGTCCTTTATATGAGGTAATTTGATAGCTCCTTTCCTAGCTCACAATCTTTTTTCCTTCTTTTCATTTCAAAAACCTAACAATCAAAAGATAATTACAAGAAACCCGCTGAGCCCCACTTTTTCGGGTTCCGCTGAAACTATAGCATGGAACCGACAGACGTAGAAATCGCGCTTCAATCGCACTCTCTCTTTGAGCGGTATGCTACGTAATAAATACACAAATTACAACGAAAAACACGTACAAAAAATGAGCCAGAAAAAGAGTAAGTTGATCCAAGTTTACGCGGGCTGATCTGATACGTTTCTTCCAACGTCTAAGTGGAAATCAGCACAAGTTGGATTTCATGATGTTAAAGGATTAGGAGATAAAAGTGGAACATAATACCTAATATAAATAATTGAATCACTTTTGGATAAAATCCAAAAAACTGAACGCCTTATACAAACTTCATGGTGAGTAAACTACCTGTACGCCTTGGAAAATTCGTAGATACAGTATCCATGGCGCTCGTCCATCGCTCATTTCAACACCAAACAGTGAGGAATCCAATGTAACTCGTTTCGTCTTCTGTAGAAGAGCATTTCGATCCAGATATCAATCAGAACATAAAAAATTCGCAGTTTCTTATAGACAAATGAACGTAAACTTAGAAGTTGCAAAATATGTCCTATTAATCATGAGACACTTTTCCTGAGGAAACTTATGATGCTTGAAGTCTAGTCAGTCATCCATAAGAGCTTTCTCTTGTTCATAGAAATAGTAAATTCCTATAAATGAAACTCATATGCCCCAATATTTCCCTACCAGTTGCTGTGCGTACTCCACAGCGTAACGACCAGATGTCTTGCGAGCATTTCGTCCACTCCATACATACACTTCCGAACCGAAGTCAAAAATCAGGGTCTGCAAGATCAGCGCAATTTTAATATAAAAAGCGATAAAGAGAAATTCATAAATTCAAGCAAATCTACTATTACATAAAACAAGCAAAGTCTGTATCTACCGACATTGAGATTATCTTTGAGTCAATTTTGAAAAGAAAATGAATAAGGGAATTATTTATTTACGTAAATCGTTATCACATCTACTATGCGGATCTACCACTGCTTGTATTAGACACGTTAACTCACATTCATGATCACGAACGCCTTCGAACAATTCTGGTGTCGTTTTAGCTGAGTTGCTGCTTACGGACTTTCTTTTTTCATGAATGCCATAGAACACTGATCAAAGCGCTTTATCTTACAATCTTAACACCGCGACTAAGAAGTTTCCACGAGGGTTGAGAGGTGTTAGAGAGCGGGTCGAGCACCACCTTGCTTTCTGTAGACTGCATCACTAACCACTCAGCTATCTCCTCTGCTCCTCCTCCCAAGTGACCATAAGAAAGATTAATGGCTATCTTTTTCTCTAATCAAAACTTGCACAAGGTTGGCATGTTTCATTCTAAATTTTATGGCTAATAAATTGGCGACCCCACCTTTGTCAGAGCGTAGACGTAACTATATCATATCTAATTATTCGCCTAATACTTCGTATGCATCAACAATTCAGTAGAAATTAATCCGACGCTTATTTAAAAAAAAAACTCCACCTTCTTAATACTTATAAGAAAAGGTCACCGATCTTACGTGACACAGTGAGAAATGAACCATACTAGAAAGCATACCATACTAGAGGAATAGAAAATTAGTTCAGACTTCATCTCAGCAAGCGGACTATCAAAATGTGTTTGAAACAGTAGTTTGGAAAATCTGTAAAAATCATCGAAATTCCACCCGGTAACTTACTTCGGAAAATGGCTCGGAATCGCTTGTGCGACCGTCTATGTAACACAGACAATTACATAGTATGCGCTAATGGTAGAGATGAAGATTGCATGAGTTCGGGTACAATATACCAGATCTTTTGCACGACATGTGGTGAATACCTTCGGATCTTCATTCAAGAACACCTAGACGGGAGACAAATGGCCAAAGAAGTAAGCTTTTGTGGGAGCACAGGGTCAAAAATACAACGATGTGGACATTGATGGTGGTAGTAAGAATCCTGGGGCAGGAATCAAAAAACATCAGCTCGGAAGAACCCTTGAGGGTTTTTGGAAAACCGCAAAAGCCCAAAAATGAGTAGAAGTGGAGAGTGCTTGAACATAACAAATGAGATGCGCCTTACCCAGATTCAATTTCTAGTCTGAGTATGATTAAAATCTCACAGTGTGTCACGTATTGAGAGGAAGGGGCTTTTTTTAAAATAACTAGACTGTCGAAATATTTGTAATGGATTCTTGATGTATACAAACTATTAACCGAATCATCAGATTAGGCATGATATATTACGTCTAGACTCTGACGAAGGCGGGGTCGCCGAAACGTTAGCCATCAAATTTCGAGAAAGAAAACATACTAACCTCGTACAAGTTTTAATCAAAGAAAAGGGCTGTTCGTAAGAAATTTGAGGTTTTTCTGATTATACAGGGACAAATGATAAACCGATTTCATGCGCTGGAGAACAAGTTTTCACAAGAGTGTTAGTAACCATTGCAAAGTTTAGATTTCTCGCTATCCCCATGCGGCGAGTTTCAAACACCCTTTTATAACGCTGTAAAATCCGGAACAAAAATTATGTTCCACAAAACACGTGCTTTTTTCTTATCTCACATATAATTCACTAAACAAAAATCCTTCCTTACAGCGCTAGTACTCATTTCGATAGCACAATTTCCGAGAATTCAAAAATATATTTGCTTTTTAGAAAAATTCCTTTGATAGCGCTGTAGGTGAAAAAAAAGAATTGCGCTCCACACCTCGCCGACAGAGCTTTTTCTTTGGACCATTAGTAAGCATTCGACAGCGTAATGTTTGATGAATCCAACGGTGCTTTTATTTTCCAAAAGACTGTTCCTATGCAGTGCAGTAGAAAAAAATAAGATTGAATTCGCATGGGCGAGCATGTGGTCTTTGGCCAAATCACGGGCAGCATGGTCAAGCGGCAAGGTGGGCTGACGCGACGATCCATGAATTTATGACTCCATTACAGAAAGACTTCAAAAACTTTTATTGTGCCATGATTACGGATAAATAAATCATCATTAAGATCAATTTGATGAAATTCAGGAGGCCAGGACGTCCTAAGTGCTTGCAACAGTGACTCGAAGACATGCAGATACCACGAGATTTTCTCTACATGTTCACATGCTCGGGAACCAATAGATCATCGCGCCGGCCGAGCTTGCTGCCTCAGCCAGCGGCCCGCGATCAAGCCGAAAACCGTGCTCGCGTGTGTGATCAATCCTATTTTCCCTGCTGCGTTGCAGAAAAAACGGTATCCTATCTTCCCTGTTGCGTTGCGGAAAAACGGTCTTTTCAGCATATAAGCATGATGTTAGAATCAGGAAACATTACGCTATCGATGGTTACTAATAGTCCAAAGAAAGGCTCCGTCCGGCGAGATATATGCACGTCGGCAATGCAAGAAATCTCCCATCGCAGTGTCAAAAAAAAAGACTTTTCGAAAAACGGTGACGTGGGGACTGTAGCGTCAAGTCTCAGCTTTCGAATTGTAACTAACACTGCTATGGAAAGTTCCTCTCCAGCATATGAGGTCGGTTTTTCATTTGTCTACTCATAATCAGAAAGAACCAAATTTCGCATTTCTTCACTCATGCCGAGGTTTAGAGTGAGTAGGACTTTTGAGTTATTAATCCCAATATCATGTCCACAACAGTTTCATTATCCTACGCATATTAAGCTGATTTTATTCAACATACCTCCTTAGGCTGGAGGAAGGCAAAACGTGGATGCTCGCCCTTGACCACAGATTGCAGTTTATAGTCGTCGGTGACCCGAAGCACAAGATTTGTCTTCGCAATCACGTTCTCGAAGGGCTCGATCGTGTTTCGCATCACCGTAAAGTCTGGCTCACCGCCACCCAACAAGGAAAGGAAATCTTCAGGACAGTCTGGAAGAGAACATAGTCAGTGTTACGGCAACTTGTTCTCGTGTTTAACTTGAGAGAACTTAAATGTGAAAGAGCCAAGAGAAGCATTTAAAGCGCCCTTCAAATGTCAATGAAGTCATCGTAACTCAGTCAAATGATAACAATGGAGTTTTCGAAAGAAATCAACAATATAAATCAAGTGAAAAAGATTAGGCGTTCGGTGTTTAGCATTCCTTGTGACTTCCCAAGACAAGCGATGCGTTTGACTTTGCTAACAAACACATATATGATACAATGCGTATTCGACCTCAAGGACTTACGCAGCACAGTACTGTAGTGATAACAATGCTGTCTGATACCCTCAAATCCTAGATCCAACTAGTCAAAGGCCAACCAGGCCTCCTATTCCTGCTGATTAAGGCAATAAGGCCGGCTTATTCTGAGAATACTTATGATTTATAATACGTAAAAACGCCTTTGCGCTTCCAGTCCAGGATAGACCTTAATATAGAGAAAATCAAAATCGACTCGACCACTATTTAACGATGTTCATGAAAACCAAAAATCAACAAGCGGTAGCCGCATCCACGCAGGAATTCGGAGATTTTCTGAATGATGAATGAAATTGAAGGAATCAAGGAAGGGAAGAAGTGTTGGAATCCTCATCATACATTCAAAGACGAGTGATCTTGAATAAAAGACTTAAAATGGTATATCCGAATAGCGAATTGAATTTTATCCTTTTGAAAAAGCCCCGTGTTAATTAACAAAGATTTCTGATAAGATGCAAACTTCGGCCACGCGATTGATCAACGATAGAGTTATTGCTACCAAGTTGAATAGGCCTAGTTTGACTGAAGAATGATGCTATGAAATCAGAAAGTAGCGAAGATGCATGGTAAGCAGTTGGTATTTCCTCTCGTTCGCTTACGATCCATACCGAAGTTTCATTATCTCCGTGAGTTGACATCAACTAAGACATCTTCCGTCATGCTATCATACAAACAATCCACAAAAAACTATTCAATTTCGTCGATCAAAACTGATTATTTGCACTATCGTAGTAACACTTTATAAAATTATCATTACGAACCGACTTTCGTTCAAACTCCATCAAGGTTATTACTGAATATTCATTCGGTTAACGTTTCGACTTCTTCATCTTCTTCAAAGCAATCCGAGTCGATGCTCTGTGCTTATTCGTCCTCATAAAATAATGCTCTTCGGCGTTGCACTGACTCGAATGTTCTTCAATGGAGCAGCGCTCGAATGAGTCGCTTCACTCAGCGAAGTCCTTATATACGGGACGGTTGTCGACGATATAGACTACTCGTGAATAATAAATTGGTTGCCAACGCACAATCAAGAGAAATATATGGAATTTCAGTAATAATTTACCACGAAAATGTTACCTGATACGTTTTCTGCTCTAACAGCAGAACAAAACAGATCCGATTTCGTTGTGATTTGTATACATATTTGAGTAGCCTAAAAATTCAATGACTAGGAGCCACATGTTCCTTTTCTGAGAAAGAACTTTTTCAAACATTGGCATTAACGAATGAGATCCCGGATAGTCAATGAGGTTACAAAGAGTTCTTAAAATATTCGTTGTATTTGTAAAAGTCATGAACTCAAAACGGCCAATGATCAATCTTCCCTCCATCTTTCAAACAAATACAACGCAGTTCGAAATAGATCTAACCAAACAAAATGAAAGCCGTTACAATTACAAACATTCTTCAACATGATAAAACTTGCTCTTCTACTACGGTTTAATTTCGAGCTTATTTTTTCCCACTTTTTTTCGCTCTATCATTTAGACTTTACTTCAAGCACCCAAGAGCATTTATAATTCGCCAGGAGAGATATTTTAGCACACTACGAAATGTTGTTTATGCTGGCGAAACAATGACTAAAAAAACAAAAAGAAGTTCATGTTTTTCCTTACACTGTTGGTATTTCAATGGAAATTTCCTTCTGTGCTGTACAGAGAATTTTCCATAAGAAAGTTAGTAATCATTCGCTGAAATCTCCGGCCACTGCGCTGCAATTATCCCTGCTCTAACGTATGAAGCAGAAATCATGTCGCTATGTAAGCAGGATGAAAGATCACTTGGCGTTATCGAACACGCAGTCGAAAGGTCGATGCTAGGAGTATCCCGTATCTCGCAAATGAGAGAAAGGATCCGAAGTTCCGACCTACGTCAACGATCGAAAATCAGAGACGCCGTTCTACACGCCAAGATATCGAAAATAAGATGGGCTGGACATGTGATGCGCTTCAACGACAACCGATGGACGAGAGCCGTTACCGACTGGATTCCTCGGACGTCAAGCGCTTTAAAGGAAGACCACTGACCCGTTGGTCCGATTTTTTCATGAAAGCGATAGAAGAAAGATGTCCAAGAGTCAGCGAATCCCAAGAGCGAGCAGGACCCACTGGGCTACTCTTGCACGCGATAGAGAAAATGGAAGTGTTGCCGGTAGCCGCTCGAGTCACTCGACGATCAACGGGACGACAGGTGACAGGTGATACTTCGCTGCATGCTCCTCTTTCGGAAAGTCCATTTGTAACGCCATTGCATTCAAAATAAAATTATGTTTTACACCAGACTCGTACTTTTACTAATACTTCGCCAGAACCACAAAAAGCATATGAATGTGCAGAGAAAATTTTCACGTATCAGAATCATACGTTTTATTCGGAGTTTCTTTCGAACTGAAAAAAAATCCCCAAACGAATAACAAACATCGCACTTCAGATGTGATGCGGCAACGTTTTTCGACCTATGATCGCGGAAAGCCGTGTCGAATCTATGGCCAGCGGACATCCCGGCAGCACATTAGTCTATAAACAAGCGCGTCAACTAGAAAACTCGATCTTATTTTCCCTGCAGGTACACTGCGATGAAACGGCTTTCCAGAAAATAAGCACAGCGTTTGAACTGAAGAAATGTACACTATCGAATGTTTCTTAAATTTGTGGAAATGGCTCTGTACTGAAAGAAATATGTATGTGTGGAACACAATTGTTTTACTTCTGCTAAGAGTTATAAAGAGGCCCTTTCAAAAACGGCCATGTAGCGCAGTAGCCACAGATTGAAGTTTTCGAACGATTACTAGAAGTGCAATGGAAAGTCTTTGTACAGCGAAAGGGGTCGCTTCTTCATTTGTCTCTGGATAACAACAAAGAACTATAACTTTTTACAGAAAGCAAAAGAGCGAAGCACGAAAAGTTCGATTTTTCATCTGAAACACTGCTGCTTTAAGAAACGACGAATTAACGGAAAAATATGTAAAACAATCTTGTTCTATAATGGCTGACAGTTAACATCAGGCCTGACTTTCCACAGATTCCGTTAGCGGAAGGAAACACATTTTATATTGGCACGTAATAAGTATGAAGTAATTCTATGGCATAAAATTGTAGACGTTAATGAATCTAAGTGAAAAATACCAAGACTGTCAGAAGCAGAATTCTCCCATTTATCTAACAATATGGAACTAATATTGTTGACAACATTGTGTGGAACGATGGATATTACACTAACTCAATTACAAATCAATTCATTGAAACTGTGTCGAAAAGTTTCATAAACGTCTACCTTAGTCTTCTCTAGAATATTACTATTTTGTCCTTCATATTTGTATAACTTCGATGGAGTAACCAGTATGAATACAGCATTTTGATGGACCGAAGTCGTTAATGGAGCCACAAGTCTCACATCTACTCTCTTCTCTCCTAAAACTTCAATATTAATGGCGCTGAATTTAGAGTTCTCAAACATCGAAGTTGAATTTTGAATGAAGGAGGTTCAGGAAACATGGATATAAATTTCGACGCATTTCGACTTATATTTTATTTCATCCTTAACACATCACTTCGCTATATCTAAAGGCATCATTGTTATTATCACTAATGTATGCTGTTAAGAAGCACGTGTGACGCTATAATTAGAGTTGTTATTGCAACACAAACGTGGTCGTTGATTTGATGCCGCACCACGGGCTCACCAAGCCTTCTGTCTCTCCGAAGTCGGTATTGGAACAAGGTTTGTCTAAATGATAATCAGTGGCTTGACATCGACAGGCTAAGGGAAGTCTTTCAAAAGGCCATACGGCATACATTCACCCCTAACAATGCCTGACGAGGTCGAATGCATGGCGCATCTCTCATGGATTAATCAACATCGTACTTTATCCTTA
The DNA here is from genome assembly GCA_019055375.1 of Parelaphostrongylus tenuis. Lineage (NCBI taxonomy): Eukaryota > Metazoa > Nematoda > Chromadorea > Rhabditida > Metastrongylidae > Parelaphostrongylus > Parelaphostrongylus tenuis. The sequence continues at coordinate 42,123 of JAHQIW010004407.1, read as the reverse complement.
TTTTTTGAGCGGACGATAACGGATAGATGCCATGACGTTGATCTATTCCTTGATGAACGCTATGACTCCACTCTAGAGTAGAATGAATGCATAGTTCGTTCATACAATGACTGCCACCCAAAATTTTCTGTTATTGCCTTCTGTTTGATTTACCTTTTCTCCGAGTTCATCAGCCTTATTACCGAATACCATACCATTTATCGCCATAATAGAAAAATTATATTTGACTAAACAAATAGGTACAATCATTTAGAACGAAGAATATTTCAGAGCTCCTATGGTAAAAACGAGTCTTAGAGATAGGAATGATTGGAAGCCATGATAAGCAGCGATGGTCCGAATTAGTTGGAGTCGTTTTCTAATAAAACTGACGCCGAAAGTGTTTGAATGCTTGTTGAAAAGTTGTGCAAAAGCAAAACAGAATTAGAACACCACAACCTCCATAAAAATTAAGAAAACTCAAAAACTGGTGTAATGTGAAATGAACCAAAAGCTGTGCAAGGTTGAATACTGAGGAAGAATACGAATACTTTCCAAAGCTAAATATGCATGAAAAGGTGTTATGTCCTTTCTATGGGTACAAGTGTGTAACCAGAAATAAAACTCCTTAAGTTGGAACGAATCCATCACATTGAAATATTATCATAAAAGCGAAAAAAAGTGACAAGGAACTTCCACACATGTGATCAGCAATGATCAAGCAATAAGGTTAAAACTGGCTTAACGTTGCCCTCCAAGCATTCTCCGAGAAACTTTTACAAAGTTTAAAGCTGTAGCAACAATGGGTTGGTTTTTTGCGACTAAGTTTATCCTTCAAATCAAATTCGCTTACACCAATCAATTACACAAGGCGTGCGTTTCGCGGAACGACTCAAGATGTACTGCAAACAGATGTTGATGGATGGGTAAGCTACCAAACCCATTGTACAGACCTACATGTGAACTGAACTACAATTCCGTTCACCCCTACATCTGACTGCAGCGGCGCCGACGATTATCACTCCTCGTCAAGTGTAGAGGTCGCTTGATGTGGCGTTCTTTCAAAGTGATTGAGTACGTAAATCATCGAGATGCGAAGCAGAACTCTTGAAAGGTTCAAAAAAATTTATCAGACTAAACTGAAATTCAAGCGAGGTATCAAAATAGTCGCTTGGAATATATATATATATATATATATATATATATATATATATATATATATATATATATATAATATATATATAATATATATATATATATATATATATATATATATACGCGTTCGCCTAACAGCCATAAGCCATGAAATCGACAATCAATCACTCTAAACGCAACATCAAGTTACCTTTTCATTTGAAGTGGGATGATACATCTCCGGCGCCTTTTGTATTGGCCGTAGGGGTGTCCAAATGGCACATAATACTCATGAGACGTACGAGAACACCGAAAGGTAAGTCACCACGAGAGACTCCATACCAGACCTTTCAAAAAGCTTAAAGTATTCTATAGACTATACTGAATTTGAAGCGAGGTCTCAAAATAGTCGGTTGAGAGGTATTGCGATTAACCAACATAATGAGACTTGGCAAAATCGAATTCACTTCATGGATCGATAAACTCAGAACGTATCAATACTTTGATGTAGCAATATCTGTGCATAGCCAGTTACTCTTCTAGGTGTATACTTGATAATGTCACAACTTGCCTATATCTCGGGATTCACGAAAAAATTGAGGATTAATCAACTACCTGCAACTCGAATAAGCATAAGTGGTGGATATGGAGAAACTTCATCAACGCGCTTAAGTGTGTTTTTCACTACACTGTAGTCTTCAACAGCCTGAAATGAATTCAATAAATTTGTGAGGTTATGTGAATGATTAACATTAAATGACTGGTGAAGAATGGCATAAGGCTACGTGTCTATAGCTCTTCCCATGTATTACACAGAAGTAACTGCATATTGACAAAACTCTCTCTCTCACTCTATGTACATATATATTTATATATATATATGCATGTATATAAACTTATGTAAATTAAGTGTATGCGCATATACACATATATATATATATAAAAGGATAAAGCTTTTTTATCCTTTATATATATATATATATATATATATATATGTACATTTATATATTTTTATGCACACATATATATGTATATATATGTACATTTGCGTATATCAATATATATATATATATTTATATATGTATATACAGAAGCGTAAAACTTTCTGTCAGTTTTTTTTAAGTATTGCAGTGGTAGAAAATTATCATATAAACAAATGAATTCATTAGAAGGAATAATACGCTCATTAGACTAACAATTTTAATAATAGATATAAAAGTTCATAATGAACTCTTCAAATTGCCTGCTTTGACTATATGCATTTACGAAGTCGCCCGAGAAAATTTTCGATCGATGTTGTACACGTTTCATTAGTAATTTCGTCTCGAGCGCGTGTCAAAGCCGTTTTAGACGCGTCTACGTTATTGCAGCGAAAGTCGAGTCTTTTTCTTCCACTACTGACCACACGTAGTAATCCATTGGTTTGAGATCCGACAAGTTTGAGGGCCAAATATGTTAGCCTTAAAAGTCTGGAAACAGCTCTTGAAAAATGGCAATCGTTGAACGAAGCGAATTCCCTGGAGCTCAGTCCTGCTGAAGCGGGGAAGAAATCTGTGACACCAAACTGTTGAGTACTTCATGGCTCAAGTACGCCCCGTAAAACATGCTGCTAATAGCTGATAGTGTTGATTTCGATTTTCGCTGATGAAAACCAAAGGCGTCTTTTCGGTGGCGCAAATGCCAGCCCAGATGAGCACCATAGAGGCCGCAAAATGAATGTGGCCCATGGTTTTTTGTCACTGCGAACTTCCGCTGACCTTTCATGAAAAGTTGGCGTCGATTCTAGCGACTGTGAAGTGGCTCGATCGTATATCTTCTCGTCCGTAGAGAGAATTTTTGACAGACGAGCACCAGCTATCAAACGTATCATTGGGCGAGCTTTCAAAAGTGATTGCGCAGCTTTAGCTTATTTTTGACAATGTGTCAGACGCTCCATTCACTGATCTCAAGCTTTCCGAGCCATTTTGCGCATCAACGCTCCGCGTTTCGTTGAGCACTGGACAACCTTTTCAAAGACGGTCTTCAATCTCTCCAATTTCCTTGAAAGATTTCACGGCTTCCCAGACACTTGCTAGCTTGATAGCAGCCGATATTAACAATGTTGGCCATCTTGATTACCGCTTTGTGCAACTCAACTACTGCGATATGTTGAATGTAACGACCCATAACTTGGGCACGTCTGAAAATGAAAAAGCAAATGGGTAGTTATCCGTTAGTTGAGCGCCACCTCGATCCCTTGTAAAAAACGAATTTCTCGGTCTTTTTCAATGTTCAAAAAATTGTTGGATAGCACAAATCAAAACAATTTGAACGGTGTATTCAATCTTGAAAAAATGCCTTGTTATTGCGCTGAAAGGGCAAAAATGAAATTTTATCACTCTTCGAAAGATTTCTAGCTAATCAAAACTTTCCTTTCGGAGTTTCATCAAGCAATCCACAGAACAAACCTTAAGGATTCCAAAGATCTAGTCGATTTTTATGACGGACCGGGTATAACGCTGTAACAGTCAAAAGAAGGTTGGGTTTCGCAAAAAGTGGGTCACTTGAACTATCTTCTCTTCACTTTGATCCATTGTAAAGAACGTGCTGTTCGATTTTCAATGTTTAGACAATCAATCAATAGCATAAATCAAAAGAAATTGAGCGATGTAATTCAATTTCAAAAAATCTCTGTTATTGCGCTGAAAGAGCAAAAATAATATTTTGATCATTAAAAGAATTTTCGCTGACCAGGGCCTCCTTTTTATAGGTTAAAAAACAAACAATAGATAAATCTCAGGGATTCCAAAAATACTTCCGGTATTTTCGATGATCTTCTTAATGCTTCATAAGAACCAAAAGAATGTTGAGTTTCGCACTCGGGCGCACAGGGCGTCTCAACTAAAAAGAGTTTTTCAGAGCACATGCACAACATGAATCAATACTTTCAGCGCAATAACGAAGTCTTTTTGGAAATGAAATATATTTTTCAAATTCCCATGATTTAAGCTGTCGATTGATTATTTAAACACCAGAAACGATCAAAAAACACGTTTTTCCTAATGGATCAAAGTGAAGAGAAGATAGTAAAGGTGACCAATTTTATTGGGAAACCCAGTCTTCTTTTAGCTGTTACAGCATTATACCAGTCCATCATAAAAACCAAATAAATAATTGGAATCCTTGAAATTTGATCTGTCGATTGGTTAATGAAACTCCGAAAGTAAACTTTGATCAGCATGAAATCTTCCAATGAGAAACACAATATTATTTTTGCTCTTTCAGCGCAATAACAAGGCCTTTTTTAGGATTGAATACACCGTTCAAATTCTTTTGAGTTGAGCTATCAAACGGTAGTTTACTTGCCTAAAACAAGCGCAGAATAATTTTTTTCTGAAGGATAGAAGTGGCGCTAAACTCACGGATAAGTACCAATGAATGAAACAGATTATAGAATTCCTAATCTTCTTCTTTAAGCCAAACACGAGGTGTTATATTGATCTTTATTTGGCAGCTGATGTTTCGGCAGTTCGCCTTCTCCAAAGCCTGCAAAGGTCAAATTGTCTGCAATTCAATCAACCAATCAGCTTCATTATTCTTTAGAAAAAATCACCTGACCTAGATTTCAATCGCACCAAGCACAAAATCAAAGTAAAAAGGATAAAGGATAAAGCTCTCGGCGTTCATAAATCCCTAAGGGATGCGCCATGCATTCGACTTCAATTTTTAACTTCGTTTGAGGTAATTGAATGCATATCTGGCCTTTACAATGAACTCGCGGTGGCCTCCCGCTGAACCGAGTCAGTACTGCTTATCCTCCCAAACAAGTCTGAGACCCGTCTGGTACCAATTTACCGACCACGAGAGAATGGATGGCTTGGTGAGCCATGAGCGCGAGATCGAACCACTGACCTCGTGTGCGACGCAGAGCACCTCTAACCACTGCGCCACATGCGCCCCAATCAAAGTAACAAAATACAAAATTAACAGAACTTTTAAGCAGCTTGTACATATGTACATAAATGTGTACTCATACACACGTGTATATATATATATATATATATATATATATATATACATATATATCTGGGCGCATGTGGCGCAGTGGTTAGAGGTGCCCTGCGTCGCACACGAGGTCAATGGTTCGATCTCGCGCTCATGGCTCACCAAGCCATCCATTCTCTCGGGGTCGGTAAATTGGTACCAGACGGGTCTCAGACTTGTTTGGGAGGATAAGCAGTACTGACTCGGTTCAGCGGGAGGCCACCGCGAGTTCATTGTAAAGGCCAGATATGCATTCAATTACCTCAAACGAAGTTAAAAATTGAAGTCGAATGCAAGGCGCATCTCTCAGGGATTTATCAACGCCAAGAGCTTTATCCTTTATCCTTTATATATATCTGGGTAGCATGATGCACTAAATTTTCCTTTACATTCGGTGTGTTAGCTACTCTCACTTTTTCGCTTTAACGATGGCTGTAATAGAATTTTAGCCTGATTATTTTTGAGCCACGCTTGTCAGTGGTCTATCAAAGGGCTGACTTATAAAGCCCGATACACGTGTTTCGATCTTGCGATCTCGTCAGTCGGGTAGTTACCCTTTCTCGTCTTTTGCCAATCCTGTGTGGGTGCTCCAGTTCCCACACTAAGTGTTAGCGACGACGAAAGTTTTACACTCTACGTCCAGTGAAATTATCACCGAACACAGAGTGTTGTACACTCGATTGTTCTTGACTAGTATATTTATTATATCATATCTTTTGTTTCCACGGACCTCCCTCTCTGAGGGATCCCGCCCGGTTGGTCGCGAGGGCACGTGGCGCGTCCCCAGGTGGTGGATAGGGGAATAAAACGCGAACCAAAAGCGACCGTGTGCTTCCCAGAGACGCAGGTGGATTCAGGGGACGAGCTCCTTGCTTCTGCAGTGCCGACTTGACAAAACTCTATTTCTACGAGTCAAGTCGGCCAAAAGCCTGCAATCAAGCGGCTGGGAAGTACATGGGAGGCGGTTAGGAGTCGCCTCCAACAAATAAGCTCCTCCCGCTCCTCCGAGAGAGACTGGCAAGCTACTCGTGAGTATTCAGCCCCCACGTTTAGAGCCTGGCAAGCTACACGTTGGGTATCAAAAATGCCAAAAACAGTAACAAATATGGGCCTCATTCCCCTGACCCCGAAAGAGCCCCTGGTACGGCAGCGCCAGGTAGGACGAGTACGGAGAGGCTGCTAAAATCTCAGGGCCGAACTAGGCTGCCAAGATCGAAACGGACTAAAATGACGATCTGTACCTACAATGCAAGAACCCTTGCTCAACAATCTGCTGTAGAAGATCTGTTGATTCAAGCAAGAAGAATAAGGTACGACGTCATTGGCCTGGCTGAGACGAGAAGGCGCCATCCTTTTCACGCTGTCTATGACACCTGAGAAGAACTGTTCCTTGGAACATGCGATCGCAGAGGTGTCGGTGGCGTTGGCGTCCTCGTCAAATCGAATTTGACCGTGAACATTGGTTCGTTCGAACAACTAACAACCCGCATCGGACGATTACGTTTGAAACGATGTGGTTCTATGCCGGCTTTGACCATCTTCGTTGCTTACGCACCAACATCAAGCTATGACGACGATGAAGTCGAAGCGTTCTATATGGACCTCGAAAAATTCTTCAGAGAAGATCATACATTCTTCAAGGTCATTGTCGGAGATTTTAACGCAAAAATTGGACCTAGAAGAACGTCTGAAGAACGTCACATAGGGACTCACGGACTAGAATGGAATGAACAGGGTGAGAGGCTATCCGAGTTTATCATGACGACCCAAACCATCCATGGTAACTCGCAATTCCAAAAGCCTCTCTCTCAGCGATGGACGTGGGAGTCTCCCAATGGAGAGTACCATAACGAAATAGATCACATCATAGTAAATCGAAGGTTTTGCCTGACCGACGTCGCTGTTGTCCCCAAGTTCTACACGGGATCAGACTATCGCCTCCTTCGCGCAACGTTTCGATTTTCGAGGAGAGGAGAGAAAGCCGCTAAATTCAAACAACGAAGTCCCAGAACTGTCATAAACTGGGATGTATTCAAATCATTAGTCGGCTCTTGGGAAGATACCGTTGTCGACAACATCGACGAAGAATACGATCGACTCGTTGAATATCTTCACGTTGGCGCTAAAAAAGCCGAAAGTCCTAAGGTCACGAAGAGACGCTGGTCTCCGCAGACACTCGAGCTGATACGTCAACGTGGAATCGCACGAGCCGCAGGCAACCGAAACCTTACGTCCGATCTTGCGAAACGATGCAGAGAAGCGATAAAAGAAGACCTCAAAGAGAGAAGAGCAGCAGTTATGGCAGAAGCTGCAGAAGCTGGGAAGAGCATTCGCAAAGCCCAGCGAGGCTTCGCCAACTATAAGACCAAGATGATTGCACTCCGATACCCTGACGGGACACTTACAGCTTCCAGAAGGGCTATGGAGAAAATCATCCACCAGTACTACTCAGATCTCTTCGCTAGCTATGTTCTCTTACCGTCATATGAATTGAAAGAGGACGAATATGTCGTTCCACCGGTCCTTCCTTCCGAAATCCGACATGCTATATCGTCGGTGAAAAACAGAACAACACCCGGTCCAGACAGGATTAGACCAGAACACCTGAAGAACCTGCCGCCAGTTCTCATCAACACCCTGGCTCGGCTCTTCACTCGCTACCTGTCAGAATGCAAAGTCCCTATTCAATGGAAAACCAGCAAGACCGTATTGTTGTTCAAAAAGGGAGACCTTCACGACATAGGCAATTATCGCCCAATCTGCTTGCTGTCCGTTGTCTATAAACTCTTTACTCGAGTCATCCTGAACAGGATTGACAGAACACTGGACGAAGGACAGCCATGCGAACAAGCAGGGTTCAGAAAAGGATTTAGTACCATGGACCACATCCACACGATCACAAGACTCATTGAAGTTTCGCGAGAGTACAAACAACCACTCTGTCTCACTTTTATCGATCTGAAAAAAGCCTTTGATTCAGTGGAAACAGAAGCGGTTATAGAGGCTCTGGATACCAGGGCGTCCCTACTCGGTACATAATGATCCTTCGTGAGCTTTATAAAGATTTCACGACCAGAATATCTCCATTTTACAACAATATCACCATTGACGTAAGAAGAGGGGTTCGACAAGGCGATACAATATCGCCAAAACTATTCACTGCCACCCTACAAAACGTCATGCGAACATTAGAATGGGACGAAATGGGAGTGAAAATTGACGGTCGACAATTAAACCATCTTCGCTTTGCTGACGATATCGTTCTCATAACACCAAACATCAGCCAAGCGGAACGAATGTTGACTGATTTCGATAACGCCTGTGGAAAGATCGGTCTTCAACTGAATCTAACGAAAACAATGTTCATGAGGAACGGATGGGTTTCTAATGCCCCATTCACGCTCAACGGAACGACAATTTCCGAATGCTCCAGTTACATCTATCTAGGTCGTGAAATCAACATGATGAACGACCTAGCCCCAGAGTTGAGCAGGAGGAAACGAGCGGCTTGGGGAACGTTTAAGAGCATCGAAGATGTAGTGAAGAGGACAAAGAACATCCGACTCCGTGCCCACCTTTTCGACTCGACAATTATCCCTGCCCTAACGTATGCAGCAGAAACCTGGTCGCTACGTAAGCAGGATGAAAGATCACTTGCCGTTATCGAACGCGCAGTCGAAAGGTCGTTGCTAGGAGTATCCCGTATTTCGCAAATGAGACAAAGGATCCGAACTTCCGACCTACGTCAACGATCGAAAATCAGAGACGCCGTTCTACACGCCAGGATATCGAAAATAAGGTGGGCCGGACACGTGATGCGCTTCAACGACAACCGATGGACGAGAGCCGTTACCGACTGGATTCCTCGGGACGTCAAGCGCTCTAAAGGAAGACCACTGACCCGTTGGTCCGATTTCTTCACGAAAGCGATGGAAGAAAGATATGATGCTCAGCGAATTCCTAGAGCAAGGAGGACCCACTGGGCTACTCTTGCACGCGATAGGGAAAAATGGAAGAGTTGCTGGTACCCGCTCGAGTCACTCGACGATCAACGGGACGACAGGTGATACAGGTGACAGGTGATCTTTTGTTTCGAGTGTTTTCTTGAGAGCACAGCTCAAATTTCAAGATGCCTGGTATTTATTTTTGAGCCACGCTTGTCAGTGGTCTATCAAGAGACCTGACTTATAAAGCCCGATACACGTGTTTCGATCTTGCGATCTCGTCAGTCGGATAGTTACCCTTTCTCGCCTTTTGCCAATCCTGTGTGGGTGCTCCAGTTCCCACACTAAGTGTTAGCGACGACGAAAGTTTTACACTCTACGTCCAGTGAAATTATCACCGAACACAGAGTGTTGTACACTCGATTGTTCTTGACTAGTATATTTATTATATCATATCTTTTGTTTCCACGGACCTCCCTCTCTGAGGGATCCCGCCCGGTTGGTCGCGAGGGCACGTGGCGCGTCCCCAGGTGGTGGATAGGGGAATAAAACGCGAACCAAAAGCGACCGTGTGCTTCCCAGAGACGCAGGTGGATTCAGGGGACGAGCTCCTTGCTTCTGCAGTGCCGACTTGACAAAACTCTATTTCTACGAGTCAAGTCGGCCAAAAGCCTGCAATCAAGCGGCTGGGAAGTACATGGGAGGCGGTTAGGAGTCGCCTCCAACAAATAAGCTCCTCCCGCTCCTCCGAGAGAGACTGGCAAGCTACTCGTGAGTATTCAGCCCCCACGTTTAGAGCCTGGCAAGCTACACGTTGGGTATCAAAAATGCCAAAAACAGTAACAAATATGGGCCTCATTCCCCTGACCCCGAAAGAGCCCCTGGTACGGCAGCGCCAGGTAGGACGAGTACGGAGAGGCTGCTAAAATCTCAGGGCCGAACTAGGCTGCCAAGATCGAAACGGACTAAAATGACGATCTGTACCTACAATGCAAGAACCCTTGCTCAACAATCTGCTGTAGAAGATCTGTTGATTCAAGCAAGAAGAATAAGGTACGACGTCATTGGCCTGGCTGAGACGAGAAGGCGCCATCCTTTTCACGCTGTCTATGACACCTGAGAAGAACTGTTCCTTGGAACATGCGATCGCAGAGGTGTCGGTGGCGTTGGCGTCCTCGTCAAATCGAATTTGACCGTGAACATTGGTTCGTTCGAACAACTAACAACCCGCATCGGACGATTACGTTTGAAACGATGTGGTTCTATGCCGGCTTTGACCATCTTCGTTGCTTACGCACCAACATCAAGCTATGACGACGATGAAGTCGAAGCGTTCTATATGGACCTCGAAAAATTCTTCAGAGAAGATCATACATTCTTCAAGGTCATTGTCGGAGATTTTAACGCAAAAATTGGACCTAGAAGAACGTCTGAAGAACGTCACATAGGGACTCACGGACTAGAATGGAATGAACAGGGTGAGAGGCTATCCGAGTTTATCATGACGACCCAAACCATCCATGGTAACTCGCAATTCCAAAAGCCTCTCTCTCAGCGATGGACGTGGGAGTCTCCCAATGGAGAGTACCATAACGAAATAGATCACATCATAGTAAATCGAAGGTTTTGCCTGACCGACGTCGCTGTTGTCCCCAAGTTCTACACGGGATCAGACTATCGCCTCCTTCGCGCAACGTTTCGATTTTCGAGGAGAGGAGAGAAAGCCGCTAAATTCAAACAACGAAGTCCCAGAACTGTCATAAACTGGGATGTATTCAAATCATTAGTCGGCTCTTGGGAAGATACCGTTGTCGACAACATCGACGAAGAATACGATCGACTCGTTGAATATCTTCACGTTGGCGCTAAAAAAGCCGAAAGTCCTAAGGTCACGAAGAGACGCTGGTCTCCGCAGACACTCGAGCTGATACGTCAACGTGGAATCGCACGAGCCGCAGGCAACCGAAACCTTACGTCCGATCTTGCGAAACGATGCAGAGAAGCGATAAAAGAAGACCTCAAAGAGAGAAGAGCAGCAGTTATGGCAGAAGCTGCAGAAGCTGGGAAGAGCATTCGCAAAGCCCAGCGAGGCTTCGCCAACTATAAGACCAAGATGATTGCACTCCGATACCCTGACGGGACACTTACAGCTTCCAGAAGGGCTATGGAGAAAATCATCCACCAGTACTACTCAGATCTCTTCGCTAGCTATGTTCTCTTACCGTCATATGAATTGAAAGAGGACGAATATGTCGTTCCACCGGTCCTTCCTTCCGAAATCCGACATGCTATATCGTCGGTGAAAAACAGAACAACACCCGGTCCAGACAGGATTAGACCAGAACACCTGAAGAACCTGCCGCCAGTTCTCATCAACACCTTGGCTCGGCTCTTCACTCGCTACCTGTCAGAATGCAAAGTCCCTATTCAATGGAAAACCAGCAAGACCGTATTGTTGTTCAAAAAGGGAGACCTTCACGACATAGGCAATTATCGCCCAATCTGCTTGCTGTCCGTTGTCTATAAACTCTTTACTCGAGTCATCCTGAACAGGATTGACAGAACACTGGACGAAGGACAGCCATGCGAACAAGCAGGGTTCAGAAAAGGATTTAGTACCATGGACCACATCCACACGATCACAAGACTCATTGAAGTTTCGCGAGAGTACAAACAACCACTCTGTCTCACTTTTATCGATCTGAAAAAAGCCTTTGATTCAGTGGAAACAGAAGCGGTTATAGAGGCTCTGGATACCAGGGCGTCCCTACTCGGTACATAATGATCCTTCGTGAGCTTTATAAAGATTTCACGACCAGAATATCTCCATTTTACAACAATATCACCATTGACGTAAGAAGAGGGGTTCGACAAGGCGATACAATATCGCCAAAACTATTCACTGCCACCCTACAAAACGTCATGCGAACATTAGAATGGGACGAAATGGGAGTGAAAATTGACGGTCGACAATTAAACCATCTTCGCTTTGCTGACGATATCGTTCTCATAACACCAAACATCAGCCAAGCGGAACGAATGTTGACTGATTTCGATAACGCCTGTGGAAAGATCGGTCTTCAACTGAATCTAACGAAAACAATGTTCATGAGGAACGGATGGGTTTCTAATGCCCCATTCACGCTCAACGGAACGACAATTTCCGAATGCTCCAGTTACATCTATCTAGGTCGTGAAATCAACATGATGAACGACCTAGCCCCAGAGTTGAGCAGGAGGAAACGAGCGGCTTGGGGAACGTTTAAGAGCATCGAAGATGTAGTGAAGAGGACAAAGAACATCCGACTCCGTGCCCACCTTTTCGACTCGACAATTATCCCTGCCCTAACGTATGCAGCAGAAACCTGGTCGCTACGTAAGCAGGATGAAAGATCACTTGCCGTTATCGAACGCGCAGTCGAAAGGTCGTTGCTAGGAGTATCCCGTATTTCGCAAATGAGACAAAGGATCCGAACTTCCGACCTACGTCAACGATCGAAAATCAGAGACGCCGTTCTACACGCCAGGATATCGAAAATAAGGTGGGCCGGACACGTGATGCGCTTCAACGACAACCGATGGACGAGAGCCGTTACCGACTGGATTCCTCGGGACGTCAAGCGCTCTAAAGGAAGACCACTGACCCGTTGGTCCGATTTCTTCACGAAAGCGATGGAAGAAAGATATGATGCTCAGCGAATTCCTAGAGCAAGGAGGACCCACTGGGCTACTCTTGCACGCGATAGGGAAAAATGGAAGAGTTGCTGGTACCCGCTCGAGTCACTCGACGATCAACGGGACGACAGGTGATACAGGTGACAGGTGATCTTTTGTTTCGAGTGTTTTCTTGAGAGCACAGCTCAAATTTCAAGATGCCTGGTATTTATTTTTGAGCCACGCTGGTCAGTGGTCTATCAAGAGACCTGACTTATAAAGCCCGATACACGTGTTTCGATCTTGCGATCTCGTCAGTCGGATAGTTACCCTTTCTCGCCTTTTGCCAATCCTGTGTGGGTGCTCCAGTCCCCACACTAGGAGAAAAAAAAATTTGAGCCATTAACAAACCTACCAGCGATTTATAAATCATCGACAGTCTTCAGAGAAAACTTACAAACTTTGCAGCACAGCTATATCGGATTTCCAGGGAAAAATTATTTCTCACTTTATGTAACCTCTCATAATTTACTGTGCGAATGCCAGTACTTCTTGCGTTCGATACGTACCCACGCATTGATCGTGCACACTGGTCCTCAAATATTTCACGTGTTGCTACGCCTCTCGTTTGTGGATTTCAACTCCTTCGAGAACGTCGTAGAATAGTAGCCGAGTTTAGTTTGGAGGATTACGACGCTAAGGCGACTCCAGGCAAGAAAGTGTTGGGATAGTGGACTGAACCAATACTAATATTAATCATTGATCGATATTGGCTGATAATTACAATCATTAACAGCCTCGGATCTGCTTATAAAGGAAAGATACTGCAATAATTAACAATAATATTCAGCAACAATAGCAATAATGATCGCTAAAAATGTAGACAACTGAAGATAATGGTGATGATTTCTGATAGTAATTACTTACATGGATACTTAGACAACCCATCTTCAAGGATTTTGCGGACCCTAGCACATTTCCATTCGTTTCTTCTTCTCATGATTGCCGTCCATGTGGTAGTCTGATTCGAGCATGGCAGTTAGCGCGAGTTTCATTCCGCGATTGTGAAACATCGGCAGCTGCGAGCTCAACTGAATAATTTTGCTTACGCACATGCGCGACCATGAGCAATCGCCCTCGCGGGCGCCTTTATTCACGTGGAGACCACTCTATAGACTCTATAATTTCGTCCATCTGATCTGCTTATTATATTACCGGCCCATAAGTGATTCGACATCGATGTGTATTCTTCCGTATCCCAAAAATGAGGCTTCGGAGATCAGAGCAGCGCAAGCCGGCTGAACGTTGTGAGTTCCAACTAAACTCCAGAAAATATCACTGAAGCATTTGGAGAGTTGTTCGCAGTAGCCTTGACGTGGTCTAAGTTTCAACCCACGTCTCAGCTACAGCAGAGGAGTGGAAGGACTGTTGAGTGAGGAAGGTTAACGCGTAATATTGGGTCCGTTATTTCGCCGATGACTTCTTTGAGAGGTCCGAATGCGGCCCATGCCGCTCTGCTTCTTTTGTTATGTTCCTCCTTCATGTTGTTTTTCATGTTCAGTAAACGCTCATGGTGCACGAGGTGATCTCCGTAATAGGAGAACCATCCAGCTTGATTTATTCATCACTGCACCATTGATTTTTCATAAACTGGGTCTTTATGCGATTTATGCGTAGTCGGATCTTCTTCCCTGCTACGTTGAGTTCCTTGAGTATCATCTCTGCTTCACTAGTATTTCGCGAGAATATGACGATGTAACCCGCAAGACGAAGGTTTGGTAAAAATTTTCCGTCAGTGCGTAAGCTCTTCTAGCCTCAATCGAGCGACTTCAATATCCACTGCTGTACGTAAGTGAACAGTCTTGACGATATTGTATCGCTTTGTCGAACCGCTTTTCTAATAGATATGGTAAGGGTTCGATGAGAAAGCCGCATTTTTGTAGTGCAGTTCCGACCACAGTTCACGGAGTTCTAATGCAGGACACATGCACTTGTTGACCTACAAGCGCTGATAGGGCTGCGCTCGTTTCGACGCTCTTAAATGCTTTGTCATGATCGATAAGAGTTAGGATTAAGGGTAGGTGATAAATCCGACAGACTTCTGTGACTTTCGACACGGTTGAATGTGGCCTATAGAGCAAAACTCCCATCGAAATCCTGCTTGCTGAACTAGTTGTGCCTTATCCAATGTTCTTGATATGCTCAAAAGGATAATCATTGTGAGGAACTGGTACGCACACTCAACAAGCAAATCGGACTATAGTTACAAAGAGCCTTTCAGTCACCCTTTTTGTGAAAGATAACTGTGCGCAAAGTCCTTCACTGGCGTGGAATTTTTTCCTGTCAGAGGTAAGATGCTATATGTAATGTGGGAAGTGCATGCAGATTATGTCCTCCAGCTGTCAGTAATTCGGCAGTCATGTTATCGGGCCCTGGAATCGTGCCGTTTTTCATGCTTTCTACCGCAGCTCGAACCTCAAAAGGTGGAATCCCGGCTCGTTTTTCTTCAGTGAGAGTTTTAGGTTTTGATACAGGGATAGCTTAACGGAAAAGATTCATGCAAAATTGTTCCCTCATTAATCCATGTCGTGGCGGTAACTTTTTTCAATCCCATCTTTGTTCATCAAGTTTGACGCTGCATATAGCAGTTTGTTCTAGCTATACCGACTTAGGTCTTTTCACAAAATTCTTCTGCAGTTGGCATTTGATATTACCCATGCTACATATGCCATTAGAGCCAAAACTCAGCTTCCTTCTCTTTTCGAGCAATCTTATGTGATAATGAAGATGCAATCGGATCCTGTTGATTGAGTAACTAAAGCCAGTTCCGCACAACTCCTGAATCTTTCGCCAACCAGCTCGTCGTCATCGGCTGGACCATCCTTAATCTGTCACTCATGATTGGCTAGAATTTTGTTCACAAATTTTCGTCGTAAAAGCATGGCTACTTCTTCTTGGGCAATAACATGAATTTTTCTCTAGTTCACGGTCAAATCTTATCTTCGGTCAAAGAAGTGGGTGATCGGACTTCAGTACAGGATGATGGGACTACGGATGTGTCATAGGCATCACTTATTTGTATGTATATAGGAGATTTCCGCATGCATCGCGCAATTAAAAAAGTACTATGCCCAGCGGCGGTGTTCTTTTTTTTGGAATTTTTTTTTGCGTGGAAGAGACGCGCTGCAGGTAGGTGTTCTGCGAGTCGGTTTTCATTTTCATTTCCTTCTCCTGATCCAAACTTTCTAATCGCGTATCAACTCTCGTTAGCCTTCCCTGTTCTAGCATTTGAAGTCTGCAACAACGAGTTTGTAATATGCTTTATAATTGCAAGTAACTTCCTGCAACTGATTATAAAACGCATTCAGTTCGTGTTCATCACCTGCATCAGTCAGTGAGTGGCAGTCGATTTTCGTTTTCGGAGCCGATTTTCTTTGTTCACTTCCGGAGTTCATTCCTTTATCATATTTACTTGATAACCAAAGTAAATAGATTTGGATACATTTCCTCCGTTTGGTGTGGATGAGTATAGGCATGAGAAACAAACAATCGTTTTGTGTGTTTCATTGCCAGTTCTTCCTTTGTAATGATGACGTTGTAAAGTTTTAACATTTCCATAGAACTTCATAAAATCCAAAAGAAATGGTTCGGTATTATTTTTGTATTAAGCCGATGCCGAGATGACGAGAATCCCGAAAAGTGGAATTACTTCACATCTTTATGAGTATCATTATGCGATAGTGTAATAAACAGTAGGTTAGCGATCACTGTATTTTCTTGTTCGCTAATCTGATACATCAAACCAGATCAATGTAGTTCAAATATTTCATAGTTTTCGCTGGTAATAAACATGTGCAGATTATAATCCTATCACACTGTCCGGAAACATTGTCAAGTTGAGCAGTGTAGGTTGGATAGACTCACACATCTCATGTAGTTAATTTTCAGAACTATTTCTCATGCATAGCAATTTTTTCTCACCTCTTTTCACTCTCGCAAACAAGTCCTAGTACAGCGTAAAATCGGCATAAATTTGAGTCCAATTACGCAAAAATCCAAAGATATTCTTACTAACATGTTGGTCGAATAAATTCATCTGTAGGAGAGAAAGAAAGAGAGTCCGTCCCGTAATTTCACGTACAATTGAGAGCGTGCAAATGACTGGTTGCGGCCCACGTCACTTATCAATTTTTCGTAACATGAAGGATATTCTCGCGACTAAGCAGCTAGAGATCTGGCCAATGGGGGAAAATTCCAGCTTCTTTGTTCTTTCGCTTACAGCAAATGAAATAAATAGATCGAATAACTTTCGGCCACCTGCAAACCCTGTTGAGCACTTGTGGCAATAGGACCACCTTCATCGAAAATCACAGGAGTTACCAAAGAATCACGGATATCCTATAATGAATCATATTAGGTGTACTATCTTCGTGGACAGATCTATGCTACCAACCTCTTCAATGTTAACAGTGTCAATGTTTATGGTTGCTAGCCTATCAGAAACTACACTATGTCCCTTTCCAGATTTTTTCAGTCGAGGCCGTTTTTTAATACTCAAACTGAAATTGAAAGCGTAGATAAATATGTATACGTTAGATTCATATTATTATGTTTGGTTAGTCCATCTTTTAGCAGGATGGAGTACTAATGATACCAAGACCAAAACATTTGTGAGCCTATCACAATTATTGATAGATTTATAGGTTGGGAAAAAAGCTCTGAGAAAATGCTTGTAAAACATTTATTTACGTACCTATCACAACCGAACAAAGACAAAACTAATATATCCTTTCATCATTATTTGAGCCAACATGTCATGTGGTCTGGTAAGGGCTCTTGTACAGCCCGAGACACGTGTTTCGTCCTTACAGACTCATCAGCCGGGCAGAACCCGTCGTCTGTCGGTCTTTTTATAGTCAGTTCTCTCGGGAGCGTTACACTCCTTATAGAGGGTTATCGACGACGTACGCTTTACACTCTATGTCAGGTGAAACATTCACCTAACACAGAGTGTTGTGCACTCGATTGCTCATTGGCTGGTACTTTTATCATAATTATACCTTTATCTCGAGTGCTTTGTTTAGACCATGCTCAAATTTCAATATATCCTTTCATCATTATGTGAGCCAACATGTCATGTGGTCTGGTAAGGGCTCTTGTACAGCCCGAGACACGTGTTTCACAACACTCTGTGTTAGGTGAATGTTTCACCTGACATAGAGTGTAAAGCGTACGTCGTCGATAACTCTTTATAAGGAGTTTAAGGCTCCCGAGAGAATTGGTTATGAAAAGATCGACAGACGACGGGTTTCTGCCCGGCTGATGAGTCTGTAAGGACGAAACACGTGTCTCGGGCTGTACAAGAGCCCTTACCAGACCACATGACATGTTGGCTCAAATAATGATGAAAGGATATATTGAAATTTGAGCGTGGTCTAAACAAAGCACTCGAGATAAAGGTACAAAACTAATAGTCAAAGCACTTCCCTTCAACTTCTTCGTGCCACTTCTCCGGCAAAAGATTGATTCAAATGATCGGGACCGGAAGCCAGATTGATGCGTTCACTTGCCACCATTGTACTTGAACCTGACAGCCATTATGCATCACCAACAACCTAATTTGCTCGCTTGTTAACTCCATATTGAGATATGTAAACAAATTATATACCAATCAACGCGAAAGAAGACGGGCTGTCAAATGAGCCCATAAACGCAAAAAAATGGCCGACACCTCAAAAAGTTACAAGCATTTCTCAGAACGTTTTCCCCCACCCATTTATTTACGAATCTTAGTCTAATGGAATAGTGCTAGAGAGTGATCAAACGATAAAGACATTGAGACCGTACTCTTTTCATACGTAAATACCAATGAAAATGTAAAGCCTGCCGTTTTATCGATCACAGGAAAATGTGTAATCATCACCTATGACACTGATTGAGAAAGAGTGGAATTGAATTTATAGATGAAATATAAGATTTAGTATGTCATAGCCAGCGCACATATCTGTTTCTTGGATGGAGTTCAGGTCGATCTCATTGTCCTTCGTGGTCGCTGTCTTGTCGTCGAATGTGGTTTTAAGAAAAAATGAGTCAAGCCCTTTGTCAAGATCAAGCATCAGGCATTGCTTGGACATTGGCGTCACTGGAAAACGTAGTGAAACAACATAAGCCCTTCTTGGACTATGAAAACATAATTGTTCACTATTTTCGACTACTTTCGACATCACTATGCTAATCATATGACTCACAAATAAATGAATATTATTTACTTGCTCATCTGTAAAGCAGCACAACCTAACTCTTGGTGAATATAACCAACTAAAGTAGAAACCTATAAAATCTAATGTCCTTTGCAAAGCACAAACGAGTTTTCGCATCGAATTTTTCATTTTATTTCCGCTGGTACTCATAAATTTTTCAAATTAGCAATCGATTGACGTGCAAATTTCATACAACAGGAACACAGCGGTGTCACCGTGATATTTGATGTTGACATGTTTCTGTTGAGAATATTGAAAATATTGCAATTGAATCCGAAATCTTTCGAAACTCAGATTTTCAAACGTACTCAAGACTAAAGCAATGCAAGAAAATGAGCAGATATTATAAGCTTTTTCATCAAGAAATTACCGAGAACTTACCGGAAAACTCGTGCAATCTTGAGAATGTCGATTATTTGACAAAAAAAACTTCAAATTTTCAATGATTATCTTATCAGTTTTACACAAAAGCTCCATCATTATCATAATATCGGCGAAAAGATTAGTAATTCAATAGGAATCAAAATCGATACCGGTAAACGTTGCCGTTATTCAAATTGAAATCGGTCGCACATTATAGTTAAAAGCCAACCTATCCTATCTACCAATGTATCAAATTTTTCAACAACTAAGTTAATATTCGGAATAAAAAGTCTCAAATAGTCCCCCACTGCTTAAAGATCATACTAACAAAATACATCAACAGCAATAAAATCTGTGCCTTACCCGAGCTGATTTCCACTTTTTCTTCATTCTTCTGTCCGCCTTTCGAACAAGACGGAAATCTGTTGATTCTGCATGATAATGAATTGCGCCTCAATAGAAGTTCATCTTTTTTCACACGTGACTGCCAGCTTTCAACACTCTATAAAGTTATATAGCCAGATCTCTACAAGAGCTCTTTTACATGCCCCCCCCCCCCTTAATAGAATAGGACTATACCTCGTGGAGCGCGGCTAACCGCTCTTTGAGTGATATCATTCCGACATCACCGGTTGTCTTCATCTCTTTCGAAGCTAACAACGGCGATCGTCCTTCAATAATGCTACTCATGTTGATGGCACATGTTAGAGATTCTGGAGCAGTGATATCGTCAGCTATACATGACATCTTCGATAGAACAACAAAATGAAAACATATTCGGTAACACTGTCGAATACAAAACAATGATAAATTTTTGTTATCAGAAGCGTTATCAAGTTATTAGCAGTATACAAGTTGGAGGACTGAAATTTGTTCAAATAGTAGTTTTCAATTACTGACACTCATAATAAACGGTCGCATAGTGGATACCAAAAGTGTGATGGTTGGTTCCATTTGCAAAAAAATGGAATATTACAGTATTTGGCTATCAAGATTTCAATAAGTGGAACAGGAATAAAGAAGTCCAAAGAAATTCATGGTGAGTGCTACAAAATCAAGCTCTGCACTAACACAACGCTCTGGCTTTTTTTTCAGCATATATAACATTTACAAATCATATATTTAATTTATTAACAACTGTCTTTGAAGTCAAAGCAAACAAGGAATACGAGGAATAGTCGAAAGAACAGAGCAAATTGCTGGAATGGCAGCAAACGCAATGCCTAGTGAGCATGACACATCCATCCATCACTCAATGAGGTTTCTCCGCTGGCATACGAATTAACACGCGATGGATGGATAGAAAAACTACAATGAATATTATCAACAAAATATGTACTGATTATGATTAGAAAGTAATCTATACTCAAGTCAAAGTGGAAATCAAGTTAGTAACAAATTCATTCAAAAAAACTTGATTAAACAATGTAAAGCCTTAGACGAGGTATACCCAATACGATTGTTGCTAGTCCCTCGCTTACCACAAAGTATAACTGGAAGTGCGTAGCTTCGAATCAATTTACTGAATATTCACTTGGGAAATCCTCGACTACCAAAAAATTAATTATACGAAGAAAGTAAATAATAGAATTGTGCTTTGAGAGTATTCATTTAGAAAATGGAATAAACTGTGCATTAAAAAAGATTCTACTTAATCGAAATTCACAGCGTAAAAAAGTTTGCTCTGTAAAAAAGCTCTATGAGAGCCGATATGAGATGACTGAAAGTCACAATATGATAAGAAATAGGTACACACATTCGCAGAATAGACTAAAATCAATACACTCTTCCTATTCAACAGCAAGTAAAGTAAAGCAAATGAAAAAAATTTGTGAAAACGAATTGACAGAGGTGTAACAAACTATTAGATGTGTCAGAGTTCGAATACAAATTGATGTACTAGATTAGTCAGATCAAAATTTGTTGGGAACGAATACCAGAGAATAAAATTCGACAAAGAAAAATGAGTGTTCAAAAAAGGGAAGTTTTTCATTATGATTAATACATTTCGCGTTTATTGTCACAATATATTTGCAGAAACATGAGCACATTTTCAAAATCTATTTTACGGTGTTGACAACGATTGTGACCACATTGACAAATTCATCAAGAAAAGTAATATATCACGAAGCAGTGAGGAAAAAATGAGTAAACATGCGAAAATATCCCACAGAAATCATGAAAGTTATATCGCGCCTCCTTAACTAACGAAACGTCCTCTCAAACCTTCTACGAGAGCCGTGTGATCAAAGAAAATTTTCCAGAAATGGGACTCATCTGAATATTTTAGAAAAGAAATTTTAGTCCATGTAATGCTAAGAATGGTTAACAAGAGGATAAAAATAGAGCGCATGGCAGTGACGAACCCCTCAAGAAAGCGTCTCACCGTTCGACTTCCTTAACCATTTCGAGACCAAGCATTTTTCGCTAGAAAAAGCTTTCTTTTTAGACTCCAAGTAAATGTTCGATAGCTCAAATCTCGGTGAATTCATTACTTTACTAGGCTTCTAGAAAAAGCTTAATACGGTAAAACAACCAGAATAACAATATATTTCACATTCGGATTAATTTGTTCACGCGGCTAGGGATTGTGGACAAAATTTTATTGAAAGTTTGAAAGCCGTTTCATAGCATAAATCTTGGCGATTCTTAAAGTGGGTTTACATTTTAAAGGGATCTTCAAAGCGTGCGGCAAGATCCGGAAGAAAGTTAGGTTTCACCTAATGTTTCTTTGCACATAAGATAATGTATACATATAATGCCTGATAATTTTTTTTTGAGCCATGCATGTGGCCTGTTATTGGCACTTCTGAAAAGAAATAGTGCAATTCACGCGTGTTTCAGCCTTGACATCGTCAGTTGTACAGTGCCTTCCGTCTTTGTCAATTCTTTTGGCGAGAACCCTTCATGGGACGTGTAAATAGTACGTCCGCGTCTCGTCTATGTAAAAGGGTTGGATTCCCTCCAAGGGATTGGCCAAGACGAAAGGCACTGTACACCTGACGAGGCTGCCAAGACTCCACGCGTGTATTGCACGTATGAGTGCCCATAACAGACAATATGCATGGCTCAAAAAATAATGATTAGATATACTGAAACCTGAGAGCAGTTCTTCAGAAATCACTTGAAACAAATGGTATATATATATATATATATATATATATATATATATTAGGTTACTGCAAAAATAATGATGGTTGGTGCATTGTTAAAAGTCGCTTGATAGTGGAATAAAATCTTATTGAAATGCGGTTATTGGTCATATTGCATATTATTTTAATGCACATTTCTCGCTCTATGCCTCATCGTTAATGACGTTTCACTTGTTGCTTATTTTGTATTCATTTTATACTATCGAAAGGATGCTGGTTTGTGCAAAAGTAACTGCGGTTTCACACCATGAGTTCAAAGTGGCTCGTAAATCAGCAGAAACAACCCGCCGCAGCAACCTTGCATTTTCCCGAGGAACTGCTGACGAACGTACAGCGCAGTGGTGGTTTAAGAAGTTTCGTAAAGGAGACGCGAGTCTTCAAGATGAGGAACATAGTCACCGATCAAGGGAAAATACAACGACCAACTGAATGGAATCATCGTACCTGATCCTCTTAAACTACACAATATGTTGCAGAGCAACTGATCGTCAATCTTTCTACGATCGTCGTTGTTTGGAACAAATTGGGAGGGTGAAAAAGCTGGTGCAAAATGACTGTTTAATTACAACCAGCTGACAGCCTCGCGTTGCACAACGAACCCTTCAAAAGTTGAGGCCCACCGACTAACACTTCATCAAGGACCTTAACAGTTTCTGGTAGGATAAACGCTTCCACAACCAACACGATGCAGAAAATGCTTTTGAAGAGCTCATCGGATACCAAGGCAGCGAATTTTATGCCACAGGAATGAGCAAGCTGATTTCTTTTTGGCAAGAATATATTGATTGTAATGGTTTCTATTTTAATTGATATGTGCTCGAGCCTTTTTATGATTATTTGAAATTTCACAGTCTTAAACTGCCATTACTCCTGCGCTAACTTAATATATTACAATCGTAAGAGCGTGTATAAACAATCGCGTTGTAAGAGAACATCAAATAAAGAATCCTAAAATTTCCTCGAAACAGAGGAATTTTTCTAAGTAAATTACGAAAATCGCGCTCTCTCGAATGGTGCTTCGCGCAACGAATCAACTGCTGCAACGAAAGGGAGCGGTTTTCGTTACTTATCCAAGAAGTTTTCCTTCGCTTCGGAAAAATCTTTTGGTTTCGAGTAATTGTAAAGATTTTGTTCTATTGTCTGTAAAAACCAGCTTTTATTTTTGCGTAATATCACTAAATAAACCCGCTATGAATTTCTAACAGTGAGCCAACTACTTCGAGTGCGAAACGGAATCCTTATGTCGCTCTTACAGAGCTCTCTAGAAGCTTTTTCAGAATTCAAATTAAAGTTCAAAATTATCAAAATTTTTTGACTGAATGACTATTGAATCATTATGAAAATGTGGTTAAAAGCCAATACAGACGCTAGTCTTGCAGGCTATGAACGCTGAAGGTCAGACGCAATCTCTTCTGTTGCTACAGCGCAGTAAAAAAAAAGTCTTCTTAGAAGTCTAACCAGCTATTGAACTCGCTGCCACTCAAGCTATTGACTGATTGTCAAAACTCCAGCGAGAAAAACCCTGTCTGGAAAAACCCAAGCAAACACGAGTGTACACAACACTGTACGATGTGGAGGTAAAGTGAAACTTTCACTTCGTTGCTTCAGAGCACTATGAAAGCCTTTGCGGAAGCCACGCTCAGAGCTAAAATCATAACTTTTAGCTACTAAATGACTATCAAAAATTTGGTGAAAATTCCGAGAAAACCACGAACAGGTCAATGCACTATTTTTGGTACACTTGATTTCGAAAAGGGTTTAAGGATCGTAACAAATATTGAACGCATATTTGGCCTTATCGTGACTTGCGGTGGCCATCGATATATTATGTGGGTGCTTTTATACTCCCAAAAAGGTGAAGTACCAATTTTTCGACTCTGCAGCAAAAGATTTTCCTCAAAGTAGGCAGGTTAAAAAAATTCTTCAGTGATCAGTAAACTATATACATCATTTTATCGAGATGAAAAGATACATTTGCTTCTAGATTTTGATCACTGGGGAAGGAGAAGGATTGGTTCGATTTTTTGCCATCTTTTCTTTCCTATCAAACTATAACAGTCATCGAGATTATTTCAATTATAGATTAGAAAATGAAGTAGGTTGATGACCAAAGGTACAAATGAAAAGACGATGATTTTTGCTATTGCTTCTGTAACCTAAACGGACATGTGATTCGAAACGTTACAATAAGCGCACTCATTGACTAGAATAGAAAAAGAAGCAAAAGGATGAAAAAGTCAACCAGAACGTAAGAAGTAAATAGAAGAGTATTTGAGTACTAAGAGAACCGTAAGTAACACTTAAATGAATAGCCGGCAAATAAGAATGATAAGAAGACTGAGATGTAGAACCAAAATCAAATTTAATGGAGAGACCGATGCGTCACAATTTGTTGATTGCTCGTTGCTTACTGAGTCATACCGCTCGTCTCACGAAGCTGAATTTGCGCGTGACGTTGGCCATCGGTCAGTCATCAAATGGAGATCACAGTACTAACCTTCTGATTACCAGGCAGTCACTTTTATAATTTTCCCTTAATCATCTGCTTTTTGAATGCGCCAGTCAACTGGCTTTTTTCTGACCTAAAACTTTTCTTTCCGTCCTTTCCCTTGTAGAAAGTAAACAATGCAACGATTATTTTGAGAAACCCAGTGAGGCTGACCTTTTTCGGCCGCTGAGGAAAAAATGGATTGATTCCAAGTGCACATAGACATCAAGCTCCAATGATAGACCCCGATCGAAGATCGTCGAAAGTTAAGATACGGAAGTAGATTTGTAATCTGAAACTGCTAGACGGACCGACGACATCGGGTTCTGGACATCAATGTTGGAGACAGATTTGCTTCTTTGCACGAGCTGCCACACGACGACTAGGTCGGCTGTTCGTATATCTCCGCCGTGGATCATGCTGACTGTTATCTTCAGGTGTACTTAAAACTTTGGCAACTAGACCTTTATACGCATGGACGACATCATAGACCATAGCAAAATTGATAGAAAATACGAGAAACAATGAGATACACTGAAAATAACAGATCAACCATTGTAAGACACTTAAGAAATGTATAAGAAGCGCGTAACGGACAAGAATAAAACTTAACTAAGAGTGGCAGCGCAAACGAAGAGATGAGCAAAAATATCTAGCAGAGAACTATACGTGTTAGGCGAAGGCGAATGATACTAAAATAAGAGTAACTTTCAGTCAGTTTTTCTGCAAGTATGCAAATGTGAACACAAAGAGAATTTACCGACTGACTCTCATTCATTGGTTTTGAAAGTGTGCGGCTACTAATGTTGAAAAACCTTACAGATCACTTTCCAGCATGCGACGCAGGTATAGATCGTTTCAACTCAGTCGTTCTTTGACCATTAAATATACTTTTTCCCTAGTATTTAAATCCTATTAAGTGTTTTCGTTCTTGATTTTTTTTCTGCCCTAGCGGATAGTTTCTTTCTTGAAATGGCGCTGCTTACATATACAGGATTAAAGTCAGACTCAGAAATTCAAACATCCATTTACCCAGGAGTACTATGTTTTTTTAAGTTATTTGTGGGCTAATTTGGAGACGCTAAGCAATTTCATGCACCAATGAAGCATAAAAATAGGATTTTCGAACTAAAATGAAGACCATTTTGGATCCGGCAGGGATTAAAGAAATGGTCTTTTTCCTAAGCAAAGGCTGCCGATGTGCTTTTAGAAATCATTCGAGAGCTCAGATCTTGGAGAATGCGGTACGTGATCGTTTTTTAAAGAACCTTTTCGGTTCTTTCCGATTAGGACGGTACACATGGAAAACCGATCTCATTCGCTGAAGGACTTTTTATAGGACTGTTAGTAATCATTCAAAAGTTGAGACTTGAGGCCAAGCCTCACGCCGTCGGTTCTTCAAAACACCCCTTTATAACGTTGTTGAATCCAGATTAAAAATCATGTCTCACACTCGCCTTTAGTCCTTCATTTTTATCACGCGTATAAATCGCTAGGAACCGAAAGCATATCAAGGTGTAGATAAATTTTCGTAGTATTTAATCAATCGTTTTATCTGGAGTTCCTTTCAAGATGGAGAAAAAATTCCCAATTGGATAGCAAAACATCAAGCGTCGCGCCTCGTCCCGCCTCGCCCCGCCCTGCCACGTCCCTGCCACGGCTCTCGCCTTGTCGATTAGCTTGGAAACAATATTACCAAAAATCAAAACTCGATCTTATTTTCCCTGCTAAACCGTATTTCCACAAGATAGGCACATCGCTAGAATCAGAAAACATTACGCTATCAGGTGATTACTGAAAGCCTAAAGAAAGAGCTCTGTCCGGCGAGGTTTAAAGCAGAAATCAAAAGACCAAAGAAGATCAAAAGATCAAAAGGGCTATTTGAAAGCCAAACATATTTTTGAATTCCTTGAAACTTGTGGTATAATTTCAGTACTAGCACTCTGAGGAAGGAGTTTTGTCCAGCGAAATATAAGCGAGGTAAGAGAAAAAACACGCGATTTTATTAAACATGATTTTATTCTGAATATAAGAGCGTTATAAAGGGGTGTTTGAGAAAACGACAATGTAGAGATGTAGCCTCAACTCTCAACTTTCGAATGGTCACTAACACTCCTATGAAAAGTCCTTCTCCCGCGAATGAGATCGACTTTTCATTTGTTCCCTTATAGTCAGAATGAACCGCCTTTTCATAGCGATGTAATGCAAAACAATGTTATGTGTGACATGCGCCGCGCGCTTCTATTAATATCGCGCATATACTTCACTGAAAGCACGAAAAGCACATGAACGTGTAGAAGAAGTCTCGTAGTCTCGAAGTCATGCGTTTTATTTGGAGCTTCTCGATCCACGGCTACGCACAAGCCCTAACCGACAAGCAAATGCGCGGAGTATGTGAAACTCAGCGTTATTTTGCCTACTACTCCGGAACAGAACGGTCGTTTCAGAAATTATGCACAGCGCTTGAATCGACGAAACTTACGCTATCGAATGGCTACCTACGACTTGAAGGAAAAGCTCTGCCCTGCGAGAAATACGAGTAAGTAAAACATGAAACTTTTCTCAAGGCAGACACATTTTTGAATTCCTTGAGATTCAAGCCATGAAATGATTGCTAGCAGTCTAAGGAAAGAATTTTTTCCCGCGAATTATATGCGTAATAGTAATAAAAACGGTCGGCGCATGTAAAACACAATCACATTCTGAAAGCTTCAGCGCTTTGAAAAGGCCATTTCAATAAGCGGGCACGTACAGTAGTCCATCGTAACTTAAGCTTTCTAATGGTTACTATCACTTTTATGAAAATTCTTGCTTATTGAAAGGACTTTCACTTATTATAGTTGACCCGTCTTACATATCTAGTCTGCAGAATCCAGCACTTCTTGCATTCAATTCGTTTTCCTGCATCCATGAACCGCAGAAATCTTTCCACTGCTGCGTGTGGATGCAATTCATGTGGGTTTAAGAATTTTCCTTCAATTTGAACGTCGCTGATACTGGCAGAGTCGATTCTTCCGAAAGTCCTGATATAATGGGCTAAAGAGTTATTATTTAGACTGAAGTGAGTGAAACGCTCCTAAACATTTTATTTCTATCTACCGTCTGGTAATTGGTAATGACCTTGAAGGAATAGGAGCTTCGATAAGCCTAAATCGGCATCACTACTTTTGCCCTCACCGGCCACTAAATGATTGGTCAAACTTTAAGGGCTTTTCCTATTGGCTTACTTATGTAAACATTGTAAACATTAATAAGACTGAGTGACACAAGAATGCTCATTTCATAGACTTGTTGCTCGGCGAGTTTTCAGGCTGTTCCAGAAAATAGCTGATTATAAGCCACATTTGGTGATGGCTATTGTTAGCTAAGCTACCAAAATCTTTTTAATTTATGTTACAAGAGAAAATAACCTAATCTAATTTCAAGCTTGCAAAACTTTTCTAATTCCCTCTTTGATTATCAGACAGTCATGAGCTGTGGTTGTACCCTTGAATATTTATAGTACTCTGGTTTTGATGAAAATGATCTTTAATACACTTCTATCTGTGATTATTATGTTACCTCAATATTTACTGAGAGTTAAAAATAACTAAAACAGCTCACTTGCTAAATGGAAGAGTACAAAGTTCAAAAAGTCTTTGAGTATTGATGGCGGTATCAAACATACTCCCCTTTTTATGCTTTGTAAGCATTATTGTGAAAGTTAAAAAGTATTAGAGCATTTAATTCATAAGCCTTCAAAAGCTAGTATGTAAATTAGCCATATAACACAAATGTCCGCTGCAACGCAAGTAAAAACCATAAATGTGGCTGAGAAGGAAAAATGACGCCGTTGTATGCTAGATGCTGACGCTCAATATTCAATAACGACGACAGGTCATTCAAAGGAAGAAAAACATCTGGCTATATTACAAAAATTATCATCCATGAAGCACTCATCTGCTTAACAACCGACGGTAAAACATGTCCGATATTCAAAGAAATAGACATCAGTTTGGCTCGCGTTTCATAACCTTTTTGACATCCTCTGGAATTTCTAAAACGTAAAGCTAGATCGCTAGAATGAAGCTGGTTGGAAATTGGATTTCGCCGCGTGAACAAGAACTAAAGACTAACTCATCTCACATCAGCTCAAATAATATGAAATAAATGAATTGCTTTCAATATCTAAACCCAGTTTTTCTAAGAAGGTCAAAAAAATTCCAGAATAGCCATTATCACTATCCCGAATCATTTATAAAACAACGGAAATGATAGATGAGATGACTTTTGTACGGAAAACTGTTGAATAATTGAATGACAATCGGTTATCATATTGACTTGATAATCACAAGACTTATTAAACATGCGTTTTTGTGGTTCTCGAGAAAACAGGACGATTGTGTCAGCGTCTGCTCGTCGATATTTCTATAACGGAAGAACTTTTATAACAAATCACTAGTGGAGATGTCTAATTTGTTGCCTAGTTCAACTTTGATCATCAGAAGGACGAGCTATGGCGAAAAAATTATTACCACAGGAAATGAAATCGGAATTTCAATATACAGTTGTTATTGATGAACTCTAGGAGCGTTTTATGACACTAGACTGGAGCAAAAGCAAATGCGATTTCAGACTATCAACTTTGTTTACGCATGTTCAATCCCTGCCTGACATCTGGAGTTTTGGGTCCTTCTCGATTAGGAGGTAACAAATGAAGAAGCGATATCATTCGCTGGAGAAGAACCTTTCATAGGAGTGTCAGTAACCATTCGAAAGCTGAGACTTCAGCCCCACGTCGCCGGTTTTGCAGAACGCCCTTTTATAACGTGTAACATTCAAAATAAGGCCATGTTTATGTAACCACGTGTTTTTTTCTCTTATCTCGCTTATATTTCGCTAGACAAAATTCATTACTCAAAGAGCTATTACTCAAACTACAGGACAACTCGTAATGTGTTTGATCCCTCTGGTCTTTTAATCTGTGTTTCAAACCTCGCCGGACACAGCTCTTTCTTTAGACTATCAGTAATCATCTGACAGCGTAATGTTTTCTAATACTAGCGATATGCTTATTTCGTGGAAAGAATAAGATAGAGTTTCACATTTTGGTAATGTTGTTTACAGGCTATTCGACAAGGCGAAGGCTGTGGTAGGCTGCGTGACAGGGGCGGGGAGAGGCAGGACAACCGATATTTAGTTATTCAAATGGAAATTTTTCTTCCGCCTTAGGAAAAACTCCAGATAAAACGATTGATTAAAGTACTACGGAAATTTCCTTACACATTGATATGTTTTTCGGCTTCCAGCAAATTATACGCATGATGAAAATGAAGGCGAAAAGCGAATGTAAAATATAGTTTATGATAGGGATGCTACAACGTTATAAAGGGGGTTTTGAGAAACCGGCGAAGTGAGACTGTACCCTGAAATCTCAACTTCCGAATCATCACTAACAATCCTATGAAAAGTTCCTCTCGAGCGAATGAGATCGCTTTTTCTTAATTGTTCCCTTCTAATCAGAAAGAACCGATCTCTGCTGACGATATGCGAAATACAAGTTGCTCGTATCATTGTAGTAAAATTATAGCTCATTCTTGAGCAAATGCATTTTCTAAAGATGTTTGCAGACAAGAATTAGGTGTTTGTTTTCTCAACGAACACTCCGTTATAAGCACTTGAAAAATTGGAGATCGATTGAGTGGAGATGTGTTGAGTGTGCTTGGCAGAGGTAGAATTTCTTTCGTCTTTGTAATTGCTTCTACTTCAGGTTTGGTTATCTAACGTGTGAATGTTGTAATGTAATAATATAAACCCTTTTAATAGACTATTGCCGCAAAAGTCATTGTGAGTCTAGGTTTATTTCGTCTTCTGAGCATCAATGCTGTGCTATCGTGATACCGCCACGATTCGAGTACTTCTAACCAAAAAACGCCTTCACCTTCAAGTGGGTACGAAAAATTCATCATAACTTTCAAATTAAGCTTGGTCTCCGATAAAGGCATTTTGTACTACTCATACGACTTATATACATATTTTTAACTCACTTGCATTTGAGTTAATTCCACTAAAAAGTTCGTTTACTCAGTTCTTTCGCAAGCTTCAAAACTGTTGTGCGCTTACCTTTGATGTGCTGCAAGTGGCCTCATCATGTGGTCGTCGTCGACGGACAATGGGTTGACCATGTAGTTTCCACATCTAACTCTCACCATAACCAACGTTTTTTTTTTCTAAGAAACCTACATCACTAAGACTCTGTAACAAAATATTACGTTGATATCGTTGACCGCTTCCTCGGATTTATATTCAAGATCGAAATTGCAAAAAAAAAAAAACGGTGTAACTTCGTTTCTTTTCGCCTGATTATTACTCCAATGAGTACATTGAACCTTTTACAATTAGCATGTGGTATAAACATAAGGCTATAAAACACAATGAAGGCTAAAAATAATTTCTGACAAAACCTTCTTAACCCTTATAAACGTCTTTTATTTTCCTTTGTAACTTTTACGCCTAATTTGATCAAACTATACAGATTAGCATTTAGAAATTCAAAAAAAAAACTTCAGTAAATATAAGATACATAGTGCTGCTTTCACATAGCTTTATAAGTAGTAAAATTTAGTTTGGAAATCGAATATTACAACCTCTAACTCAAAATGTATGGAAAACTTTGCTGTTTAAATATTCACTGCGTTACATGAATAACAATGTCAAAGAGCACTTTTCAGTCAACGCTTCTTAACAATAATCGAACGTCTGAAAAGTTCTGTGAACAGTAATAAGACACTCTTTCGCATTCCTCGGTAATAATCGGTTGCCTAGGAAGTTCTACGGACAACAAAGGATAAAATTAGACGTCGAAATGGAAATCTTTTCTAGTGGGTAGATGTTGAATAAGTACATCGTCGTTGTTGTCGTCATAATAGAAGGTGGACTAAGATAACGTCGCGCAGGAGATGTGGTACGATAAACAACTTCGATGAAGATTCGCGAGACGATCGGAGGTCGACGAAAGCGATGTGGTTGATTCAAGGTCGGTCGAAAGCGTTGAATTCACGTCGTCCACCATGACTAGTGACTGACTCAGCTATTGCGGCGAGAGCGCCGCTAAATCATCATCTCTCACCATCATACCGTACGTTACGCAACGCTATTCAAAGCGACTTCCACTGTAATTCCCAGAGCTGACTTTCTATTCACCTCGGCATTATTCAGCCAATAATCCCTGCCTTCTTATAAGCACAATACATCCCTAAATTATCATGTATTGTTTATTCACAATAAATTACAGCCCAGGGATAACGCCTTCTCTAGAGCGTGTGAAGGCCAAGTTCATCACGATGTAGTCAGCCGTGTGTATCTCCATAATCCCAACAAAGAAATAGAAAAACCCAGGTGACGTGGTTTTTCTACTAGGGTTATGAAGGTTAGATTACAGCTAACTTGACTTTTCTAGACTTTGAAGAAGGCGAATTCCGTTGAAAACTTGGCTTCAGTGAGTAAACAATAAATAACAACCTCGTAAGTGCTTATTAAAAAAACGAACTCTATTGTGTACGATTTGCTTAGGTGACCTTTGTTTCATTTTTTGAACAACGCGATTTTTACACAAACCATACCAACCTATTTTTAAATAATCTAATGGCTTTGAAATTCACCATCACTCACTGCTCTAATCGATCACATATGTTCAATTTGCTTAGTTATCTCGTTCCATGTTGATGTTCTCATTGTTCCACAACAGTCCTTATGAAATTACAAGAGTCAAACAGAAAAAAAAGTATGTCGATTTCTATGCTAAAGGTCCAATTTGATGAATTGGGCACGTATCGATATCGACTATGCTATCAAAGCCTTGATGTAATCGGCTCGTCTCAGGAATACCGTTAATAGGAATATTAAGGTGGATATATCATAAAAAAATGCCATAAAATATCCAGTCGAGGGACTTTCGCAACTAGCTATAAGTTCAAAAAATCCAATGTTTGTATTGTCCTAGTTTTAGAAGGAACTCATGTAATCGAAGAAAAGATCATATCCAGAGAGTTGCGTGGTTATCGCCATCGAAATGCAACTATGTCATAGCCACGCATAGATAATTATCAAATAAGTCCACATTTGGATCATATAAATCTTGAAGAAACTGTATGAAAATCTTGTGTGACACTGTGAAAGGTGTTTTCAAGTTAACAAACTGTTCATTGAGCATTAAGGTCAGAGCAGAGCAGATATACACGTCTTTGTGGCAAGACTATATTCTCGTTCATTATGACATCATACTACACATTCTACACGATAAATCACATAATAGTCTCTGATTGATATAGGTGTAGATCACAGAAAACACGCTTTCAATACTACCATTTGAATTTTTCTTTAATTAAAAACGATCAATATTCTCATGTTTCCAGCTTTTAATTATTGCAGTTTCTATTAAATTTATTCTTAGACCTTGTTGCATACTGTTCTATCGCCGGACCAAAAAATAACTCAATTCATAAAAGTTGTGCGTGCTCTGTTTTTTTTTTTTGGATCATCGCAATGAGAGTTTATAGGTGTCACATTATATTAGACAGTTAAATTGTTAATCAAGTTTAGGATAACGTCACCGATAGGAAGAATATGTAAATATTTACAATTGATAAACCAACTAAAGGTAAATTAATGATAATTTACGATCCAATTTTTGACCTATAACAGATCAATTTATCAAATTATATCAATTCATAGTTTATGATTTATCACCACCATTTTGCTGAGACTGACTTAGTGCTGAAGAAACAAACGTCCTTGTGATCGAGAAAGGTAGACGACCACTGTGGTGACAAATAGTGCATCCTGGTAGGATTGCTCTAGGATAGAAGGATAAAGGTCAGAGCTTTTAATCCCTGAGGGATGCGTCATGCATTCGTCTTCAATTTTAGTTTCGTTTACGGCGATTGAATGCATACCGGTCTTTACAATGACTCGCGGTGGCCTGCCGGTATTAACCCAGTGCTGCTATGCTCCCAGACAAGTTTGGTATCAGTTCACGAACCACAAAGTGATGGAAGGTCTGGCTAGACGCGAGCGTGAGATCGAACCATCGAACATCGATAATCGATCATGTGTGTCCGTAGAGTACATCTCACCACACGCTTTATCACTTTACGACCAAAGAAAAATGTTCTCTCTTTTTTTTGAAATGCCATATGTGCATGATGAGAAAACTTTTTAAACGCGCAATGTCATGGTAACCACGACGGCAGTCTAGTCGTATTCAAGTTCAGCAATCGACCTTCGTCACTTCGAGTGAGACATAGAAATACGACGGCAGGATGCTCATATTTCTTCTACAAGATAAATGATGTGATGAAATGATGCACTACCATGTCCGTAGATTGCCATAAACGGAGATTCGTAACAAATGGTTGTTCGCTAATAATATGTCAAGCCCTAGGTTCTACTAACAAGCAATCAGTTGAGTTCTATGTCGTAAACATTTCTCAATGTCCTCTAAGTTTTGATGAGCGAAAGATTCGATAGAGTGCGAGATGGTGCGAATCATTATCGCCACGACCCGTAATCCAATTTCTAATGGCACTTTTCGACTGTTCGTCGTTACCACTATCACTTGGCCGAATCTCACAACTTCTCCTTTCATACACATACCGTTCATTGCTGCCTATAATCCCACTATCATAAAACGTATTGATCACATACCAACGCTTATAATCACACTGATAGACCACAAAATAAGCCGCAATTAGTAGTAAAGGCAACAGTTTAAACGCATTTCCTTCTCAAACTAAGTTCAGGATTTTTTCCTTAATTTGTAAGTGGTCAGAGACCACTGTTTGAATAATCAACAGTTTCAACTAGTTGAAATTAGAGCTAAAGTTGTTACAACCCCATACGATGTATTCTACTCGAGATGAATAGAGAAATCTTCAATTCACACTTCGTATAGTGTCAGCGTCAGAACCTTTCTAAACATAATCAATAGGGTGTTGAAAAATGAAATTATGAGAATATAAGTATTTTTCTTCTAAAATAATGACCAAGTACGCCTAATAAATTCTCAAGTATTTTTTTACGTATATGTAATGTATTTTTACACTGCTTCTTCATCACCTATATTTCCACTTTTTTCTATATACTAGCACTTCATTAAACCTTGGAATGCTGAATTGATTATGAGCATAACAAACTGATTTTCTTACCAGCAAAGAAGTCCGTCAAAATATGGTGTTCAATTATATTCGTGCAAAGTCATAACTCTTTTGATTATCTCTTATTTAGGAAATAATACGGAAGTGCAGCTGAAAATGAATATCTTCTTAAATTGTTCAGCTTGCGTAAGGTTGTTATAGAAATTATTTGCAAAAGTAATGATTTTATCAAAGTTTATAAAACAAGAATAACTGTAACAGCAACAATTTCCCGAGTAGCAGCAGTTAAAAGATGACAAACAAAGGCTCGACCATTGTAGCTCTGAATAGATGAAAATAGTTAATTATCTCTGATAGTAAAATTACTGAACATTCTTTGGTTACGGATGATGAAAGATGTGATAGGGAAAAAAATTGAGAATTCGGATCATTTGAGTGAAACTCATACAAGCTGGTGATTTAGAAACTGTCTTCGTCATGATTCTAGACCTTCGCTCATTTACAACGTATGTTTGTTTAATGTACTCTTCTTTCATTTTGCATTCTCCATACCGAGACATTAGTAATTCTCAGTCATATACCTGCTAACAATTATCACTTATCACCACCACGGGCCCACAAAATTTGGAATCATTCATTGCGATGTTTATTCGTAAATTTAACTAATGCAGCGATCTCAATTTTTGTATCGGCTTTTCGGTGTCTGATTGTTTTCGATAGTGTAGTTACAAAAATTTGCTACAATATACAAGGACACCCAATTGTGGAGTACTGTGCAAAAACGTTTACGTCAGCCGGGATCGAACCAGATCTCACTCTTTCCGGTAGCGTATGCTAACTGTTGCACTACCGACGCTCGTTTTGCACAGCACTAGTGGCAGTCAAAATAGAAGCATTAGACTGATTATACAAAGGACAATTTGAACTAAGCATGAAAACTGATTGATTTGAGAATACCGTTTGCTAGAAGTCTCACACGCATTTCCTAGATTTCACATAAATCTTTATGCTATTAGCACATGACGCTCGAAGCTGGTTTTTCGACCACTGGCCATAACTTCCTGACCATTAACCCCTTGACAACGACACGGCCTGTTTTTCGGCTGTTCCGCGAGCCACGCCTGCTGCGGGCGGTTTGTATTAACATGGGCTACAATGGAAACATGGGTATTTATTTGGTAAATTGAGGATCTGAGGGGACATTATCGTAATTAGATAATGGAATATCACAGAAGAAACTTTTATAAAGATTTTTTTTTTAAGAAAAAACTTTATCTGTCAAGAATTCTTTATGTTTCAACGAGAAAACCACATCAATCAAAAAAAAAAAAAATCAAAATCAAAATCAAAAAAAAAAAATCAAAATCAAAATCATCATCTTTTGCAACCGGAGTTGGTTTTTTTCAACTTCACAGCGGATTTTTTGGCATTAAGTAGTAAGAATTTAATTCCGAAAGAACCTTTGTCGCTACAGGAAAAAAATCTAGTATTACGGAAGAGACTGCTGTAAACTCATTGTGATAGAAAGAACACTAAGTGTCCTAGAAATCACTTTTTATTACATGCGAATTGTGTGGATTTGCATTCTGTGGGATGTGCTCGCATGTTAGCAATCTACTCAGTCGACTACTTGCGAAGGTGGAGCTCCGAAGATAGTGATTTCCGAGTTATCGAATGATGAGCAGTTTGCGATGCGTCGCTTTTACAATTCAAAGAGGTCTCAAATCCAAAAGTGCACTAATAATCGGAAAACTGTCGAGAGTTGTGATGAAGTGGCATGGCTTGCAGTGTGCAGCGGTATTTCGACAAGCAATTGATTTTTCCTTACTTCCAAGCACTATGACGACTTAAGAGTAATCTGATAACATAAAAGGCTCAGTGTATGTTATCAGATTATGTTGTTTTGAGCAAGTCCTCAAAAAATAGTCGAGAATGACTCAGGAATATTCTAATGAAGTAGAATGGTTCAAAACTAACAGATTATGTCGTGACACTTGAATTTCGAAAGCACAAGTTGATAATGTAATTCATTATTAATTAGTATTCATTTTGGCACTGAATGAAAACGAAAAGTTGTTGACAAAAAAAACATAAGAGACAGAAATCAAAAGACGACAGATTTCAAAAACAGTTCGAGATGTGACTTTTTTCTAAAAATGTAGCTTTTCCCATTCAAAAATAAGTTCTAGAGATATCATCGACGCGGTTCTACTACTTGCAGCCTTAATGGGGTCTCTTCCATCACAATCTACCATTACGGACGGTGAAATCCTATTTAGTGACGATAAGTGTTATATTTCATTAGCAACCTGCCACACGTCCGTCGCGCGATCGCGCCACCCACCGCGCAAATTTCGACGTCTTGTTGAAGGGTTAAACTACGTGACAAATTAAAAACTCACAGGAAACTTTTCCCAATTGCCTTAGTCATACATATATGATTCCACAATAAATCTTTCAGTTTCTATATCTATTTAGTTAAAATCCTTCAAGAATTGAGAGTGAGGAATTTCTTTGAACTTCTGACGCAAATGTGGCATCTGTAAAAACTAATCATAATTGCTAGTCATCATGTTGTCTTGGTGGATAAAAGTCTACCGTTCACTTCGTTCAAATTGAAATAAGGGCGTCGACAAACAAAAACAAAAAACAAAAAAGAAAACGTTTGGAGGCCGGCTAGACCAGAGTTTAAGTGCGATGTTGATGGAAAATGTACTCTGTAGACAAATCATGTGGTTTACAATAAAAATTCACTGCACATAAGAAAGTTTATTATGAGCTGAAAGGGTGAGAAGTGCAGTAATAGTGAACATCAGTTCATTATGAGTACGCTGTTGATTCAACCACGCCATGGGCGCACAAGGTCTGTCGTTTATTATTCCAGGATCGGGAAACTGGTACTAGATGTGACTGGAAACAGCTAGAAACAGTTCCTGCAATCCAAGTGAGAACGCTCTATAACACTATCCCAAAACTCCGGGTAGGAAACGACTCGACTAACGATTAAGGACATTAATAAAGAAGACGATGGTCCTCAAACAGCAGTCGAACTCGTACACAAAAAGTTCGGATAGTTTCGTGGATGATGGACGGGGGAAAACGAGTCGAATGTAAGGAGCGCTGGTTTCTCAACAGTAGACGTGAAAAGGGTGAAAAGGGGTTGTAGGGAAAAAAAAAATATGTTGAGCAACATATGTTGAATTATCTGTTCACGTTACCGCGTCTACACGTTACAACTGTTCCACTTCGTATTGTACCAAACTTGAACCACGCTCAGAACATTTTGTGCTGTTTTATCGTTTTTTTTTGTACAATTTATATCCGCTCTTAGCATGAAACCAAAGTTCGATTCTTTCTCAGAGTATTTTAAAATTCGAAAAAAAATTTGAATGACATCGAACGTCGTGGTGACAAATGATAAATCTTACAGATTACTGGCTGCGCATCAGCGTCCATGTTTATCAATATTTAAATCACATTTATTACTTTAACGTCAATTTGCAGCTAACCAAGCATTCCTTCACTTTATTGATGGCAAACATATATGCAACATGATAGGCTGTTAAAGAGTTCGTGCCGTGTTAATTTTTCATTATGATTGTGCAATAAAATGGCATGATTTTGGTACCGTTCAATTGCGTAATTTCTTGCAAACATTTTGTTATACAACTTCTTTATATTTGTTTTAAGATGGAACTGTCTTGGGAACAAATGCGTTAGCCACACATGCAAGGAATGGCGCGTAGTGGAAAATGCTAGAGAAGCAGTACGCAAGATTAATGGAACTTGGGCAAATGATACGACTGCAGAAAAGACGGCTTTTCAGCTTTGGTCAATTCATGTGGCAATCACTTTGACTTCTTCCAAACAATAAACAGTTCATGCAGAATTGGTGATCGTCTTGAAACAACAATTGAACTTTGATTTCGAGTGTTTATTAAGACCACGCTTCAAATTTCAGTATATCACATGATTATTACTTGAGCCAACATGCCACTGTGGTCTGTTACGGGCTCTTGTACAGCCCGATACACGTGCTTTCGACCTTACAGTCTCGTCAGTCGGGCAGAACCCTTCTTCTTTTAGTCTGCCAGCTAAAGAGCAGTCGAGTGTACAACACTATAAATCCGGTGATAAATTCACTCGACTTGCAGTGTAAATCGTTCGTCGACACTACCTCTTTATAAGGAAAGTAGGGCTTCCGGGAGGATTGGTTAAAAGACTAAAAGACGAAGGGTTCCGCCCAATTGATGAGACTGTAAGGTCGAAACACGTGCATCGGGCTGTACAAGAGCCCATTAACAGACCACATGGCATGTTGGCTCAAATAATAATTATGAGATTCATTGAAATTCGTACGTGGTCTTGAGAAAACACTCGAAATAGTTGCTGTTTCAAGACCATAACAAACATTTTGCATGAAATAGTTAATGTCCGGAAGGAGTCAAAGTGGTTGCCACATGAATTGACCGAAGGCCAAAAGCAGTCTTTTCTACAATCGTATCACTTCCCCAAGCTCCATTAACCTTGCGTGCCGTATCGCTAGCATTTTCCACTGTGCGCCATTCCGTGCATGAATAGCAAGCGTATTTGTTCTGGATATAGCTCCAGATTAAAGCAAGTATAGGCAAGTTGTATATAAAAATGTCCGCAAGTAAACACGCATTTGAACGATATTAAAATAATCCAGTTTGATTGCAAAAATCATATTTGGAAACGAAAAGGCCACGAACTTTTTACACAATATATTACTTAAAAGGGGGGGGGGGCAGGCGCCTATGCAAGTACTCTCGCACGCGGCAGAACAATCATGTGTCATGCGTGTTGCCCGCGGAACCCAAAGGGTTACTATACTCAATTTGTTTATTAGTTAGGAAAATATCCAACTGAATAGCAATTACTTAGACGACGAGGGATCCGTTTGAGTGGATTTGCTTGCTGCCCAGAAATTTCGTTTCATGTGGTAAAGAAGCAACAACGACGACGAGCACGAGGATTCAAAAAGCACGAGGAAAAACACTAGGGTACTGGTTAGTGCACAGTAAAATACGATAGTCAATGAAAATAAACAGAAAATCCACAAGAATGCTGAGAAAGTAAAAAACAAACTGAGAGTAGAAGCAGAAAAGAGAGGAGAAAGAGTGATAGCAGAACAGGAGCCGCGGTAGTGCAACTGTTGAGCACGCGCCCTGCAAAGGGTGAAACGCAAGTTCGACTCCCAGCAGAGCTTCGAAGTTTTGCATATCACACTCAGTTCTCTTGAATATGTCCTATGGTAATAGCATCATAACACTGCTACTAAAGCGATAAAATCTCAAGAATCAGTATGAAGTTGAGAGCAGTTCAAGAAAAATCGCTAGCAAGACATACAAATAATGCTGGATAGATTGCTTGAATTCGGGTAATCGTAAATGTGCTTCGTAGTGAGTGGTGAACCAACAAAATTATTCGAAAAACTATGCAAATAAAATAAAATTATGGGGGAACAAAGTCCTAGGAAATTGTCCTTACTGGATTTGAAGTAGAATAACCTGATTTAGAAGAGTTTTGCGGCTTTCCTGAGCTCATTGCGATAATCTTGAAGATCGAGATTCTCAGCAATACTGCGTTGGCGAGAAATATTCCGCAATTTTTCTCTTCTTTTGATTATTTTTCGTGCATTTGAGTTTCCGTCTCTACTATCATTTAGGGCAGCTTCTTGTAATTATTTTGATCTATAGCACTTATACATTTGTTTTGACACGTTGACAACAACGCTGAAATCCTGTGCGGCACGCGGCGCCGCGCGCGGATACCTCGGCGGGACCTAAAATGACGTTGGGTAGTTTTCTAATGAAATGTGGATTTTTATCGTCATTAAAGGGAATGTCGTCGCCAGTAAATGGTAAAATATGATAGAAGAGACATCGATAAAGCTATCTGTATCAGAAACAATGGCGACGCTTTCTCCTCAAACCTCGAATCTCGAGGGAAAATGTTAGTGCTCACTAGAACAAACTCTGGAAAACGTTAGCTTTTTCGTAGGCAAAAAGTAAAATAAAGGTCACTTCACAAAGCGAACTTAGTGAGAGAATAGGCATTTTCAAGCTATCAAATGACTGCAAAAGGATGGAAAAGAAAGTTTTCTTTCATAACAATTTGCTTTTCTCTTTGGTACATAGATGATTTTTTGATACAAGGGCATTCTCTTAACTATAAAACTTTTTATAAAAGGCTCTTCTGCTATAATTTGATTATTTGATCACGA
The DNA here is from genome assembly GCA_019055375.1 of Parelaphostrongylus tenuis. Lineage (NCBI taxonomy): Eukaryota > Metazoa > Nematoda > Chromadorea > Rhabditida > Metastrongylidae > Parelaphostrongylus > Parelaphostrongylus tenuis. Next base: position 746 of record JAHQIW010004407.1, on the reverse strand, counting down.
TAATATCCCCTCAGGACCTCAGATTACCAAACAAATTCCCATATCTCCATTGCAAGGCGTGCTAATAAAGACCCCAGTCGCGCCGCGCCGCCGCACAAGCGGCGCGTGGTATGAGCTAATAACAGCTCACATCGTAGTCAACGTGTTAATATGGAACTGTTTTCAAGAGCAGAAACGACTGCTCACGCTACACGAGTATCGTTTGGGTTAAAGCGTTGCTTTAGTACACAACGATACTCGTATAGCATCAACAATCGTCTTTGCCCTCGAGACAAATCCATCTTAGAACAAATGTCACAAGTGTTTTATATGAAAATAATCCCAAGAAGCTATTCTGAACGGTAGTAAAGACAAAAATCTGAGTGCATGAGAAATTCAACAAAAACGAAAAAATCCGAAAAAATTACTCGCCAACTCATTATTTTATTTTTATTCCTCGATCTTCTCCTCATAATTATTTCCATTGAATGGTGGAAACCTCACCAAGAATGACTATCTACACCGAGTGGGGGTTTTTTTTTACAGAAATGTCTCTGTGTAAGATATTTTGAAGTTTTACTATGCCGCGCGGCTATAGTCGTTATTAACGGATATTTTCGCTACAATTCACCTGGATGTCAGCCGAAATTACATTACCCCTTGGGTTCCGTGTGCATCATATATGATACATCGGTAGCCGCGCCGCGCCGCGCGCGAGAGAGTTTGCATTGATGCGCGCGCGTTCCACCTACTTGGCGACTGCGTCG